>CAJQZJ010000122.1:2273020-2334918 GCA_907164525.1 Lophiomys imhausi | reverse complement strand
ATAGAGAATTTTTTAATGATACTACAACAACTTGGAATATTAAAAAAAGGATGTTGGATGGTGCATTGTATAGTCATTTCTACATTTGTACATACTAACCATGTCCAATCACCCATATTATATACTGTATCTGTCATTGTTGTTGGTGCTAACCTAGTTTGGGTTAATTTTGTAATTGGTACATGGGTATATATATATGTATTTTGTCCTAATGTTAAGGTATCATCCTGTGGTATGTAAGCTGGTGTGTTATTTATGTTGATAAAAAGAAAATGGTCTATTGGTGTGACCCATGTATTTTTAATTGCTGAGAATGGATCTAATTTTGTGTTCCATACTTGTGGTACAGGTTTAGTATGAAAACCTGTATAAGCATTGTCTAGAAATACTTGTAAAGTATTCAGTGTGCATAATCCTCCTTCACAATAACTATCTATTGTGGGGTCCATTAAAGTTTGATAAAGTGATGTTCTTCTGCCCATACCTGTTGTAAAAAATGTGTCTAACTCTCTTTCCATTTTTTTGTGCTGCTAGCATGTATTGTTGACACATAAGTAAGTTATGATTATTCATTATCTGCTCTTCTAAATATTTTTCTTGTGCTCCCCATTCTCGTCTCTGGATTTCCATTTCTGCTCTCATCTGTTGTGTTATTACATTTAAAGCATCAATAGATGCAGAAATAGATGATATGGCTTCTGAAGTTTGCCTATTAATATGTTTAATATTATTTAATTCTGCTTTAATTGGTTCTAGCATAGCTGCTGAAACTCCACCACCAAACAAACCTCCCATTATAGATCCAGCTAATGCTGCTCCTAATAATATACCTAATTGTAATGGTTTTCTTCCTATTTTTACAGGTGAGGAGTATTGTAATCCTGGAAACCATGATGTTTCTTTGGAACAATACATCTTTGGTGGTGTTAGTACCTGTAAATCTATTTCTAGTCTAACTTTTCTTACTCTAGGAAATAAAATAACTTTAGCTGGTGTTTTAAAATCTGGTACTATCATAGGTGCTGATACTACTTTTGGATTTCCCGGAGGTGGGTACAAATAACCTTGCGGGAAATGAGCTGTATATGCCTGTTGTATATATGGCATAAGTATTACTTAATACCTTATCCCTATTAGCACCTTTATATTTATACACTCTAGTTGGTACTATTTCTTCTAACAATGGATATGTATAGGTGATGTTTTCATATGCATCAATTATATTTATTATTGATGTTTTCATTATTTTATTAAAAATTTCTATTTGTTTGGAGGGTCTGTATATTGTGCCTGCATCGGGTTTAATTTTATCTGTGTAGTTATTATGTTTTATGTCATAAGGAATGGCAAATTCATTAGACATTGCATGTAAAGCACATACATGTATTTCATTAAAATAGCACCCCCATGTTATGTTTTGAGTAATATCTTTTCTTGTTTTTTTAAGTTTGTTAAGAGTCTCATTCATGATCCTGCATTTTTCTACTATAGTCTTATTTAAATCAAATCTAATTTTATCTGGAACCACAGTCGGGCCTATTGGCCCACTGTCTGAGCGGTTATAATACCAATAAGTCACGTCCCTATATGTTGTATTTATATACCATAGGTGTGATGGATCAGTTACAAAGAGCACAGTTGTATTTGATTCTGGTGTCCATCTAGTCTCATTACTATAGAGGTCAAATGATCTATTATTTATTATACGATTACCAAAATCGTATGGTGCAAAGAGGGAAAATTCCATATATCCTGGTAATGATCTATATGTGAAATTTGTAAGTTGTACACATGCCCACATCCAAACGGGCTTGCGTTTGCCAGGATCTTTTTCAAAATTGGTAGCATCAGTATGATAGTATGATGCGTTTAATCCCGTTTGGTCTACCAGTGTGAATGCACATGAGTGTGTGGGTCTAGTGCATATTTGACGTTGTGTATCTTGTGTTGGTTTCCTATGCGTGCCCCATGGCTGTGGTAGAATTGATGTTAATACTATTGGCATTCTCCAATGATCTACTCCTAATACTAAAACTTTCCTCCAAAAATCCCATTCCCAAGTGTAATTTGTTTGTACACTTGGTCTTATTATTGATCTATTTACTTTTATTCCATTAATGTTTTCTTCATAATAATTGGGGTATGGTGTTCCATTATAATCGACAACTGTTAGATTTCCATAAAAAGGTAGATTTGGAAATCCTGCAACACATAAAATATTGTGTTCTTTAACAGTGTCATTAACTTTGTCCAAAAATGTTTTTGGGCATCTATTTCCCCATGGTTCTGGCAGTGGTGGTATGCCTTTTTTAATGAACCATGGTTCTAATTTCTCTTCCACTACCTCACAACCTCTATGTAATACTTTTGTAGGATCACAGGTTGTGGTTGTGGGGGTTGTGAGTGTGGTGGATGTATCCTCATTGTTTTCCTCATCGGTATAACCATAAGTATAGTCATAATTTTGTTCCTCAAATGATTCTGATGTCTTATTATACCAAAAACCTATTGGGTCGAAGCTTTGTTTAATTAAGGGTGCAAACCACTGTCTAGGGAATGTGGTATTCATAGAAAGACCACATGTAAAACTTCCACTGCCAATCTTATCATCCTCATGAAAATCATAATAATATTGAATCACCATTGTTTTGTATTTATTATTTACTTTTTTTTTTACTTTATTTTTTATTTCTTCAAGTTACATCTCAATTGAAATCCCCTCCCTACCCCGCCTCCAGTCCCACCCTCCCACCCTCTTCCGCCTCAACCCACCCCTCCCCTTCCTTTTTTTTTTAAGTTTAAGATATATCTTTTCCCCCCAACAGCTCCCCCTTTCAGACCAACAAATGGCTCTTACTCTTATAATAATAAATACAATACAAAACAACAGAGGTAATTAGGCCAAAATTATGAGAGTTATATGGCTTGGCATACAATCCCAATGTCCAGTCTATATGTATTTGGCACCTGACTTCAACATTCTACTGTCGATCTATCTCCATGAGTTTAAAGTTCTATATCCAACTCAACTTTCATCCCAATTTAAAAAGCATCTTCTTAGAACACCCTCTTGATTCCCAAACAACTCAAAATTTAACTATGAGACTCTAGCTATCTATTCTTCAACCACCTCAGAGACCCGAGAGGGACAAATATATCTGATTATATAGGAAGTGCAAGGCTGCAGCTTCCCAATCTAAGAAATGACATACCAGTGGCTGCCTGGACAGCTCCCATTTTCTCTCCATACATTACAGCATCAATCTTCAGTCATTTGGCCCCATTTCTCTGACAGACATTGATTGTAGAGCAGGGGTTATGAAGGACTCTCCTACCCTGTCTTGGCAGAGCTAGGCTGTCGACTTACCTGCTTCCAAGTTTTGTCCTTTTTGGACAGCAGTCTGTCTACAGTTGAAGCAAGGGGTTTTTCCTACCCTGTCTTGGCAGAGTTAGGCTGTCGATTTCCCTGCTACCAAGTTTTGTCCTTTTTGGACAGCAGTCTGTCTGCAGTTGGTGCAAGGGGTTTTTTCATGCCAAGAGAAAGGCTTGCCACCAATTCAACCATCTTACAGTGGAGGTTCTTCGATGCTTATCCTCTACTTGGAGTAGAATAGGGTTGCCGTCAGGCGCTGATATGTCTTGATATTATTTACTTTTAAAGTTACTAATTTATGATTTTCCCAATCTCTCCAATGTGTACTATGTATTGCCATAAGAGAGGTTTTATTTCCCCATAATTCTATCCAATGACATTTAATTGGATTCTGTTCTTCCAAATCTGTTGCATTGTATCTCATATCCTTCATATAATCTTTACTAGAGTATGTTGATAATCCTGTAGCCATTTTATATTGTTCACATCCTTCTCTCCAATCATATTCTATGCAGTAAGCATATTTTTGCCAGAAGGAATGAAAACTATTAGTAACCCGTACCCAATCTCTGAAATCTTTCCAATATTCTGGGAATCTATTTGTCACATTATATTTATCAACTTTCCTAAACAAAATTGGGTTGGCAGTAGTAGTAATAGTAGTAGCTGCATAGGTTGGTACGTTAGCCAGTATCAATAACATTATAAATATTATTTTATTTTGTGAAAAATGCACATAGTGTGATTCACTATCACCTGTGCTGTATGTGTATTGTTTCCTGTCCATATAGCTGAGCAAAAGTCTCCTATCGCATCCAGAATCGGAAGTCCTACCCACAGGACACATGCTATCCAGGTGATTATTAGTATTATTATTTTTCCAAACTTTTCCCATGAATACATGGTTCATGCCACGTTTTCTAGCTTTGCCAATTTTAGTTCCCCTTTACCTGGGGTTATCCACACCTGGTTTCCTGTGCCTGGGGCGACAATTTCCGCTTTCCGGAGGCTTTGTCCCTTGTGTGACCTAAAAACACAAATATGGGGTTTCATTATTGATTTATGATCATCAATGGGCATCTCATAACTTATATTATATTTTATGGCTTCACTTAATGGGCTTTCTCTATATAACCTAGGTCTTTCATTTAAATTTCTAATTGCTTCCAATGAAGCTCTTGCCAATGGTTTTCCTTGTTCCTGCAATAATTGAGCCTTCAATAGGCCATTCAGGCGCTCAATAGCTTCTGCTGCAGTAGGGTTGTAGGCATGATGAAAGTCCCACTGAATGTCTAAATTTTTTGCTAAATCCTGTATTCTTTTACCTGTAAAATGTGTGCCTTGGTCTGATTGAATTTTCCAAGGACATCCATATTGAGAGCACCATTGTAGTAAAGCAAGAATAGCTACCTCTTGAGTTGGTTTTGGTCCTGGTCTGGCCAATGCCAAACCAGTAGTGACATCTACTATTGTACATAAATATTGTCCCTTAAATGCATTTAATGGTCCTATAAAATCAATTTGTATTAATGTGTTAAAACCTGTTCGGTGTCCTATAACACCTTTATATTGTTTATTAAATCTGGTTTTCTGGTTAGGGCATGACTGGCATCCTCTAATGGCATTTTTAACTATATGCCATGATATTTGTATGTTTCTTTGGGTAAACCACTGATACAGAGCATGGGTTCCTAAATGTCCCAAAGCTCTATGAAGATCCAATATTTCCTTCTCTCTTACTGCTACTTCTAATTCTGGTTTCACTATTTCATATCTGGCTTTGATTTTCTTTCTTAAAGGTGCTTCATCTTTGATTTCATAAGTTCTCCTTATTTTTAATACTGCACTAGCTATTTGATCTACTATTGCATTATTTGTGCTAGTTTCGTCTTTTTTATTAGTATGAGAATCTACATGGTAAACTGTTATTTTCACCTGTTTACTTATTTGGTCTAATTCTTCCCATGCTTCTTTAGACCATAAATCTTTACCATTTATTTTCCATCCTGTCTTTCTCCATTTTCCTGACCATATAGCTATTCCATTTGCTACACACCATGAATCAGTATAAATGGTCATATACTTAGCTTTTTCCTTTAATGCTTGTCTAGCTGCCAACAACGCTGCTATTACTTCTGCATGCTGAGCTGATTTGCTATTACCTTGGTCTGTAATTGTCATGCCATCCGATGGTCGGTAGGCGGCAGCTTTCCATTTAATTTTACCGCCATGGGTAGCTGATGAGCCATCTGTGAACCATGCTTGCAACATACCTGATTGGTAGGGTTTTGTACCCCATCGTCCGATGGGAGTAGATGGTGACGCTTCCTCCTTAATTTCGGGAGGTTCCACCAACCTTCAGGTTGTTGTCGGAGCATGTTTTCAGACATTGCTGACATTTTCCCTTTTTGTGACACTTGGTGACGTTTAACAAAGTCTTCCAAGTACCATTTCCATTGGAGCACCCTTCCTTCAATAGGCAGGCCTGTCCAGGCTTCGCCCGGGGCTTTTACCCAATCTAGGATGGGAAACTCCGTATGGATTATAACCGGATTTTGGGTTATCATAGTGGCGGTGGCTTTAGCTGCCTCGTATACGGCCCAAATTGTCCTTTCGAATAATGAGAACCGGTTTTCAGACCAAGGAAAGCGTTTGCTATAAAATCCTACTGGTAACATCCTTTCACTTTTAACAAATATATTCCAATTGCCATGTCCCTTGGCAAAAAGTACTTCTATAATAATTGTACTATTCTCTGAACTGTAATATAATTTTTATATTCCTTTATACACTTTATTAAATATTTTACTGCCTCATCCTGTTCTTCTGTCCATTCAAAATCATTTGCCTTCCTAGTAATTTTATATAATGGTTGTAACATTAATTGTAAATATGGAATGTGTTGTCTCCAATATCCAAACAATCCTATAAGATGTTGTACCTGAGTCTTATTTATTGGTTTCTCTATTTTTTCTAACTTATCTATCACAGAATCAGATATTTCTGGACCAGTTGTAGACCAATGTATTTCTATTTAATTAATGCAACCTACCCTAGGAGTACACTGGTCCACTTAACTCTTTGTGCAGGACCCTGCACTTTATCCATATTAATTGTCCATCCTTTATCTCTCAAATGATGTATTAATTTCTTCACAGTGTCTGCTACTTCCTTTTCTTCCTGTCCAAAAACTATTAAATCATCCACATATGACAAACACTCCACCCCCTTGGAATCAAAATCCTTGAGAGTTTCGGTTAATGCCGTATGTGCGATGATAGGACTATTCAAATATCCTTGTGGTAATCTAAGAAATCTATACTGCTTACCTTGCCACGTGAAAGTGGTCATTCCTGAGAATTTGGATGCAATGGTATGCCAAAGAACATATCGGACAAGTCTATGGTTGCCAGCCATTTTGGTGATGCCCTTTTTATTTGTGTAAAAATATTATCAATGTCTGGTAACTGACCAGGGAGTTTATCACTAATTTCATTAATTCTTCTATAATCTACAGTAAATCTCCATTTACCATTTGGTTTCTGTACTGGCCATACTGGGGAGTTATAGTTAAAACTTTGGGCTTGTATTATTATATTTTCTTTTAATAGATATTTAATACTTTGATTTATTTCTTCAATTCCTCCTTTTATTGGATATTGAGGAGTAAAACTTGGTTTAGTTTTAGGAAGCTGTACTGGTTCTATTTTTACTTCTGCTAAATTAACCATTATCTTTTTTATTTTCTTATAATTCAAGTATTGTGGCATTAAAGCTTTAATCTCTTCAATTCCTAACACATTACAAGGTGCTTGAAAACTAGCCATCTCTATTTCTACTTGTTTATCATATATTTGCAATTTTACTCTCACTATCGGTACCTCCCTTTCTGAATTTACTCCTTGTACAACTATATATTTATGTCCTTTTTGTTGATTTCCTAAGTCTGTTATAATAGAGATTTGGCTTCCTGTATCAATAAGCCATTTAGTTGGTATTATTCCCTTCTCGGTGACTCTGGGGATGTTTACAAAAGGTCTAGTATCTAGGTCGCTTAAGTTTATCGCGTAGGCCTTCCATTGTGATATCGCTCGGTGACACGAGAGCGATCCTGTGGGTAAGGTCGGAACCTGCCTGATGGATTGTTGCCTCTGCCTAAAAAATTTCTGTTCCGCCTGTAATCTTGTCCATTATTCTGTGGTGGCTGTCTATTATTATTTCTATCCTGGGGTGGTTGTCTAGAAAAAGGTACATTCTTCCTTCCCCAGAACCTGTCCAAAAATCCTGGGTTCCTTGGTGGGGATCTTATATTCATTGTTCTAGTATTTCCAAAAGGTTTTACTTTAATATTAACATATGGCCTGTTTCTATCCTTTCTGGGTTTCTTAATTTTTGTTTGGAATGACACCACTCTATCCTGTTCCAATTCTCTATATTGTTTAAAATAGGAAATGCCATCTGCTATCGTTTGACATCCCTGTAATCCACTTGTAATTTGTATTCTCAAATTGGGTGGAGCTCCCTTTATAATAATTTTCCTGAATGCCGGTGTCATTGGCGAGGCTTGAGGTGTAGTAGCCTGGTTGTAAATGAACCATAAAATTCCTAGCTTTCTAAGTACACTAATTGCATCTCCATAAGTTAACCACTTCCCTGCTGTCTCAAACTGTGTTAAATCTAGTGATGGAAAAGCATATCTCCAGGCTGCAGTTATCCAGTCTAAGAGAGGATGAGTATCTCCCTTAGCTGTCTCAAGGACATGTTCTAACGCATCATATATAGACGGGTTTTCAATTATTCCTTTAATTTTTGCCATTTCTTGGCTCGAAAGCATGATTGTGTCTGCCCCTTTTTCCCACAATCTAACCATATACTGTGCATCTTTGGCGCCATTTTGTGCATATTCCCGTCTTAAGTCACTTAGCTCTTGTGGGCTGTATGGTCTGACCTCCGTCACTTCCAATCCCGGGGTTTGGGGCGTATTAGAAAAAGTAGGAGCTAATCTACTTATGCCTGATTTGGACGGGGTCTTTTTAGTAGTAGTCACCACCGGGAAAGAGTAAGAAGTGGGAGTTTCAGAGTTGATCAGGCTCTTTTCCCGCTTCAATACATTTAGCGCTAATCTTTTTCCCATCAGCCTATCCTTATCAATGTCTTGCACAGTTTTCATAAGTATTGCCGGCACTTCTTTTTTATGGGCCCCTTCGATTAAGGGTCTGACTACCTCTGGATCCTTGAGGTCACCCTGTATCTTAGTGGGTTTCATGCCCACTTTTCCTTTTACTGCTTGGGCAGTATCATTCCATTTCTGTTCTTCCTCAGACTATACTGGGTTCCCTGTTACTGGAGATATCTGTAATTTTTTCATTCTCTTAATTAAAGAATTCATCTCCACAGTTTATTTGCTAGCCAATATAAAAATTTTACTTCCTTCTTTTTAAAATACCAGCTAATATTAGACAAATTTTGTGCCTTAATTAATTCTTCAAATTTTAGGTCAGCTCTTCTTTCTAATCTTTTTGCAATAAATTTTAACATAAAAGTAGCTTCGGGCGTGTGACTTCAAAGTACCATGCGCCAATAACCAGCTCTTCCTCAAGTTTCCCTGAGGTGGCTTCGAGGCGTCCAGTTAGCCTTACTGTGTACCCGGGTTGGGGCAATATTTCAGGCAGGGTTGGTCCCGTCTCCAATAACCCGCTCTTCCTCAAGTTTCCCTGAGTTGGCTTCGTGGAGCGTTACACAACCCCCTTTGGTTGTCACAGGCCTTCCGGCTACACCCTATTATTATTTTATTATTATATTTTTTCCTATTATCCTGCCGACTACGCCAGCTGTCGAGAGCGCGGTTTGGTCATCCAAATCCCGACACCTCCTTCTCTATGGAAGGGAGTCGTGTGACCAGGTGACGGCACTCGCCACCCAATAGGGTCAAATGGAATACACTTAGGCAATGCTGGTCTTTATAATATTTATTATACTAAATAGTCTCTACTTCTACAGGATCAGGATAAGCTGCATCAATCAAACAGAAACACTTAATGGTCATTAAAGCTAGAATAACTAATATTACAATATATATAACCACCACATCCTATACTTATATTAATAGTCCCACATCACACATCATACGACCTGTCCGAAGACCGTGGCTCTCCTGTTCCCCTGCGTCGATGTTCAGGGCAAAGCCCCAGTTCTAGTCTCAGTTCAAGGCCTGAGTGAATGGGCAAGGGATAGAGAGAGAGGTCTCAGCACAAGGTCTGAGGAAGGGGCATAGACCTAAGATAGAGACAGAGGCAGGACGTCAGTGACAAGACTGATCGCCACTTACTGCTTGTCTCCTTTGGTTTCTTATACTTTCATCTCAGCTTTAATTAACATATCTCTATGTCACCCGCATATGGCGGCACTTACTAGCTTCTTATCTGGCTCCTTCAGCTGGGCCTCAGCTGGGCTGTGGCTGACAGCTTCTTGTGGGCTCCTTACGCATAGGGCGGCACTCACTATCTTCTTATCTAGCTCCTTCAGCTGGGCCTCAGCTGGGCTGTGGCTGACAGCTTATTTCAGCTAAACGAGAAGCTAGTACTTATAATCCAATACTTAAATTACTTAATCCAATACTTAAATTACTTACTAAACTTCCTGCAGCCATTCTTTATGGCTGCTTACAGGCTCCTTACACTAATTGTATTCCATTTGACCTTATTGGGTGGCGAGTGCCGTCACCTGGTCACACGACTCCCTTCCATAGAGAAGGAGGTGTCGGGATTTGGATGACCAAACCGCGCTCTCGACAATACACCTAGATTTTGAACACTTGGACTACAGACTGGGGAAGACTGAAGTTCATAGTCACCTTAGACAACACTGAAAGTTTGAAATTATCCTTGGCTATAGAGTAAGAAGCTGACTCATCCCATCATCCAAAATTCTATATCTTGTGAAAAGTCTGAATTTTCTAGGGTTATATATAAATACAACTCATTTACCATGTACTATGTGGTCTGACTTCTTTGCTGTATGTATTGACATTTTTAAAATAATTTCTGAGTTGTATTCTATTGTATGGAAATAATCTAATTTGTTTTTCAGTTCACTTATTGTGGGCATTTGGGTTGTGCTTACCACAAAAAGGTGCATTGAACATTCATGTACAACACAATTAGATGATATTCTGAAGCATACAATAAAGATTATTTCATATATATATATATATATATATATATCTTACAGTTTTTGTGTTTTAAGTACAGTGGACCCAAACTAGAAATGAGTAGCAGAAAAAAAGGAAAATCATATTTAACACTTAAAAAATTAAAAGTATAATTTAAAATATTTCATGGATGAAAAAGTCTCACAGGCCCCCAGGGTATGATTTTAAATTGAGTTCTTTGGACACAAGAGTCTTAACAGCAGTCTAGAACTTGATAACTGTGACCCAATGGTGCCGCCTGTGAGCTGTCCATTAGAGGTATGTCCTTGGAGATGGAAATCAGGGCCCCAGGGCTGTCTCCTTTGTCATGGGAATACAACCTAATGGCTCATCAATCCTAGTAAATAAACATTTCCATTCTAGAGTCCTCAATTTCCCTTATCTCTAACAGGCCTGCTTAACTTAGGTAACTTAATGTCTCCTAATCAAACCTATCAGTAAACCTTTATAATATCAATTCTATCACTTTGCATCATTATAATTATCAATCTTAAGATCATTGGAAGGATAACAATAAATGGATACTTTGAACAATTCCATGGTCATAATGTTGCCAACCTATATGAACCATACAAATTCATTAATGTCAAAGACCAGCTTTGACATCCAGGATAAACTAGGGCAGTTTGTGCAGTCACATTGGTTACTCTGAGAAAAAGTGAATAATATTTCAGTGACAAGTACGAATACTTTTATTCTTCTAAGCCAGTGTGCATTGATCTATTATTCCTTAGACCCAGCCAAGAATAAGTGGGCATCATGTGCCTGACCAAGAAGCTGGAATCTTTCTGTGCATTTTTTGAGTTAAATCAGTTGTGCTGGCTATTCTGGTTAATAGGCAGGAGAAAGGAAATTGGAATAAGGCCCAAATGTAGTCTTAAATTCTACATACCAAACCTTTGCCTTAGAAACAAAGCAAGCAAAGAAAGGAATGTTAATGTCAGGAATAAGACTTTCCAGAGTATTCAGATCTGAAATGAATGATCAACTACAAACAATAAAAGAAGTAAAGTTCTGATACTTTTAATCGCTTCCTAAGTAATGTACCTCTGCCATATCCTTCCCACACTGTTCATAAGTTGTTTTGACACTAAATGCTGACAGAATTACATAGTTTGATTTTGAAATAATCAGGTTCTTAATTGGTTGCTAAGAGAACTTCTTCAAGATAGTCAGAAAATGTTTCTCTGCCTCTAAAATTATAAAAGAAAGAGCTGTTATTCTGGGTCAGAAAAATGGCCCTTACAAATGTTATGCTTAAAAATATGTCAACTTCAGAGGTTGTTGTTGTCACACTTTGTGAAAGTACATCCAATCTCTAAGTAAATCTTTGGAGTTCTGAGTAACTGCCTGAGCAATTTGTTTAGGTTCATGATACTGAAATACATCTTGTGAAATAATGTTCCAGCCCTCTCTGGATTTTATATGATGGGAGAATGAGAGACTAAATGTTTTCTTTTAAATTAACATAAAAAGAAATGACAAAACTAGAATTCCCATGCTTTTGCAAAAAGGAATTTAATATAATTTTGAAGTATAGTATTTTCTATTGAAATAAACAGTCTCTCAAGCAGTTAAAAAATTAGCTGACCCTCTGGTCCTCCCCATTTTAAAGACAGCAGCATCTTACTGTACAGTGCCAGCCTTGTCCCTGAGACAAGATGGTGTAGGTTAGAGTGAATGAATTTGGCTGTATTAGGTGCCTGATTACCAGGACTTCCTTCAACTCTGGTAAAGTGAGTATTATTGTCATCAATGACCCTTCCTTGACCTCAACCACATAGTCTATATGTTCCAGTATGACTCTACCCATGGCAAGTTCATCAGCACACTCAAGGTTGAGAATTGGAAACTTGTCATCAATGGGAAGGGGTTCATTGTCTTCTAGGAGCAAGATCCTACCAGTATTAAATGAGTTGATTCTGGTGCCCCTTCTACACAAAGAACAGTGAGTGATGTAGTGTTTAAAAGTAGATGGAAAAAATCACTTAATCATGAAGAAAAGTTTCTTAAAACCACACAATAAAACAGAAATATGAAAGTGAGCAGAGGACTTGAATAGACACCTCATCCAAGAAAACACACAGGTGGTAAAGATACTACTGGTACCTTTATCACCATGAAGAAAGCTGGGGTCCACTTTAAGGGTAGGGCCAAAAGGGTCATCATTTCTGTCCTCATGTTTGTGATAGCTGTGAACCATGAGAAGTATGACAACTCACCCAAGATCTTCAGCAATGCTTCCTGCTCCACCAACTGCTTAGCTCCCCTGACCAAAGTCATCTATGAAAACTTTGGCATTGAGGAAGGACTCATGACCATAGTCCATGCCATCACTATTACCCAGAAGACTGTGAATGGTCCCACTGTGGTGAGCTGGCCATGGGGCTGCCCAGAACATCATTCCTGAATCGACTAGTGCTGCCAACACTGTGGGCAAGGTCATTCCAAAAGCTGAACAGGAAGCTCACTGGCATGACCTTTTTATGTTCCTATCCACAATGTATTTGCCATGGATCTGACATGCCCCCTGGAGAAAGCTACCAAGTATGATTACATCAAGAAAATGGTGAAGTAGGTATCCATGGGCCCACTATCCTGAGGTACACTGAGGACTAGAATGTCTCCTGTGATCTTGGTAGTAATGCTCATTTTTCCACCTTTGATGGAGGGGCTGCGACTACTCTCAATGACAACTCTGTAAATCTCATTTCCTGATATGACAATGAGTATAGCCATAGCAACAGGGTAGTGGACCTCATGGCTTACATGGCCTCCAAGGAGTAGAAACCCGGGACCAGCTACCCTATCAATAACACAAGAGCAAAACATCGGTCATCTGATGCTGAGAAGTCCCTGTCCAAACTCAGCCCCCAATACTGAGCATCTCCTTTCACAATTTCCATTCCAGATCCCCAGAAGAAGCAGTTTAAGGAGCCTTATTCTTCTAAATACCATCAGTAATGTTCACTGCACCCTTCCCAAAAGACAACAGTTAAGGAAGTAGAGGTTAAAGGTAGATGGGAAAAATCATTAAATCATGTAAAAAAAGTTCTTAAAATTTCACAACAAAACAGAATTATGAAAGTGAACAAAAGACTTGAATAGATATTTCATCAAAGAAGACACACAGGTGGTAAATTACCACAAGGATGTTCAATATTACATGTCATTAGGGAACTACAACTTTAAAAAACAATGTGGTAATGTTGCTGTTCTAGTTGGCAGCATAAACTTGGGAGATCAGGGACTAAAACTGAGGCAGACTAAAGTCTCATATAATAGCCAACTTTATTTAAGTATCAAACAATTTATACCATGAGAGTTAAAAGTCAAATGAGTAAAGTGTATAATAACAAGGACAAGCTACACAAGACAAAAACATGTTTTTCTTCTATACAGGCATCTGAATAACAACAGCTGAAGTAAATTCATCCCTATCCACTACAGGAGCACAAAAATACATTCCAAGAACAATTCTGTGTTTCGAAGAAACTGAGGTCAGAAGACCCTTGTCTTATTTTCTTAGAGTGTCCTCACAAGCACACAGAATTCTCATATGACTCCATTCTTGGACTGTGTTCCAACATGGTAACTGTATACATTCTTTGTAATGGCTCAGATCCAAAGCACCAATACCACCAAGACCTGTAAGGAAATGAAGCACTTACTTCAAAATGGGAACAGCCACTTGACACTTTCATAGTTTCTTAAAGATATAAGCACACACTTCCTATATGATCCACCAGTTGTGCCTTTTGATACTTACTTATTTGTATGTGCATTAGAACATACACATAGAATTATAACATCTTTATTCATAATTACTACAACTTTGAAGCAAAAAAATGTTTTTCAGTAGGTGAATGTGTACTTGAACCATGGCACTGTTCAGAAATGGAATATTATTCAACACTAAGTGGAAATGAAGTTTATCCATAAAAAACACATCAATGAACCATAAATGCATATCAGTAAGTGAAAAGCCTATGCAACTGCACCTAATCCATTAAAAGTTAAAACTATAGAACTGGTGCAAAGATCAGTGCTTCCCAAGGATTGTTGGGGAAGAAGAGAATGAGGAAGAGTACAGAAGACTATTAGGTCATTAAAATTATTTAGTGAAATGCTATAACTGGAGATATATGCCTAATGTAAAGACCTAATGACTAAATAGCTTCAAAAATAAGCCCTAATAAAGTCATGGAATTCAGATGATTATTGATGTAGGCTCATGAATGAACAAATATACCAGTGCCACCATGGAATATTGATAGTAATGGGGATTTTGCATGTGTGAGGATGGGAGAACATGAAGACTACCTGTACTTTGTATTGAATATTGTTGGGAACCTAACATTTCCTTAAAAAAGAAAGTCTATAGGAAGAAAGGGCATTCTTAGGTGACTTTAGGCAGAGATGACTGCTCTTGGTTTGAAGAGGTAAGTAAACAAAGAGAAAACTACATTCTCACTTTCTTTTACTTTGCTCTGGACATTGTAAAGAGTTTTGGTGATACTTTAAGGATAAAGCAATAACTCTCTCATAGTTCCTGTTAAGGTCCTCAGGACACACATGAAGATCACATCTCTATATAGGTGTCATTCGATCAACCCAGAGAGGAGTTGGATGAATGCAAGAATGGTTTAGAGATCAGCAGGGAACATTGAGTGGAAGTCACTGTAAGCAGAGTGGAAACCAAGTACTACATTGGTCATCTCAGAGCATTTGTATCAGGAACTTTATCTAAATAGGGGTCATATGCTTGAGTCCCGAGCATGTGGGCTTGTGATTTTGATGATTAAATTTAAACCCCATGGTCTCACTTGAACATTGCAAATATTTCAGCAGAAAGAATCCATCTATTTTAAAAACTCTCATCAATTAAACAACACCAGTTATACAAGTGTTTCAATGTAAAACATAAAAAACAAGGCTGTATTACCCCTTTGAAAATTATCTGTTCCAAAGTAATGGATTCCAGTGGGAATTAATACAGTAGCAGTAGCATTCCAAAGAATTCAAAGCAACAATTATTAAAAATTGAGTGAAGTGAAAGTGGATGCAAGTAAACTTCTAAGTGAATCCAAAGAGCATTCAAATAAACAACTGAATAAAATTTTTCTATAAGATATGACATTGGAATCCAGTAAAGAGATAAATACTGAAAACTACAATTCTATAAAATGAAAAGTTCAGAAGTCAAACAACAAATAGCTCAATAGTAAGCACCAATAGAAGTGATCATCAAGTAAAACAATGAATATCAGTAATAGAATGCAAGACTGATGAATCAGAACTTTGAGATATGGGAAAACTAAAAATAATGATAAAATTGAACACATATCTCAAGATCTACAGGACAGCATGAAAAGAAAATTTACAGTCAATGGTAATATAAAAAGAATTTCAGGCTAAAGGCATATTTTTACTATAAGGAAAGAAATGATCACTCATATTCAAGAAGTATTTACATCCAGGTGTTAAGTCATATGACTTTAATCCCAGTACTCTGGAGGTAAAAGCAGGCTGATACAATAGGAAAAGATGTCCAAATGTGCTTATTGGTAGATCATGCTTTTATACATAAGAAATGATAGACTCCACTATAAAACTTTTAGATTCAATAAGTACTTTTCCAACCAAGTAGCAGGTTACACAATTTATATGCAGGAATCAGTAGCTTTCCTATACATCAACAAGAAACATGCTAAAGAAAAAAAAATCAAGAAAACAATTGACACACAATTTCCAACAAAAAATATCCTATAATAAATTTAATCAAAGAAATAAAAGGTTTTCCAGAAGAAAATTTTAAAATAGTGAAGAAATAGAGAAAGACACTAGAAGATGGAAACTCTCCTGTGTTTATAGATTCTAACAAATAATATTATGAAAATGAATATAGTACAAATACAATCTACAGATTCAATGCATTCCCTATCACAATTCCAATCACATTGATAACAAATAACACATCATAAAATTAATATAGAAACTCAAAAAGACTGCATAACCAATCTTACCAAAAAGAATAATTCTGGAAATACCATCATAAATAATTTTAAGTTATACTTCCAAGCCAGAAACATTGTTATAAAACCAATGTTGTACTTGGATAACAACAGACATGTAAGAAAATTTAGGAAAGTAGAGAACTCAGATATAAGCCCACACATCTACAAACACATGCATTTTTTTAAAAGACTAAAAATGCATTGGAGAAAAGACAGTCTTCAACAAGTGGTGCAGCTGTCTCATGGGTACATATAGGAGAAGAATCAAGCTGGTCTCTATGTCTCACTCTGAACAAAGATTACTCCAAATTGATCAAAGACCTTACTATAAGACTTGAGGTTCTGGAACTGTGAGAGAAAAAAAAATACTGGAAATACTAGAAGATATAGGGACAGGTAAGTTCCTTCTGAATATATCTACAATTGCTCAAGAAATAATGCTAAAAAATTCCATATGACATCTCATGAAATTAAAAGGAAATAACCATGTGAAGACACAGACAGAATATTATGAAATACTTGATTTTTGTGCTTATTGGTAGATAATGCTTCTATACATAAGAAATGATAGACTTCACTATAAAACTTTTAGATTCAATAAGTACTTTCCAACAATTACTTTTGTGTAATTGACAGAATATTAAAAATCACTCAAAAAACTAATCAAGCAACCAAAACAACCAATCAATAAAGAAGCTAATGAAATGTATAGTTCTCAAAAGATAAATTATAATTAAACGCAATTTGCCAGTAAACACCCAAAACCATGTTCAGCCTTCCTGGAAATTAAAAAAGAGCAAATTCCCAGTATATTGAGATTCCATATCACACTATTCCGAATGGCCATCATGAAGAAAACAAACAGCAACTAATTCCCATGAGAATGTAGACAAAATATAACCCTTATTACACTTCTGATGGAATGTAACCTAGTTCAGGCATTATGAAAATCAATATGAAGTTTCTGAAAACTAAAAATAAATCTATAGTATGACCCAGCTATTTCACTCCTGGATATATGCTCAAAGGATTCCTAGGCAACATATCACAGAGATAATTTTGCACACCAATATTTTTGCAGCACTATTAACAGTAGCCAAGTCATGTGACCAACCTAATTGTCCCCCAGTTGTGAAACGGATATAGAAAATGTGGTGTACATGTAAGCAATAAAGTTCTCAGTAATAAAAAATAAATGAAGTTTATCACTTGCAGGAAAATGAAGCAACTGGAGACAATCATGTTAAGTGAATTAAGTTAAACTCACAAAGACAATGATCAAGTTTTTCTTATTTGTGGCTATTAAATCTTATGTAGGTAGGTATATAACCATATTTTCACACATGACATAAAAGGAGGAGTGAAACTCTCTGGGGGACCAAAGAGGATAAATGGGAAAGAGTATGGATGATAAAATGGAGAGTATGGGGGATATGAAAAGAATATGCCAAAAGTGCATTATATACTTTTATGAAAATATTCCTATAAACTAAGTACTAATGTATAGTGATTATACTCCATTGGTAGGGGCAGAGAGCAGAGAGCTTTACTGATCAGATTCCATCTCCTTTGTTCTGGTCACTGTGACTATACACAGTTGAAACTTTTTTTTATCATGATAAGAATGATAATTTATTGACCAGTTGTGCAACATCTCAAAGAATTTTCACATGGATCCCTTTAGGATACCCTGGGGTGCTGAATGTAGTTATGTTGTCACTGGTGAGATGAATTCTTAACTCTTCCTATTTTGCTATCATTTCATTTTTAAAATTGCAGGTAAGCCATCTAACTAGCCAAGCCCTTCTGCTTTCCGACACTATGATTAAAATTTCTTAAACTTAGAAAAGAGGTTTCAAAGCTGAATGGCTGTTTTAAAATATAAAATAAAAACAAATATCTACAGACTTCCTGATGACCTTCCTTCCCACTTTCCTTCCACACCCTCCCCTTCTCTCTCCCTTCTCTGTGTCTCTTCCTGTCTCTCAGGATTTTCATTCTTTTTCAGATGATGCACTTTTAGAGTGGTACCCTGTGTTTCAAATGTATTCTTCCATTTTCTTATTAGAATTCATATTCCTTCAGGACATGGATTTCTGCTTTTCAATTACTAATTCACAGTTTAGAATTAATGACTTTTTGCAGCTGAAGCCATGATCTGACTCAGAAATAATTTTCATTTTGAAAAATGAAGCTTGACGTGATTATGTTACAGCCTAAAGGAATAGAACCCTGAAAATGAGGAGCAAATGGTGTACAAACATTGATACATTTTATTTCCCCCTTAACCTTTTAGTATCTCCTCTCAATCCCATATTGATTTTCTTAATGACTGAACTAGGATACATTCCATCAGTTGTTTATAAGGGTTCCTTTTGTCCACATTCTCACCAGCATTTGTTGCTACTTTGTTTTCTTCATGACTGCCATTGTGAATAGAAGACCAGGGACTCTCAATATGCTGGGAATTTGCACTTCTTTGATGGCTAGTAAGTCTTAGAGTAGAATTCGCATATATGGGGTATAGGTTTAACAGCTAGGATTGAGCCAGAGTGGATGTAATTTTGAGGATTATTGTGAGGAGCTTGGTCAGAAAAAAATGAAGTAAGGCCAGGTTGCATGATTTTGCTGGGATTGTAGGTTGAGTTGGGAACTTTAAAAAAAAAATTATCCCCAGGATGACTCTCTGAAGATTTTTAGATAGATTCTATAGTAATGGTCTCCATAGCTCTCCATGATTTCCTTTGGGAATTATCTCTCTATACAAAAGATTTTGGCTCCTACTGGAAGATTTCAATAAGATGGGTACTTCTTTCATTCTCCACTACTGCCGCTGGTACCACATCTCTAGAGTCATCTTCTATAGGGAGTATTCAAGGCTCTTATTTCTCCAAGAGATATTTCAGGAAGCCAAACTAAAAAACAGCTTTTTAAGAAGTGAAGGGAACATAGGAGGGAATGCTGGTCTGAGAACAAAAGACAGATTATTGGAGCAAAAGCAACACACACCTTTTTCCTTCTTCTAGATGTCTTCTTGTCATCAGTTTGCCTATACAGCACAACCTCCTTTTTTTCTGAGGTTTATCTTTGATCTGAGTTTTCACATTTGCATATCACAAAATGTCTGCACTATAGAATTTTTGTTTTAGTTTATAGTAATATGATTTTAAAGAATTGTGTCTAACATGACAAATGGTATAGAATGATGGTCAAGAATATGAAAGCTATATTTAGGAAGAGCTGTATTGAATTCTTTCCCTACACTAACAGAATCTGTTAGAATTGCATTTGGCTATAAATAAGATCCACTGAATAATGGCTTAAGCAAATAGAGATTCCTCACCTTTTCAACATGGTTAGTGTTTAGTGAATAACTCAATAATTTCAGAATCAAAATCACTAAAATAATCTTGGTATCTTCCTTGAAAATGCAAAATTATAACTGTTGCTTTAGTCATCATAGTTTTATCTAAGGCATAAAGGGGAAAGATGTGGTGTTCATGGATCTAATTTTATTTTTGTTTTGTGCATTTGGTTTGAGACAGTGTCTCACAATGTAGCCTTACCTGGCATGGAACCTGCTATGAAAGTCAATCATTTTTCTTTTTTAAAATATTTATTTATTATGTGCATTTCTAATACGTATCTATATCAGAGTTTCCAGAATCCCTAGCACCTTTTGCCTTCATTCTCATTGACAAAAACTATCATATAGTACCACTAACTACAGGAAGCCTTTGGAAACAAATACTTCATATTTTAGTCTCTGTACAGAAAGAAAGGAGTGTATCCTTTGTCTTTACCACAGTTTATCATTCTCTACCCCAAATTCTGCCTACATTTTCTTGTATCTCCATCTTTGAGAGCTATGTAGAATATGAGCTGGCATTCTCTTTCCAAAGCAAGGCTCTCAGAGAAGGCATCTCAGCACTTTTCACCTCTCAGTTTAGTTATGATAACTGGTGGGCAGCCCTCCTTTTGTGCATGTACATTAGAACTTATACACTGTAGTCATGTGGATTGTTATTACTGTCTGTACTCAACTAACAGTGAAATAAAGGCTTTTCTGTTGTTAAGGATATGAAATCTTAATGTTATATATTATGGGGATTTTGTGGGGGGGTGTTTTTTTGTTTTGAGTTTTTGGGACAGGGTCTCCCTACATAGCCTTTTTTGTCCTGGAACTATTTACAACAGACTGACCTACAACTCACAAAGATCCACTTGCCTCTATCTTCTATGTCTTGAGATTAAAGACGAGCACCACCACACTTGGCTCATGTTATATCTTTAGGAACTTAATGTTAGTTCTAGCAAGCATGAAAAATAAGCCTTTCTGCCTAAGTAATTTCTCACAATTTGTTGGGAGGGGAAATTTTCTTTTAGCTTCAGTTGAGGCTAAAACACATTTTGAACTCTGAGAATAGCTGATGAGTAGACAATAGGATATTACTTTGAAATTGTAGGAGGTATGGGTAACACTGTGAACAGGAAGAAAGAGGGCAGGGAATAGACAATATCTTTCCGTGGAACTCTAAGATTTGCATGTGCAATTTTCTCCTTGATACTTTTGATTAGAGTAGTAATACACATTTCAAACTTAATGAAAGCAAGATGTGGTATCATCATCAATATTACTCATTTCAATAGAAGATGTCGTCATTTTATCAGGTTCTTAAATTATAAACCTAGATCATATCTAGATATTTAATAAGCTACCTTTATTTAAAACTGGCCATTTTATTAACAACTCAGTCACTTCTTTTCATCTTTGCTATTTCTGCTATTAGTCATCATTTGAACTACTGAAATAATCCTTACCTAGTCTTTTCTTTCTGTTTTATGTTACTTTTTTTTTTACAGAAACCAAAGTCATTTTATCAAATTTTGGATGAGATCATATTAATTTTCTGCTTTAAAATTCCCAACTACTTTATTTTTGTTTGTATTCTGAGGCAGTGTTTCACGCAGTGTAACTTTGTCTGACTTGGAATAGAGCAGGCTGGCCTCAAACTCACAGAAATCCACCTGCCTCTGACTCTCCAGTAGTAAGGTTAACAACACACAACAGCAAGCTGAAATCCGGCTACTTTCTATTAAATTTATTCTACACTTACAAGACCATGCATGCATGATCTCATCTGTTCCAGTCTCTCCAACTTCCTGTTCTACCTATTTTCCTTACTTGCTCCTTGAACACATTGGCCTTTCCTTTTCTCTAATGCACCAAGTCCATTACTGCTCTTGGGATCTCTAGTATCTGTTTTCCATGCGTGTAATGCTGTTTACTATACCATACATAAGACTGTTCCTCTGAACATTTTGGATCTAGCTCAAACAACACTTGTACAAAGATACCTTCTTTAAACGTTCCATGTATATTAAGTCTGCTTTATCTACAATAAGAAAATATCAACTTTGTTAGTCAGGGTTCTCTAGAGGAACAAAACTGAAAAAATGAATATATGCTATTGATTAGAGTGGCTTACAGCCACTCCAGTGGTCCAGCTCATACAACAATAGCTGTTGACCAATGGAAGATCCAAGAATCCAGAAATTTCTCAGTCAATAAGGCTAGATGTTTCAGCTGATCTTCAGTATATTCCAGAATCTCAAAGAAGTAGGCTGTAATGCCAGTGAAGGAATGAATACACCAGAAAGGGTGAGGACAACCAGGCAAAGAGCAAGAGCTTCTTTCTTCTCTGTCCTTTATATAGGCTGTCATCAGAAAGTGTGACAGGATTTAAAGTGAATCATCCCACATCAAAAGATCTGGATTTAGGGTGAGTCTTCCCATTCCAAATTATTTAACTAAGAAAAATCCCTCACATGGATTCACTGTGCACTGGTGGCGCACGCCTTTAATCCCAGCATGTGGGAACCAGAGGCAGGTGGATCTCTGTGAGTTTGAGGCCAGCCTGGTCTACAAATTGAGTCCAGCACAGACAGGAATTCACACTGAGAAACCCTGTCTCAAAAAAGAGAAAGAAAATAAAAGGAAAGAAATAAAAGAAAAGAAAAATCCTTCACAAGTGAACCCAGTTGCTTGGGTTATAGTTAAATTCCAGGTGTAATCAAGTTGGCAACCAAGAATAGCCATCACACAACCTTTATGATAATTCTATAGCTGGGAAGTAAAGGTCAAGGTGCCTGCTTGCTTGCTTAAGTATGATATCTCCAATTGACTTGTAGATGGTCACACTTCTTTGTCCTTGAGAAAGAACAAAACTAACCTCTTTTAATGCTCTTTTTACTAGGACACTAATTCCAATATGCCAGAGTTCCTATCTTATGACTTCATCTAACCCTAATTAATGGCCGCATACCTCAATTCCGAACACCATGAAATTAGAAGTTGGGATTCAGCAAATAAATTTTGAAGAGAATACAAACATTCAGTCTATAACACTATCCATAGTAGCTCTTCAACTGCAAACACTTTTTTTACCACATTACCAAGTTTCATATTGTTTGTAACAGTCTGTGTCATTTCTGTCATAACTACTACTACATTTGCTTGCTTGTTATCTATTTGTCTACTCTAGATTGTGAGTTCTATTGTAGCAGAGACCGACTTTATTTTCTCTGGCGACTAATAAATACTCAATGCTGAAAACAGTGCTAGGAACATGGCAATGGCTTATTATTTGTTTAATCAAATAGTTTATTACTTGGTTCTGAGTTTCATTTTATGTATAACATGACATTGGCTTTGATCATAATAACTCCAGTAAAGGAAACTGAGTTCTTTGCAAGGCGGTAAGCTGCAGTGTTTGGGTCCATTTCATGGGTCTTCTTGGAAGCTCTAGAGAGCTTTACAAATTTCTCCAGGATATTCTCTAAACTTATGTTTTAATAGGTCTATACTACTTGCTACACAGGAAAAGAACAAGAATTGAATCTTTAAACTGTACTCTGTACAGAGAGCCTGCATTCTGAGAAAGCATTGAATTAGTGTCATAAACATCTGTCTTCCATATCACCTTTAGCTAGTAGATTATATAAAGAGAGAAAGCAAAATCAATCAATCATTTCAAAGTTTAATATTGCCCCTCTGGTCAGGTGTTCAGTCTTGTTTCTTAGATTTATGGTGTTTGGGCTTTCCTCTTTTTGTCTCCCCCTCTTTCTCTGTAGCAAAGGAGATTCCCCTATTCTCTCTCTGCTGTGGGAGAACAAGATTTATATATACAAAGGTTGTTGGTTTTCTATTGTTACTCAGCCACTCAAATTGAAGGTTAATTTAGAAAAATATCATTATCAATGTGTCCACACAGATTCCTTCCTATAGCATGAAGGACAAATGTACTCAACATTATAATATAGATTATGATGTGACCCTATCATTATTTTGGAACTCATTCTACTGTGTTCATTGCCAAGGGTAGATTGAGACTGATAACAGCCTTTTTATTAACCTTAAAGAATAGCAATGGTCTATATGGACTAACATCTTCATCTTTTGTATTTTGAGGACTACACTATATCTGCTAACCCAGGATGCTGTATAATTCTCAAGTGCTTAATACAGATAATAAAGCTGGACATAGATAGAGATGAGAAACAGTATGGATGGATAGAAAAAGTTCCTAGAATATGGAAGGTTTCAGTTCATCATCAAAGAGCAAACAAATTTAGGTAGGCTATAAAGAGATAAAAGAAGCCTTCATTATTGGAGACAGAAAAATACACAGTATAAGAAAAGGCCCCAAAGTTCACTAGAGAGGTGGTTTAGTTTGCCCCACAAATAAGAGAAGTGTGTTCTATTGACACTGACTTTTACTCCCACATGTGTACATACACATAACACATACACATAGACATGCTTTGTCTTAGTAAGTGTTCTATTGCTGTGAAGAGGCACCACGACTAGGCAACTCTTATAAAAGTGTAACAGAAGATTTTTATTTAAAACACTTATAACTATTAGTACTTAACAAATACCTATAAGGCACCTATATCCTACAACCTAATACCTATAATCACTTAATATCGAAGAACACATAACCAACCCTATTTTAACTTTCTTAAAAGGATATTAATATTCTTAGCATATATCCATGCAGGATAACTTGATTTCGGCAGTCTGGCAGTCACAGCAGGCAGTCCCTTTCAAGCTTAGCATCCCTTGGGCCTAACTTTGCCAGTTCATATGGTCAGTTTTTTTCTACCACTAGATTGTAACTGACTTATAACGTCAGTCTGTCTTAACTGCTAACTTGAGGTCAATTTCCTCCATCAGCAAAGACTCATTTCTATAGTCTCCTTGGCCCATGTATGCTTCACAACCTAGTGTTCCTCCATGGGGTAGTCCATGGGACTACCAAACTCTGCCCACCTCACTCAGTATCTCAGCACTCTCAGGGTCCTGAATGGATGTCTTTCATGTCCAGTTTTAAAGAACTCTTTCTCAGCAGGTTCTATGCCATGCTTTTTTTCTAACAACCTTCTTAGGCTGGCTTATGGGATGTGCCTCAGGCTATTGCAGCCTAAATGCTCACGAATGGCATACCTTGCTGTACACTTCTCCAGCATGTGTTGTCTTCTCAGTCCATGAGGGCAAGAGGAAGAGAGGGCCATGTGAAGCTCTCTGGTTTATATATAGCATCATCTTGTGACCCTTAGCAGTCTCTAGGTCCCACAAGATCTCTTGAGATATCCAGCAGTCCCCTGGCTTCTCATGACAACCAATGTCATCTTGCAGCTTGTTCATTTTCTAGCCATACCTCCGCTCATGGAGTTATGGCCTCAACTGGGCTTAACCCATCTCTGTGCCAAATTGAAGGGACACCAAGCTCCTCCTTTATGTGCTGCCAGATGCCAGACTGATCTGCATACTAGCTAACTTCTACCACAAGAAAGCATTTAATTGGAGCTTGCTTCTAGTTTGAGAGGTTTAGTCCATTATTGTCATGGTAGGGAGCATGGCAGCATGCAGGCAGACATGGTGCTGGAGAGGCAGCTGAGTGTTCTACATCTGGATTGGCAGACAACAGGAAGAGAGAACCAATCAGCCTAGTCAAAACTCACCCCAGTGACACACTTCCTCCAACAAGGCCATGCCTTCTTCAACAAGGACACAGCACCTAATCCTAAATAGTGCCATTTACCAATGAATAAGCATTCAAATATATGATCCTATGAAGGCCATTCTTATTCAAACCACAACATGCTTTAACAATAAATAAAAGGCTTGGGATATGAAATACATTTATACTTTCTGTGCACATTGTACAGCAAACCTACAACTCAGAGGTCTATTGGAATCTACAGCTAGGAAACTGGCTCCAAGCTATTCCACTGTGTATCTCTTACTGTAGGGAAAGAAAAAGAAAGTTTGATTCATGTTGGTATATGGGATTGGTATTTGTCATTAGCATAAGAGTTTTAACTATGAGGATTCACATATGAAAGAACATTCTGAATCATATGGTTATCTCAGTTCTGGAGTTCAATTCAAGATTAGCAACTTGTGAAAGCATGATGACTTATATTTAATTTTATGCTGCTTTCATTCTCTGAAAGCCACCTTCATATTGAACCAGTTCTACATATCTCCTCTTTCTCTATCATCCCCTTTCCTCATTTTATAGTCTATAAGCCCCATAGCATCTTTTTTTAGCAAATATCCAGAGTTTCCCACTAGCACTCTGAATGAAAGGAAATGCAGGTATCCTATCTAGTGTTCTTACCTGCCTTCTGTGAGGCCTTAAACACTATGACTTGCACTTTTTTTTGTGGATAATTTAAGTTTATTTATATGACGTGTTTGCTGCTAAATTTATTCATTTCCTGTCTATATACACTTCTTTCCCATTTTATAAATCACTAAGCCAATTATTTTTGTCTAAGATTTCTTATGTCCTGGCTACTAAATTCAACACGTGTAGTTGTGTACACACAGTCTTTTATTCTCTTTTTAGAATAATGACTTAGCTATCCATTTTTGTCAAATACCTTAAATTATGAAATTGATTCAAATGTATTCTACTGCAATGACAGTCTTGGCATTTCTTTCTTCCCTGCATGCCTAGGTACTATCTCCCTTCTCGGGAGAACCCAGGCTCATCTGCTTGCAATGTTTGGATCTGAGGAAACCAGAACAGCTGAACCACTGTGAGCATATTATATACCAAAAAGAAATGGAAAGCAGTCAAGAGTTAGGTGAAGAACAAGATGTTTAAGAATGTAATCATTTTATTTTCAAGGGTAGGTGAAAAGCAGAGGACTTCTGTGAAAATGTAGACAAAGACCACAAGCATATAGGGATAGCCTATAGTTGTTACAGACTAGTGTCTTCATCTGTTTCTCTTTTGGAGACTAAACTATGTCATCCAACACAGGATGCTGTAAAATTCTCCCAGAGAAGTAACTTGAGATGTTTAATATAGATAATAAGGTTGGGCATGGCCAGAGATGAGAAAGATTTGACATTTTATATACGCATTACATGCCATTAGTATGTTTGTAGTTAGTTTAGATTAGAAGTGATAAATTCACAATTAAATGTTCTAAAAAGCAAGAATATGAACAGTGAAAAAATCCCTTTATCTGTCTCTCACAACCATGTATTTCTCTTCATAGTAAATACTTATATGTTTAATTTCTTATGTATATTTCTAAAATTATAAATATGCAAGCAAACATGCATATGACCTACATAATTTTGTCATATTTATTTTTGTAATTTAAAAGACAGTAAAAACTATGCTATGCTCTTGAGTTCTTTCCACTCAATGGAGTTTGTACACAGTTCTACCTCAGAAACTTCTCATTACTTTTAGTGTATAAAATATATGAACAAAATAAATATAAGTTGTAATAGGTGAGAATATCTCGTCATATTCTTCAGTCACTTGTGCTTCATTTATGTGACTTGAGAGGGGATTTTTAAACTATAGTATGAAATAGAGAACAGAATAGGTGTCAGGAGACCTTAGTGAATACCATTATATATTTAATTAAAGAAATGTTGGATGAAATTTCCTTCAAGGTTCTTAAGCTGCTGAAATATAGTAGACATGAAGGAGAAATGACTGAGAAGATTGTTCAAGGGAAAGAAAGCAATGAACAAAAAGAAAAAAACCTTAGCAGAGAAAAATATAGAGTGAATTCATGGATCAAACATATCCATTTGATTGAAAGTCCAAGATAAATTAGGGATATGGTGTAATCACACTGTGTACTAGATATTTCTTGTAGTCCCAATGTTTGGATATTCATGTAGCAATCATTAGAGATAATGAGTAAGGTCCTTCAGAAACAAATAATATCCATTTTTAAAATAGTTCCCCATCTGTCTTGTTGAGGAACAATAGAACCATTTCTATTGATGACTAAATAACATGCCCAAGGCAATTTATAAAAGAAAGCATTCAAAGATTTAAGTTCATGATGGAGTGCATAGATTAAATGTACTAGTGATGAGCTCCAAGTCACCAATAATGTACTAGTGTCTCATTAAGGAAAGAAAAGCACTTCCCCATGGAGTCATTTAACCAAGAGTCTTTCTGTGTCTGTCCCTGTATGTCTGTGTCTGTGTCTCTAACAAATGGCTTGACTTTTTTGAATAACACAGAAAGCATCACATGGGGACAGAATGATACGTTATAGAAATTTTAACAGTGTTTTAAAAGGGATTAAGTTACTGGTTCCAAAGTGACCTCCAAGTGAAGCAAACAGTACTACAATCATCAGTGTTTATCAAACAATACCTATAAATGGATGTTTTCAACCTTTAGGGAAACAGCTGAGAACAAAAGGACTGAACATCAAATGATTCTATTAACATTTTTAACCATTTTCCATTCTTATTTGGGCCCCAAACACGTTTACTACATCCCAAATCAGCAGGAAGTCATTTTAAGAGAGCGACGTCCCATCCCCAGAAGTTGGGGAGGGTGTTCCCCCCCACCCTTTTTGGTTATTTGATGGATAACAGAAAATTTTGTTATTTAGGGGAAGAGACTCCAACTGTTAAATGGTCTTGTTAAATGAGTTTTGGAGGTTAGACCCAGGGACTTCTATCTTTTTCTTTTCTGTATCCTTCTTTCTTTCCTATGTAGAAGTGAATAGACTTGAGAAAAAATGGGACAGAGACATAGTATAGGAAAGATCAAGAAAAAAGGACAGATTATTGAATATGCCCTTATACCTTTGTACATTGATACGAAATTAATATATTTGGCTAAAGTGGTATTGATCATTGTATATTAATGCAAAATTAAGATTGTATTGGACTACATTGGTATTGATCTTTGTATATTGATACAAAATAAGATTATATTTGGCCACAGTGGTATTGACCCTTGTATATTGATACAAAATTAAGATTATATTTGGCCACATTGGTATTGATCTTTGTATAGTGATACAAAATAAAGGGTAACGCTACTTAAAGTTATTGTACCTAGTAATGCTTAAAAATGAAATGTGAAGCTTTGGCCTCTTGATTCCAAACGTCATAAATTGTTTAGGGTAGATTTTAGAAAGTTCGTTTAAAACACTGTATTTGTTGCTTTCAACAAATGATACACATGTGTTATTCTGGGGAAGGGACATGAACAAGTGCAGAACTTTAAGATTACAGCTATGCGTTAGCTTAAGTCATGAAGGTTGGATACATGGAAAGTTCACAGCAAGGTTTAGTGTTTACATTTTTCTCCTAAAAATAGGTTAAATAAGCAGACTGAGTACACAGCAGGATATCAGTCTTAAACAGTCTTAAGATGTATTATTAACTACGACTATGAGGTCCAGCAAAAGTTCCAGTCTCTTAGAATATAAGAGAGATTTAGAGAATGTCTTGCCACAATGGTAGGGAAAAGGCATGGTGGCAGGAACAGCTGGAGCAACAACTGAGAGCTTACATCTTGATCTCTGAGCAAGAGGCAGAGAAGGAACACTGGGAATGACAAAACCTTCCCTTAAGGACATACCTTATCCAACAAGGCCACACTACTAATCCTTTTCAAACAATGTCACCAATTGGGAACCAAGTGTTCTAACATTATGGGCCTGTAGCGGTCACTCTCATTCAAACCACCAGAGTATCTTAGAGGCATTCATAAATGTAGAAGAGTATTACAATTAAAAGGAGGCTTAAAGAAGCTGCCAAGAGAGAAAACAACCAATAATACTACCCACCTATTATACCTATGAGACACTACAATGAGCAACCCAGAAGGATAACCCCAGTGATATTATAATGACACATATCTTGGTGGCAACCAACAGATGTCTAATTGGACTTAGACCTGTTCCGCAGAATGTCATACCTGGTACTGAAAACCTCAAACACACCTGGCTAGTGATGTAATAATTTTTCCTTAATATTTGTGTGTATAAATATATAAATATAATCTGCAGTCTGTTGCTTTTATGTGTACAATTTCAGGGATGACCACTTGGTATTGTTTAACAAATTGGAGGATTCATCAATGTAGAAGACTAATTCTTCCACTCTCAACAGTCATTAGTTTCCTGAAGTTCTTTATCTAGTGGAGCTCTTTGAGATTTCCCCCTTCCATATTAGAAGGTCTGTTAGCATTGCCGTTCTTTGGGTCCTATTTAGGCAGTCATACTATTGCAATATAAAATGTGCAGCTTCCCAAAATCCCACAGCCGATTTCCAAGTCCTCTGACCTTCACAATGTTTCTCCTCCCTCTTTCAAAATATCCACTGGGCCTCACTTGCAGGAGTTATGTTATAGAGGCATCCACAGGTCTGAGCACTCCATGATCAGTTATTCTCTCTATTTTGGCCAGTTGTGGTTTTCTGTGGTGGTCTTCATTTGATATAAAGAGAAGTTTCTTTGATGAGGAGCAAGAGCTACATTTATCAGAGAAAAAGTTTTTCTGAAATAATATCATGGATGTTGGAGGAGAACCTACTATTGCCACTTTACTAAACCAGTATAATTATTAAGTGCATTCTAAATACCCTCAGAAAGATGTAGTTTTCAATTTGCATCAAGTAGCCTTCAATATGGCTGATTAAACAAGACCTGAACAATGTCAACACTAATTGACGTGCCAAAATGTATGGAGAAACTTTCACATGACTCCACCACTAGATGAAAAGTTACATGAAACCAATGGCTGCTGAGGGATGCATAATTACCTTCCCCAAGGATAAGCTCCCTGTTAAACGATGTGAAGTGTAACCCCTAAATAATATTTTACATATTATTACATATTATGGTATTATATATAATTATTATATATTTATACTATACATAACTATTATTACATATTTATATGCATATATATGCAACACTAAATGGACTCAGTGAGTTACATTTCTACATTTATATGTGTAAACAAATAAACATATACATATTATATACCTATATGTAAAAACAATAATAACTAAAGAAAAACCATGAATTCAAAAGAACAAATGGGATGGAGCAAGAGAGAGACTGGATGGTGGAAGGAGGGAAATTATGGATCTATATTTTAATTTTAATTAAAGGGTAAAATTTCCATGATATACTCAGAATAAAAGAATTTATTTACACCAAACAAGCCTCATATAGAATAGTAAAAGCAACATTTCCTTTAAAAAATAAAATATAAGATAAAACAAAAACTACTTCATTGGAATTGAATAAAACAGATAAACAGAAGGAAAGGAGCCCAAGAGAAGGCACAGAAAAAAGAAACCCACTTGTTCCCACACACAAGAAGTCCATAAAAACATAAAACTGGAGGCCATAATATATAATCAGAGGACCTGGTGCAGACACATGCAGGTCCTATGCATCGCGCTTCAGTCTCTATGAGTTTATATGAGCTTTGTCATGTTGATCTAGAATGCCTTGTTTTCTTGATATGCTCCATGACCTCTGACTCTTACATTCTTTCTGCCTCCATTTTGGCAGTTTCCAGAGCCTTTAGGGAAGGAATTTGATGGAGACTTCCCTTTTGGAGATGAGTGTTTCAAGTTTCTCATTCTCTACATAATGTTTGGATGTGAGTCTTTGTATTTGTTCCCATCTGCCGTAGGAGGAAGCCTCTCTTGTGACGGCTAAACAAGGCATTGATCTATGAGTATAACAAAATGTCATTAAGGAGTCATTTTATTGCTATATATTTTTTTAACAGTAGTATTTTGTTTTAACCTGAGTCACTGGGCTATCTAATCTCAGGTTATTCATCACCCAAGCACTAGTAGGTATGGGTTTTATCCTATGGAGTGGGTTTTAAGTCAAATTAGATATTGAGTGGTTACTACCACAAGCTTTGTGAGACCATTGCATTAGCATATCTTGCAGACAGAAAATCATTGTATATCAAAGGATTTGTGGACGGGTTTATGTTTCTCCTTTGGTAGCATAAACAGTACTTTCCTCTACCAAAGGTGGAAGAAATTAAAGGTGAAGGTTCTATATAGGCACCAAGTCAACCTCTCCACATTTAATGAGTTGTGTAGGTCTAGCTGTCATTTTGTGGATAGCAACCTATATATAGTCTTAGCAACAGCCTGGGTTGTTTGGGGCATTCCATGGGTTCCTTTTGGCCAATAATTCAATTAGATAAAACCCATTCCCCATACTGGAAACTTCATTTAGTGGGAAGAGATATCCAGGTGTGGCTCTGATTATTTGGTGATTTCATTTAAATTACCTTCATATATGTATATATTTTGGGATGCTTCTACTATATTAGATTTTATACTACTCCCCAAATGACCTTTAATTTTAGCTGCTCTCTTCATATTCCCTCTTTTGTCCCCTTCTCCCATCCCTTTTCCCACTTGATCATCACATTCCACTCCCTCCATCTATGGTATCTATTCTGTTTCCTTTTCCTAGGTAGTAATTCCACTATTATATTGAAAAGGCATGGGGATAGTTGGTAAGCATGACACATTACTAATTTTAATGGGGTTGCTTTAAGTTTTTCTCCATTTTGGATAATGTTGGCTGTGAGTTTTCACAAATAGTCTTTATCACATTGAGGCATATTTCCTCTCTTCCTACTTTCTCTCAAACTTTTATTATGAATCATGTTTGATTTTGTCAAAGGTTTTTTCTGTATCTATTGAGATAACCATGTTTGTCTTTATATCTATTCATACAATTATTGCATTTTTGACTTGTATATGTTAAATTCTGCATCTCTGGGATAGGCCAATTTTAGCATGTTAGATTGTCTTTTTGATAAATGACTATATTTGGCTTGCAAATATTTTATGGGAGATTCTTGCATTCATATTCATTAGGGGTATTTGTTGATTGTTTTCTTTTGTTCTTATTGCTATTATATCTTTACCTGGTTTGGGTATTAGAATAAAACTGGGTTTGTAGAAGGAATTTGGGAGAGCTCCTTTTGTTTTTATTTTTTTTTTTAGTAATTATGGAGTATTGGCTGTAGATTTTTAAAAGCCTGATAGAATTCTGTTCTGAATACTTCTCAGCCTGGACTTCTTTTCATTCAAGGTTTTTTTATTTAAATATATTTGAGATTATAATATAATTACAGCATTTTCCCCTTCCCATTTCCTTCCTCCAAATCCTTTCATATGCTCTTCCTTGCATTCATTCAAATTCATGCCCCCCTTTTTCATTGTTATTGTACACATATGTGCACATTGTTGTAGATTTTATACTACAACAATGTTTTTGTTTAGTTTTATTTTGTTTAGTTTGTTGTTTAGTTTTATTTTTAGATTTCATTTGAGACTATTGTGAATGAGACTGTTTCCATGAACTCTCTCTCTCAGCGTGCTTGTTACTAGTATATGGGACGGCTTTGGAAATCAATGCTGAGATTCTTCAAGAAACTAAGAAGAATATTGCTATCATTTGATAGAGAAATGAAATGCCATAAAGAAATCTGGTTCTCTGTATGTGAACCTTAAAAAAATTGTCAGTTCTTTCCAAAGCCTGACTTGTACCCAAGTCAGTTTTAGTCTCATTTCTTTTGTTTTCCATATCCATGGAAACAAGGGTTCAGCTGATGGGTCAATATTCCCTAAATATAGACTTTCCTTTCCTGCTCTGTTCCTTTGTTCATGCTGAATTCCCATTCTGAAATGCCCTTGAAACATCTAGAAATCTGACCCTCACTTGAAAAGCCATTTTAAAACATGAAAAATTCTCTAAAATTCCTCTAGGAATAAATTACCCAGATCTTTTCCATGCCTTTCTTGTAGAATGAAAACAGTCACATCAGGAATAAACTATCCAATAAGTATCGATCTACTTTGTTAAACTGTAAGCTTCTAAACAGTTTCTTTGGTTCTCTGAGAGTTTTGTACACTGTCTTCTCATCATGTTCACCCTCGTCCCGTGAATACTCCAAAACACACCCCCATTATAGTCAGCTTCTGTTTCTTTGTCCCTCCAGTTTTACTTGACTATCTCAGTGACTGCTATTTAAGAAAAAAGATTTTGCTGAATTAAAAGGGAATGAAACATTTTTCTGCATTCATATGTCTCTGTAGTTAATGTTCTCCACAATAAGCCCAGAGACTATAAGATCTCAAAATGCCTTCTGATGTATTAAAGCAAAATTCAATTAGCTACCTTGTTGTTCAAGGGTTTTGTATATGCCACAGTGTCTCATTTTCCAAGATGCGGTCACTTGGCACTGTTACACATAGCAAACCAATTTGACAAGCTATTAAGTTGCCTCCCTAGGTCTCATCCCAATCTTTTGTCATCAGAGCTTAGTGACCCTCCCACATGTTACTTTTCAGTTGCTAATAGATGGTATTTTTTTCTGTTGAGCATATATTCTACTTTCTGCCTCAGCACAAAGTTCACAGTATGAGTACCCCATGTACTACACACATAATAGGGCTCCTTAGAAACTTACTGTGAGACATAGCTCACCATCACAGCTTCATTACACCTATCAGTAAATAAGCTAATGCTAAGTTTCATAGAAGAGAAACAAGTAGAGGGACAGGATCCTTAGCTTGAAAAAATTGTGGTTATAGATAAAGTTATCTATATTGCTCATAGATAAGGTTATCTATATTGCTCATTAGTGCTTTCTTAAGTTCCCTATTGATAATTAGTTTTACTTTTCCTTCTAAAGGTAGAGAGTATTATTTGTAAGAAAATTACTGTGTTCCATTCCCATAATCAAAATGAAAAATAAGGACAGACAAAAACAGAAACACAAAGGATACCACATTTGTAATCTAACACCTCTGATACTGTGAAAATATTGTTAATTTGATACAACCAGGGATCATCTAATGGAAAAGCCTCTGGAAATGCCTGTAAAGGGTTACCTAATTTAATTTAGCCTCTGTGTATGTTTATGTGAGATTATATAGATTATTTTAATTAGGCTGGAAAGACCCATGCTAACTGGGAAACACCCACCATTCATGGACTGGATTTCTGAACTGAACAAAAGGAAGAAGACAAGCTGAGCACTGGTAGTCATTTGTGTATGCTTCCTGGGATATTCTGGTGGGGGTTAGGAAGATCAAAAACCTGAGAGAAATGTGCATAGTGTGTATTTTGCTCATGAAGTTTCAGAAGGAAACTCTATTAGGAACTTGACTAAAGAATATTCTGATTATATTCTGGCAAAGGATCTGGCTAAATTCTTCCTATATCTGATATGTTAGTCATGGTTCTCTAAAGGAATAGAACTGTTAGACTGAATATATGTTAAAGGGGAATGTACTACAGTCCTTTATAGATTGTGTTCTCACTAGTCCACCAATGGCTATCTTTCACCCTATAGGCCAATAATTTAGTAATTGTTTAGTCCATGAAACTGAATGTCACCACAAGTCCTCAATCTATACTGGATTCCAAAGAAGTAGATTCTAATCCCAGTGAATGAATTCCTCAGCAGTCATGTAGATGAACTTACAGGTAAGAGTAAAGGTAGATAAAAAATAAGAGTAGGTAAAAAGGAAAAGCTTCCTTCTTCCATGTCCTTTTATGTAGGCTTCCAACAGAAGGTGTGGGCCACAAATAGGGTGGGTCTTCTCATCTCAAATGATCCAGGCAAGAAAATCTTTAGCAAGCATTCCCATCTGCTTGGAGTTTTAACTGATTCTAGATAGAGTCAATTGAGAACCATGATTAGACATCAGATCTGGAGAACTTCAGTAAGGCTGAATTGAAAAGAAATGGACTGGAAACAACCCAGATGTCCTTCAACTGAAGAATGAATGAAAAAAAAACTGTGGTACATTTACAAAATGGAATACTACTCAGCTATCAGAAACAAGGAAATCATGCAATTTGCAACCAAATGGATGGAACTGGAAAAGCTTATCCTGAGTGAGCTAACCCAGACTCATAAAGATACACATGGCATAAATTCACTTATAACTGGATTTTAGCCATTATAGTGCAGGATAACCGTGCTAAAATTAATAGACCTGAAAGGAACAGGAACATAGAATTGGTTACCTATTAGTGGGACACTCTACTGTAGTGGAACTGCCATGTGTGCCTCCTGTGCAAGAGGAAGCTCTTAGACCTCATGTGACTATAGAAGTGAGGGGGGTTGACACAAGGAGGCACCCTGCACCAGAGGAATAGGATGGGTAGGAGAGGGGGTAGAAGTGGGGGGTGGGACTGGGAGGAGTGGGAGGGAGGGGTGGTAATGGAGATGTAACTTGAAGTAATAAATAAATGTTAAAAATATATAAATTTAAAAGTCTCTTAGAAAACTTGGAATAGCTCTGCCTCAGGACCCAGCCATACCACTTCTGGGTATACACCCAAATGCCTCTTCATGGAATCATAAGGAAGTTTCCTCATCTATGTTTATAGCAGCCTTATTTGTAATAGCTAGAAACTGGAAACAACCCAGATGTCCCTCAACCGAAGCATGGGTTAAAAAACTGTGGTACATCTACACAATGGAATATTATTCAGCTATCAGGAACAATGAAATTATGCAATTTGCAGCCAAATGGATGGAAGTAGAAAAGCTCATCCTGAGTGAACTAACCCAGACTCAGAAGGACGCATATGGCATCTATTCACTTATAGTAGGATTTTAGCTATGTAGTAGAAGGTATCGATACTACAACTAACACACCAAAGGGAACTTGGACATAGATTTCTTATTTTTAATTTTTATTTGTAATTTATTTTTTTAGATATTAGTTATATTTTTTCTATTTTTTAGTCGTTTTTATCTATTGTCTGCTTATTGGTATGTTTGTTTAGTAGTTTTCTCTCCTGGGCAACGAAACACTTTTCACTGATTGTACTGCTTCGTAGACCCCCAATGAATGAAGAGGCTCTTGGCCCTCATACGACCTCTCAACTGAGATGAGGGACTGTTATATAAGGACACCCCACCCCAGAGAAATGGGATGGAAGGGTTAGGAGGTAAAGAAAAAAATTAAATGTGATGTTTCAGCCTTTTACTACTAATAAGCTAATCAGAAATAAACCTGCTAAGAGACAAGCAACATCTGCTTACCCTAATATAAGAGATAGATAGGGCCTCTTCAAAAAACTCAAGAGATCTGCAGAATATGGCATTCAAAGATGTTTTCGTAACTTTAGATTTTTTTATATCAAGACATATCAACTCCTGACAGCACCCTCTATCCTCCTCCAAGTAGAAGATGAGCATCGAAGAATCTCCAGTGGGAGATGATTAAATTAGTCGCAAGCCTATCTCTTGGTAGGAAAAGCCCCTTGCTCCAACTGTAGACAGATTGCTGTCCAAAAAGGACAAAACCTGGAAGCAGGTAAGTCGACAGCCTAGCTCTGCCAAGACAGGGTAGGTAAATCCTTCATAACCCCTGCTCTACAATCAATGTCTGTCAGAGAAACGGGGCCAAATGACTGAAGATCGATGCTGTAATGTATGGAGAGAAAATGGAAACTGTCCAGGCAGCCACTGGTATGTCATTTCTTAGTTTGGGAAGCTGCAGCCCCTGTACTTCCTATAAAATCAGATATAATTATCCCTCTCAGGTCTCTGAGGTGGTTGAAGAACAGATAGATAGAGTCTCATAATTAAATTTTGAGTTGTTTAGGAGTCAAGAGAGTGTTATAGATCTAAGAAGATACCTTTAAAATTGTGTTGCAAGTTAGTATAAATGTTGAGTCAGATATAGAACTTTAAACTCATCGAGATGGTTAGATAGTAGAATGTTAAAGTCAGGTACCAAATACATATGGACTGGACATTGGGAATGTACGTTAAGCCATATAACCCTCATAAATGTGGCCTAATTACCTGTGTTGTTTTGTATTGTATTTATTATTATAAGAGAAAGAGCCATTTGTTGGACTGAAAGGGGAAACTGTAGGGGGAAAGAAGATATACCTTAAACTTAAAAGAAAAAAAAAAGGGAAGAGGATGGGGGGGTTGAGGGTGGGAGGGTGGGACTGGAGGGGGAATAGGGAGGGGACTGCGATTGAGCTGTAACTTGAAGAAATAAAAAATAAAGGAAAAAAATAAATCAAAAACTGAATATAAAAAAAGATCAAATTCACTTGTAGGGATGAACATTTACATAACAATATTTGACCAAAACACTGAAAGCAAAAAAGAACTTCCACAATTTATCAGAGATGTGGGTGAGGGGAGGGCAACAAATGAAGAAAAGACTACAAACAAAACAAGGAAGTAGCAAAGGGCAGGTTCTAAAAGTTCAGCTCCAGACAAAACAAAAAATTGTAATCAAAAGGCAGGAACACATAAGTATATAAACTCATATTATTCCATTCCAGCCACCTAACCTAAAGGTTAACATGTTTCATTTAAAATTTTCAGTGACACATTTTAGCATAACATATGGTTCTATAACAAATTGTGCTCCCAAAACTTATGTTGAAGTCTTAACCCCTACTCTCTGAACATAGCACTATTTGGAATGAAGTTATTAAATTGGACCTTTATCAAACCTGACAAGTACAGACAGACACAAAAGGAAAACACACAAGAAGATACAGACTTCTACATCTACAGGCTGGAGAAAGAACTCTTCATCTCGGACTTCCCAGCTCCGGAGGACTAATAGACTGTTCTTTAGGACACCCTCAGATGATTACCTAGCATCTAAGTTAAGTGTGTTTGGGAAAAGCGCCGTAAAAAAAAAATAAAATAAAAGTCTCGCAGTCATTACAATTCAAACATTAAAAGTTCAATCTCTTTAAAATAGTCAATCTTTTTAGAAATCCAAAGTCTTTTAAAATTCAAAGTCTTCTAATTGTAGGGTCCTGTAAAATAAAAAATAAATACCTTCTTCCTTCAAGAGGGAAGCACCAGGGCACAGTCATAATAAAATCAAAGCAAAACCAGACTCCAAAAGTGTAACTAACTGAACACTTAATGTCTGGAATTCACTCAATATTCTTTGCTCCTCCAAGGGAATTGGGCCACTTCTCCTGCTCTGCTCTCTGCAACACACACAGTTTGTCTTCTAGGCTCTGGCTGGCTCCACTCTACTGATCCTGTTGCTCTTGGTGGTCATCCCATGGTATTAGAATATCCAAAATGATAGATCTTTTGCTGCAACTGGGCTGCACTTTTACCAACAGATTCTCATAGGCCCTGTTCATGATGCCAAGCCTCAACTTCTTTGCATGACCCCTTAAATCCTCGGCCTTTAACTGCTGTGAAGCTGCACCTTCACCAGTGGACTCCCCTAGGCTCTCACAGTGCCAGGCGTCAGCTGCTCTCCATGACCCCTTCATGCCTTTAAAACCAGTACCACCTGGCTGACCTCTTAGTCTAATATGTTTGGCTGTCAGCATGAGGTACAACCATGACCTATGTTCTCACTCTGAGAAACACTTCTCAGAAGTTTTACCTCTATGGTGCTTGTCTCTTGTTAATCATCACAGATTTCTCAGCTTCAGCTGACCAGCACTCAGCATCCCAGCAAAGCAAAAGTTTCACTTTAGTAGTTCTGGTATCTAGTTAATTACAGCTAATTCAGCCCCAGCTAACCAGAACCACAGAATCTTAATTCAAAATAACAAATGGCCCTGGTAAGTCTTGAAACTTCCCCCTGAAACTTCACTAACTAGCTCTCCATCATCTGCATTCTCCTCAATATTTCTATTTTCCAAGCTCCTACAGAAACCTTAAACATGCTCACCAATCATTAAACACTAAATGGATTTTCTTTTTTCCCTTTTTTAAAATTGTAATTAATTTATTCATTTTAACATCCAATTCACAGCCCCCACCCTCCTCTCCTCCCAATCTTACCCTCCCACCCTCTTCTCCCATTCCCCCTTCCCCTTCTCAGAGAAGGGATACCCCACTAACCCATCCTAGATGTACTTCATGTTACATCTAAACTAACTGCAACCTCTTCCACTGAAGCTAGTCAATGCAGCCCAGCTAGGGGAAATGTATCCAATTGTAGGCAACAGAGTTGGTGTCAAGGATAGCCCATGCTGCAATTAGTAGGGGACCCACATAAAGACCAAACTGTCCCTCATCTCCATGAGTGTAGGGGTCCTGGGTTTAGTCTATACATGCCTTTGGTTGATGGTTCACTCTCTGTGAGCCCCCATGGGCCTGTGTTAGATGCCTCTGTTGGTCTTGTTGTATAGTTCTTGTTTCCTTCCAGTGCCTCTGTCCTTCCCCCAATTCTTCCACAAGACTCCTAGGTCTCTGTCCAGTGTTTAGCTGAGGGTCTCAGCATCTGTTTTGATCCTTTCCTGGGTGGAGCCTCTCAGAAGCATAGCAGAACATCATTAATAGTGTCATGGGTTGGCTCTCTCCCATAGATTGGGTCTCAAGTTGGGCTAGCCCTTGGTCAGCCATTCCCCAGATCTCTGCTCCATCCTTATCCCTGCATGTCTTGTAGCCAGAGTAGGTTTTTGAATCAAGAGTTTTATGGGATGGTTGGTAGTCCCCTCCCACCACTGTCAGTCCTTCCTGGCTTTAGGAGATGGCCTGTCTCCATATCCCCTGCTGCTAAGATTCTCAACTAGAGTTACCCACATATCCACGAATAACTCTTCCCTGTCATGGGTCTCCAGTTTGTCCCAGAGATTCCACCCCCATCAATTTTCCTTCTCTCTCTCAACCCTAGCTTCTCCATTGCTGGTGGGAATGCAAACTTTTACAACCATTCTGGAGATCAATCTGGTAGTTTCTCAGAAAATTGGGAATAGTTGTGCCTCAGTATACCACTCCTGGGCATATACCCTAAAGATACTCCATCATACCACAAGGATATTTGCTTAACTATGTTCATAGAAATTTTATTTGTAATAGTCAGAACCTAGAAACAAACCTAGATGTACCTCAACAAAAGAATGGATAAAGAAAATTTGGTACAATGATATACTGCTCAGCTACTAAAAATAAGGAAATCATGAAATTTGCAGGCAAATGGATGAAACTAAAAAAGATCATTCTGAGTGACGTAACCCAGACCCAGAAAGGCATGGATGGCAGGTACTCACTTATAAGTGGATATTAGTCATACAGTACAAGATATCCATCCTAGAATCCACAGATCCAAAGAAGCTAAGTAACAAGGACAACCCAAGGTAGGATGTTTAAATCTCACTGAGAAGAGGAAAAATATAGACATTGAAAATAGATGAGGAGAGGTAACTGAGTGGGAGAGGGGGTGGAGAGGTGCACAAGGGTGGGGATCAGGTGGGGGGAAACAGGAGTGGGGAGGTGGTAGGGTTGAAGAGAGAGGGTTATTTTCTAAAAGTTCCAAAGTCTTTCCACACTCCTCTCCAAAATAACATGTTCAGGTCGGTCATAGAAATACCTCACAATCCTAGTGCCAAATTTTCTTAGGGTTACTATTGCTATGATAAAACACCATGATCAAAAACAAGTTGAAGAGGAAAAGGTTTTTTTGACATATACTTCCATGTTGCTGATTATCATTGAAGGAAGCCAGGACAAAAATTAAACAGGGCAGAAACAAGGAGGTAGGAGCTGATATAGAGGCCATGGAGAGGTGCTGCATACTGACTTGCTCTATAATGGCTTGCTCAGTCTTCTTTCTTATAGAACCCAGGACCACCTGGTTAGGGATGACACCACCCACAATAGGCTTGGCCCTCCTCCATCAATCACTAATTAAGAAAATGCCCCACAAGCTTGTCTGTTTACAGCCTGATTCTGGAGACTATTTTTTTTAATTAAAGTTCCTTCCTCTCAGACGAATATAGCTTGTGTCAAGTTGACATAAAACTAGCCAGCACATTAAAGAGGTTCCTCTTCAGGGTCAGCAGACAAATGTTTCTGCAATTGTTGTCCAAGGGGGCCAGACTTCATCTTAATCTAGCAGCAGAACATGGGAACATTATTCATTTGGTACTGGGTTTTCAGGCATTAAAGATGAATGATTGAAAATGTCAAGAGGAGTCTTGCACAACTGATTCAGAGATCCACTTAGGCAGGAAATGTGGAACAAGTTTGGAATCCCTATAAAGAGTTCCTGAGAGACCACTGTGTTGAGCTGTAAATGTGAAGCCTAAATTTCAATGGAGACTCCAGAATGCTCTAAATGCCAGAACCATATGATGTCCATACAGAAAAGAAACAAGTACACAAAGGAGAGGACACAATAGAGAGAGGCTATGTATGCTATAGGCAAAAGAGTAGTAGGAGTGGAATCTACGTGAATCCTTTGGAGCCCAGAAAATTCCATCATGAACTCCAGGTGCTGAACATTGAGGTACAGGATTTGGTGTTTGCTGTGCTAAACTTTTGTCTTTCTTTAGTCTGACTGTTCCTTTTTGTGCTCCCATTCTTTGTTTTGAAATAGGAATGCTTATACTGTGCAATAGTATACTGGATATATATTTTTTTAAAGAGTGTCTTGAGTATCAGATATGACTTAGCCTCTGGATTTTTAAACAAAATCAAAACTGTTAAAGACAGTGGAGACTTGAACTTGGATGTAATGGATTTTGTATTATAGTGTGAGCAAGGTTATGTTTTAAAATTGATACATCTAGATGTCAAGCTGATCAAGGGTGAATTGTGATGGTTAACATTTTCAACTTGACATGCTATTGAATCATCTCTGAGGCAAGTTTCTGGGCATGTCTGTGAGGGGTTATCTAGTTTACATTAGCCTCTAGGGGTGCCTATTAGAGGTTATTAGATTCATTGGTGATAGGAAGAACAACCTCAGCTATGGATAATGCTGTTTTATTGGTTGATGTCCTGAGTTTAAAAAAAAAATAGCTGAGAACTAGTGTTCACCACTGACTGCTTTATGGCTGTGTTTGGAATATGGCTAGCTGCCTCCAAATCTTATCACTATGACTTTCCCTCCATGATGGCCCCTCTCTTGAGCCAGGAACTAAAAGGAGCCCCTCTCCCCTGTAAATTGCATTTATCAGGTATTCTATCATAGGGGTGAGACAAGAAACCAATGCAAGGACTTATACCCAATTCTATTCCACCATGATGTCTTCCTTGGATTACATTACTAGTCCTCTAAGTAGCCTTCCTGTGTTTCTCATGGACAAAGTATTCTTCATATATATCCATAAAGACTTTTCTAACAAGCTCATCAAATAAATCACTCTCAAGTTAAGTTGTCTTCTGAGGGAGTGCATATCTCCTCATCTCCTACTACTCACTTTCTCACCTGTATGACTTTCCAAAAAGCTACACCTCCAGGGTCTTCACATTTCTTTTAGTTAGTGACTGAAATATTCTTTCCATCACTGTGTTTCATTATTAATCATTTCTTTCTTCCTTTCTTTTTTCACTTACTCCTTCCCATCAATTCCTTCCTTCCTTATCTCTCCTTTTCTCTTTTTTCTTTCTTTATTGAGGTGTGGGGTGTTGGCAAACCAATCTAGGTTCTTGCACATGCTCTATAAGCACTCTACCATGGAACCTAGAATTTCCAAGATTCATCCCTCTATTTCCTTTTTCAGTATTGTACTTCATTCATTCTTTTTCAGATATCATTATCTCAAGAAGGTCTATCTTGGAAACTTTACTACTAATAGCCTTCTTTTAGTTATTCTTTGCTTTCTTTGCCCCAATAATTTTTTATAACTCTTGCTAGCATATACTACTAATTTGTATTTTATTTCATAAAAGTTCAGGTTTTATATTCTTCTCTCGTATATTACATGCTGATTGCAGTTTCCAGTTATCCTAGTCGCTTCCCTCAACCTCCCCTCTGCCAAGATGCATCCCCCCCATGCTTCCCCCGAAGAAAAGGGCAGGCCTCCCAGGGGCATCAACCAAACAAGGCATAACAAGCTACAATAAGTCCAGGCACATACCATCACATCCAGGCTGGAGCAGGGAACTCAGTAGGAGAAAAAGAGTCACAAAAGCAAGCAGATGAATCAGAGACAGCTCTTTCTCCCACTTTTAGGAATCCCACAAGAACAACAAGCTACTCAGACATAGCATGTAACCAGAGGACCTAGGTGAGACTCCTACAGGCTTCCTTATCTCTGGGAGCCTCCATGAGTCCTGGTCAGTTAATTCTGTTGCCTAGGTTCTTGTGGTTTCCCTGACCTCTCTGATTCCTCCGATCTTTCCTCTCCCTCTTCTGCAGGACTTTCTAAGCTCTTCACTCGCAATATGTATTGATCCGTGTGCTTATTGTAGAAAGATTTAATAAAGTCAATATCAATCACCTTCCAAACATTATGTGGGCAGAATACTAAAATACAGTCTTTGATCATTTTTGAAATATGCTATTAAATATTGTTCTCATGTAGTGAGTACTTAGGTTACAAAACCTTATTCCTTCAGTCTAACTGTAAAAAATTTGGTGATAGGAATAGTGCCTAGGCCCTGTATATTATAGACATACACTTTGTCATTGATCTCTACCCCAACCCTTATATTTTCATATTAAAAGATTTGTTTTATTATTTGTTTATTTGTACTACTTATGTGTCTCTCTGTGGGTAAATACATATGAGTCTCTGTGCCTGATAGTCACCAGAAATGCCAGATGTCCTCCTGGGACTGGAATCACAGGCAGTGGTGAGCCATCCAACACTGGGATCTGGGAACTGAATCTGGATACTTTGCAGGAGCAGTGCTTGCTTTTAACTGCTATCGATCCATCTCTTCTGTTTCATTGCCTACCTCCATTTAATAGAATGGAAGTTTTATGATGACAGGGACTTTGTCTTCTTTCATCTCTTAACTTCATATATAGTTGACTTTATTAAATGACACAATAGATTAATGAGTGTTTATATTGGAAGGAAGTAGCTATACTAGCATGTAAGCTTAATTAACTTTGGCTAGATTACACAAAGAACTCTACCCTCAATCAGCCTTTAAGTGAGGATGTGGTGAAAAGGACAGGAGTTAACAGGTGCAAGAAGAGGTCACTATAAGGCACTGTGTTCTTAACAGTGAAGCACTTATAAGCCACATTTAGAGAACAACTTATTCATATCACAGGAATTCAAGAGAAATAATAGCAAAATTGGGAAAAATCTTAGTGAGAAAAGAGATAGAAGGACAGAAAAAGAGAATGGGAGAGGAAGATGGAGGAGTGTTTGTAGTAAGTAAAGGCCTTGACAGTTCTTTTATGTGCCCGACTGCAATTTGACTGAGCTAGTGATTCTGTGACTGAAGATAATGTAGCCATAAACAAAAGCTCTGAATTCAAAAAGGCAAGGGAAAAAAGGAAAATACATGGTTTAAGTCAAAGTATGTGAGTTCTGATTATTAGAATGCTAATCATAAAGAGAAAAACAGATCCATAAACCAAATGCATAATAAAGGAAAAATGAAATAGTAAGCTCTAACATTAATTAAATAACATTAAAAAGTTTGGGAAATATTAAGTTAAATAGGAATAAAAAAACAGAATAGGGAACTTTTTTTTTTTGTTCTAAGACAATATAGTTAAAACTGAACTGCTGACTCCTGCTTTGTAAGCCAGCTTGCCCCTTCCTCTTTTCTGAAAAAAGTATACATCTTCTCTTGGCCGCTTAGACAGCATGTTCTGTTTGCTAAAGATAAAACTCTCTAACTAGAAACCTACAAATCTCAGCTTCTGTACAACTTGCTTAGCTCTGGGAAAAATCTCCTTTGGGGCAAAGATGAAAAGACCAACCTAGGATGGTCATATAGACAAGATTATGACAGGGAATATTCCCATATAAGCTATAAAAATTTTTCTGATCAGAGCTGAGTCTCTTTAAGCAATAGCTAGAGCCTACAGCTGTGTGCTAGTTAAAAAAATTTCCTTTTTATCTCTAAGTAATAAAAATTTCTCATTGGGGTAGGGTAAGCCCTGTTGACACCATTAGCCTTCACTATGAGATTGAAAATCACTCAGAGAGTGTTGCTCTATCAGCACTAGCAATCAACTTTGCTTACATTGTTTTCAGACCTGGGAGTTCCTCATATTTCATATTAACCACAGACAGCTCTAACTGTTGGGACATTCTTCCTTGAGTTTAGCAGACGTTTGTAATCTTTTGTGTCTTCTACATATGGATCCTTGCTTTGAGAAAGTTTATGAATTCTGTACTTTTTACACTGTAATTGTCTACCAATATCTAAATACATTGGTCATGTATTCCTTAATCATTTAAAGGCAAGACAGATAAAACTCAATCAAATATCTCTTATAGAACCTAAATTATTCCTCTGTCATCAATCTGCTTTCTCCCTGACAGAGTGGAGATATGTGTGACTCATATTTAATATGTAGAATAGAGAGCCAAAAATATTAAGATGAATCACAAATAATTCACCACTAGGTAGAAAATCATTTCTCATTTACATACTCTTTAAAATGTACACAAGAAACTACCAGTTCTAAATGTGGTACAATCCTTGAAGTAGAAGATAAAGTTGCAGAAAAATACCCCTCTACAAACCTCTATTAAACCTACACAGCTATGTGAAGAATCTCCTTTGCAACATATTTGAGCACAGTGTGTCTTATAAACAAGAAACAAATGGAGCCTTGACAAGGTGATAGTGATATAGTAGTAACCCAAAGTATTAAAATTGGTGTTATAAAGGACTTACTGATAGATTTGCTTAGGAGATATTAAATTACAAAAGTAGAATTTAGCTGAGGGAGTACTGCCTCCAAAATACCCCAAAGATAAGTAGTGTGTAAACTAGGGTTGTTAGAGATAAGAGAAATTGAGGCTAGGGTGTAAATATTTATTCACTAACATTGGCCACCCATTATGCTCCATTCCTCTATAAAGAAGAGAGCCCTTATAACCAGTCATTAGGTTCCAATTCCAAACCCCAAGGACATACCTTTAATGGGCAGCTAAGGGGAGCAGTGTAGGGTTACAATTATCACTAAGTTCTGGTCTGCACTTAAGTCCTCTATGATCTTATCAGGAAACAGTTGACAGGATGAACCTGGGTAACAACTATTTGAAAAAGAACAATACTGATGTACTTAAAAATAATTATAGCAATATCTAATTTTTTTTTTGCTGTGTAAATCTATCCTCCTAAGTGGCAAGACTTGCAGTCTCCTATCTCTGTTTAAATTGTTCAAAGTGTAACCTGGGTCAGGACCAGAAGGAGATTTAAGGATGACAGTTTGTAGAACACATAAGCCTAACGTGTATACAAGTTAGTAAAATTTTTCTGTTCAAGGCCAACTCTTATTTGGGCCTTTGCCTCAGCAGGCCAGGCACTTTAGTAAAGATCTTTTCTTTCATTAATCTCTAAATGTGCATAGTGATTTCTCACTGGAAAGGCATATTATTTTTCATACTCGCTTTATTATAACAGCCTAACTCCAAATATACACTCACTCCATCTTTCTCATTTATGAATATGCTGTAGCATTTTTGCTTAGAACCAATATCTAAAAAGTCTGCCTATATTTTTTTTCCATTTTGTAAACATAAGCTTAAAGAGAAATTCAGAGCACTGTACTTCCAAACAGTAATCCTGGTTTATTTCTTTTTATCTCTGCTGCATCCATTATACACTGGCAGTAGATTCCTACTTATGTGTTGCACTTAGAACTGATGGAAACTCACCAATCACATCTTAATCCTCTGTCCTACAGGTTATTTTTTGTAAGTATCCTTTTACCCAGGGAAATGTTTTTCAAACTCGCTGATATTGTCACATCTATCAGTTAGCCACTTTAGTTGTACATACTTTCTAATCATCAGACATACTAATTCTATTTGTTCCTCAGGATTTTTCCACTGACTCTTCAGGCTTTGAACACACTTCTATTCTTGATTATTAAATGGTTAATTCTTGGCCAGTGAATTCTCATACTAAATGCTGTTTTTGTTGTTCTCTGATTATTTGATATAATTTTCTCATTCTTTACATTATCCACCATAATTTTTTCATAAAATTCCTCATCACAATACTAACAGCTATATTAAATTACTTGACTTACATGCATTGTCTTAATTTATTATGTACTCCTTAATAAAATTCTACAAAATCATGTATTTGTATTTTGGTTATTTGTTTGTTTCAGCATGCCTAATGTATAAAATGAGGACAAGACCACTCCAAGGTATGGTTGAGGGGAAGAATTTTATTGTAGATATGAAAGTATAGCCAGAGGCACCTGGAAGAGTCTAAAGCAGGAGGAGAGGATAGTAGACTAGACATGACCAGTAGTCTGAACTGGACCATGAAAGGAGAGAGTGGGAGGAAGAGCAAGAGAGGAGGACCAAGAGAAATGGGTAAGAGGGAGGGGACAAGAGGATCAAGAGGGACAAGAAAAAGAGAGAGGATGTGACTGAAATGGCAGGGTTATATAGTACTGACTTGGTGCCAATGGAAAAACACAAAAAATAAACCCATCCATCTGTAAAGCCTATGAACCACAACTGTGACTGCACTGGTGGGATATCTAGAGTGGCGAAATACTGGCACTTTTATCATGGGGGTAACCAACAGCTGTCTAATTCCAAATAGGAGGGAGTTTTCTAAACCAGCAAAATTTCTGTCTTCTGAATATTGATCCTTATACTCACAGATAAGTATGGCTTTCACCTCTTATCTATGAACTTCATTTTGCAATGTATGGAGACTATTAGAGAGATACATAGCTGGTCAAAACGCTGAAAATAAGTGACTGTGGAGGTGTCTAACTCTAGCTGATACATCTGCAACCCCTAAAACTGAGGCTCAGGGAAAATTAGAGAAGAGGGGGCAAAATGATTGTATTAAACATTTTAATGGGTATACAAAAAGACGTAAGCATAGGCTCAAACAATGTAACTGATAGATATGCAACATGATTCATAAAAGTAGCCATGCCTTCATTGGCATAAGCTGTCAGAGTTTACAAGATTCTTTATCATTCCTTAGTTGATTAACTCTTCCAGTGTAAAGAGAAACACAGGCCAGTAGCCATTATTCCAGGAAAAGAAACGATGAGAAAACTAAGGCTCAAATTTATGGAGTTAAAAAAAAACCTTGCTGTTCTAATTTCTTTCTGTTGGTGTGTCAAAATACTGTGAGAAAAATGCATATATAACCCCCCCCCAATTCTAGGGTACAATCCACCACTGTGGAGAGGTCAAGGCAGGATTTCAAACAACTGGTCATATCACACTTCTGGTCAAGAAAAAAGATAAATTAATTTCTGCAAGTTTACTATTCAGCTCACTTTCTTCACTCTTTGTAATTCAGAATCTATACTCAGTGAATGGGGATACTTCTATTTAGGCAGCATCTTCCATGGCATGCCCACAGACCAACCTGATCTACAGGTTGAATCTACTTTGAGTTAAGTACACAGTTAAAATGACCTATCACACTTGCCAACGATCATATTAAATAGTTAAACTTGGAGTCACATGCTATTCAAATTAAATCCTTTGCCAAAATGTTGATTTAAAACATACCTTGAGCTATTTGGTGTCCTATACTAAACTTGGTATGGAAATTTCTGGAATATACCTGTGTTTAAAAATATATCTTATCTTTCTGGGTCTGGATTAGCTCATTCAGGATGAGCTTTTCTATTTTCCTCCATCTGGTTGCAAATTGCATGATTTCCTTGTTTCTGATAGCTGAGTAGTATTCCATTGTGTAAATGTACTACAGTTTTTTAATCCATTCTTCGGTTGAGGGACATCTGGGTTGTTTCCAGTTTCTAGCTATTACACATAAAGCTGCTATGAACATAGATGAGGAGATGTCCTTGTGGTTTGGTGAGGAATCGTCTTTATGTATGCCCAGGAGTAGTATGACTGGATCTTGAGGTCGAACTATTCCCAGTTTTTTGAGATATTTCCAGACTGGTTTTCAAAGTGGTTGTACAGGTTTGCACTCCCATCAACAATGGAGGACTGTTCCCTTTTCTCCACAACCTTGACAGCATGTACTATCATTTGAATTTTTGATCTTAGCCATTCTGACCAGTGTGACATGGAATCTCAGAGTCGTTTTGAGTTGCATTCCCCTGATGACTAAAGATGTTGAGTATTTCTTCAAGTGTCTCTCGGCCCTTAGAGATTCCTCTTTTGTGAATTTTTGGTTTAATTCTGTACTCCATTTTTTCATTGGATTATTTGGTTTATTAATGTTTAATTTCTTGACTTCTTTATAACTTTTGGATATTAGTCACTTGTTGGATGTGAAGTTGTTGAAGAACTTTTCCCAATCTGTAGGCTATAGTTTTGTTCTAATCACAGTGTCCTTTGCCTTACAGAAGATTTTCAGTTTCATGAGCTCCCATTTATTGGTTTTTGGTCTTAGAGCCTGCACTATTGGTGTTCTGTTCTGGAAGTTGTCACCTATGCCAATTGGTTTGTGGCTTTTCCCCACTTTTGTTTCTGTTAGATTTAGTGTGTCTGGATTTATGTTGAGGTCTTTGATCCACTTGGACTTAAGTTTTGTGCAAGGTGATAAATATGGGTCTATTAGCATCCTTCTACATGTTGACATGTTAGACCAGCACCATTTGTTGAAGATGCTTTCCTTTTCCATTGTAGCTTTTCACTTCTTTGTCAAAAATTAAGTGACCATAGGTATGTGGGTTCATTTCTGGATCTTTAATTCTATTCCATTGATCCACTGGTCTGTTTCTATGCCAGTATAATGCTGTTTTTATTATTGTTGCTCTGAAGTATAGCTTGAAATTAGGAATGGTGATGCCTCCAGATTTAATATACAGTATTGATTTAGCTATTCTAAGTTTTTTTGTTCACATGGCATATATTCACTCATAACTGGATTTTAGATATATGGTACAGGATAACAATCCTACAGCCCTCAGACTCCAAGGAACAGGAACCTAGCATAACTATCCTGAGAGAAATGCCACCTATGAGCAGAACAAACAAAGGCTGAAACACATAGTCAAACATTAGGTGCAGCTCAGTGAGTCCTATAGAAGAGAGGGAGGAAGAACAGAGAGACCTGGAGGGGTCAAGATCAACACATGAAGATCAACAGAACCAAACAATCTAGACCTCTAGAGGTTTACAGAGTCTGAATTGCTAACTCAAAAAAAGAATAGAAAGCTTAGACTAGATCTAGATCCTGCTATACAACTATAGATGATAGACAACTTTTTCATCATACACATTCCTTAGCTGGGTGGGGGGTGGAAAGCAGTCTCAATGATGGACTATACTACCAATGAGTGGGACACTTTACCTTAGCTGAGATTCCATGTCAGGTCCCAGAGCAAGAGGAATTTCTTAACCCTCATGTGACTGATGAACTGAGGGGGTTGATATGCAGGGGCCCCTCCACACTGGATTGATGGGAGATGAAATAGACAGTGGGAGGGTGGGACTGGGAGGGGAGGATGGAGTTGGCTGAGACTGAGAAGTAACTTGAATTAGTAAATAAATGTTATATAAAAAAGAAAAAAATCATAAACAGAAAGCAAATAAGAGTGAATGTTAGAGTGAATTAAACAAGTGTCAAGTGAGTATGCATGAGAGCTATTAGAAACCCCTTGCTTTAGGGACTTTGGATAGGCTAGCACAAGTGACTCCTACTTTGACATTGATTCTGAGACAGAGTTTTGATATGTACCTCAGGCTAGTCTCAATATTCAGGTCTAAAAACAAGGAAAGAATAATTGTTACCACTCTAGCAGGAGAGGATGTATTCTAAAGAGAGTTACAGAAAACCCCTTTCTTCTTCTATAAGACTTTTGAAATAATTAACATAAAAGAATCACAGTGTTCCCAAGAATCCCATGTAGGTGGCAGGGAAAGACCAAGGCCCTGGTGTCATCCAGATTTTTTTTTTAGAATTGTTAGGGTCCACATCCAAGGCCCTATCAACAAAAGTAAGCCAAGTTTACCAACATATCTACAATAAAGAGGTCAACAAAGAAAACAATAACTCAAGATCTGAAGCCCAGATGAATCTGCTTTATTTGAGAGCCACCTTTGCCAGCTAAGGAAATGGAAACAACCTAAACATCCTTCAGGGATAAAAAAAAAGTGTGGCACATATACTCTGTGGAATACTATTCATCTTTAAAGAAAATGAAATCATGAAATTTGCAAGTAAATGTACAGAACTAGAAAAGATCATATTGAATGAGGTATCCCAGACTCATAAGACAAATATTTCTTGTTATTTCATGTCTGAGGCTGCTACCTTCAAATAGATCGATGCCAACGTAGATCTTGAATAATTGCAGGAACCAGGAAAATAAAAAGAGACCATCTCTGGTATAGGAGATTAGGGAGGAGTATAGCAATATAGAGAGGAGATAGCAGTGTACAAGTATTATGATGGGGGAAAGTTGGAGGAACAGGGGTGCTCTCATTATGGACAGCAAGGGATATAAATACAGAGAAGAAGGAGGAAGGAGAAAAAATAACAGTAAAGATATCTGAAGCAGTTACAAGGAATCACAGTATTGAACATTTATCTAAAAATATCTCTAAGATAAGTAAGTTGGTATATAGACATTTCTAGTTTAAATGAATTTTTTTGATTTGGATGCCCACTTAAATAGTCAAAGACCATCTAACAAAAACATCAACCTCAGGCATGAGAATCTTTCTTTTGAGTTGTTCAGGGTTGTCCAACATTGCCAGCTATTATCACCCTTGGTTACTCCTAAAAGGTGGAAGCTAGGTAAGTCCTTATTGGTTAAATGCCATGCACTTCAGACAAAGGGGGCAGAGGCCCCTGAGCTGGAACTGACCTGAAAGTCTCCCTCCTCTGTACTAACTTTTACATTACCAAAAGGCTCCTTGTAAGCTTTTTTTTTTTTTTTTTTTTTTGGTTTTTCGAGACAGAGTTTCTCTGAATATCTCTGGCTGTCCTGGACTCCCTTTGTAGACCAGGCTGGCCTCGAACTCACAAAGATCCGCCTGCCTCTGCCTCCCAAGTGCTGGGATTAAAGGCGTGCGCCACCACCGCCCGGCTCCTTGTAAGCTTTTTTCCACCTATGGCATCTGTGAATCCCAGCGGTAACTAGAATGGCATGAAAACCCTCATGCTACAGCAGTGGTATGCCTACCTTGGCAGTAATGGACAACTCTATAATTGGTTTTAAGACACTCCCCAAAGGAGCTGTGCACAATACCTAATACAAAATACCAAAAGAAGAGAATATAAGTAAACAACCTCTGGCCCCATCTAAGTTAAGAGATTACTGAATGTATTTCTTCACTTAGATAGGAGACAACTTTTATCAAAACCAGGGAACACAATTCATCCTGGTTTTGAAAATTGTTCCCCAAAGGGTTTCCAACTGCCTTTCCCTCCATGGTTTTCTTTTGTAGACATATTCCTAGCAGGAGTTTGCTATTTTGAGCAGAGTCATTCTCAGGAAAGAGTACCCTAGATAAATGAAATGGTCCTGCCTGTCATATATCTCAGTATCCATTCTTAAATTGCCAGTGCCTGAGAATTTGTTGACCCGAGACAGTGCCTCTGAGCGTGTTCAACTTTGAGTGAACTCTTAAAATTGATTTTGGGGGTCTTATGAAGCAAAACCCCATCCCTTGCTGTCATGAGTATCTCTGCTTGAAACAGCAATACATGCCTATCTTTGATCTCTCTTCTTTTTTATGCAGATATTAGGATTCTATTAGCATAATATATATCACATTAACTTTTTGGTAGTGCTTTGTCATTGATAACTTACCCAGTGTTTGATGACAATTCTAATCTCCTAGCTCATTTTTCACTGAACCTCTTGTCAAGTAACATGTCATCTACCATGGTGATAAGGCTCACATTGGACAGCATACATATGTGTTAGGAGGTTTGGGAGCTGAAAAAGAAAATAACTTGAAAATGTCATTGCAATTTAGAGACTTCTAAACTAGCCAAGGGAATGAAAATGGAGCTTTGTTGTTTTTGCAAAACTTTACTGAATAGGTAGTGAGTTTTAGAGAACTATGATGAAAGCACATTTGCCTGTACCTTCATAAACTTTTTCAATACCTTTGAAGACTATAATGACTGTATTTTCATTTATTGATGCTCACCAAAGTGGTGTTATTTGTGTACCAATCATACAGAATAAAGGCTTTGCCACTGACTGAATTTCTTGTTTTGCAGTCTTTTTGAACTCTGGTTCTGGATAAGTAAAAGCAGAGCTTTGGTAAAAGGACTTCTAGAAGATGGCAACATTGATTTTTCTATACTTGACTATATATTCTAAGATAGTTAGTCTTATTTACTTTTCTATTATAGGAACAAAACATTATGACCAGAGAAACTTATAAAAGAAAGTATTTAATCTGAACTTAGGTTTTCAAAGGACCACAGTCCATGACATCAGAGCAAAGGCATGGTGGCAGGAGTATCTATGAGCTTACATCTTGATCCTGGATTAGGAGGCAGAGAGAAACACTGAGAATGGCATGAATCTTTGAAACCTCAAAAGCTGCCACCAGTGACATACCTCATCTAACAAGGTCACATCTCCAAATGTGTCCAAAAACAATTCCATAAATGGGGGCCAAGTATTCAAACAGATAATCCTATAGGTGCTATTCCCATCTAAATGATCACAATTGATATACCAGTGCCCTTTTCTAAAAATAAAACAAAGCACATGCACATCAGCTGATAACTCAATCTTAATGTGAGAAGAACAACACACAAATCAGTTTTTTTTTCCTATTTTGTGGTGCAGAAATGATAGCTGATACCCTTCACTAATTCAACTATGTCATATAGTAATCCAGACTGTTCACATGAATACCAGAGGAGCATGGGTTTAGATTTTAGGTGCGATATTTACTTGCTGTGGAATGACAGTGGGTTCCTTAACATTTTAAGGTTTTATTTATTTGTTAACTCAAGTTAATGCTACCTTGCTTATAAAGCTATCTATGAAATCTTACCAAGACCATGTGATCAAGGGTTTAGAATAGATTTGTCCTTAGTAGTGGAAACTGCTATCATAGTTATTACAGTTTACTAATATTTTATGATAATAAATAGATGAAAGAACATATCAAATATGAAAAAAATATTCATTTCTTACAAAAATTCTAAAATATAATCAAATAAAAAGAAATGTTTCTTTAGTGAATTAAAATAAATTCCACACTTGGAAGGAAAACACAGAAAGGGAATTCCTGTATCGGTTTTATAAAGTACTCACACAGGTCCTTAAACTAACAAAATCCTAGTATTAGCCATGAGATACCTTCTTTTGAATAGTTGGTAAGAGTATTCAAAGTGATTCCCAAAACAATATAGATTAATGATGTGGTCCCTTTGCTGGTTCTCAGGGGTTGAGAGTGGGCTCCTCTCCTCAGCATGCATCCTTGAGTTTTGAATAAGTTTGATCCTGAGATTCTTAAAACAAAGAGGCTAATATTTCACTTGAAGAACAGACCTCACTACAAGCATAGTATAGAATCAATTTGGTCAGAATATAGAAGCTTAAACTGCAAAATTTGTACAATTTGAGGTAAACAATCTGCAGTGCCTTATATTAAGATTTTATAACTATCTACCAAGATTAGGGTCTATGAAAAAAGAAGGTAACACCTCTGATACCATAGGTCATGCTTCTATACATATGAAAGCCTCCCAAGGAGGAAACAAGAGGTAATGGAACTCAATAATTTTCCCTGGAGGACACCTAGACTACTTGTGTATTTTCATGTTTATTCCAAGTTTTCCAAAATGAAGTGTATTATTATTTTACACAATGTTGGCTAAAAATTTTTATAATTAATTAATTAATTAATTAATATATTTATTTATTCACTTTACAGCCTGATTGCAGTTCCTTCTCTTCTCTCCTCCCAGTTCCATCCTTCCCTCCCCTTATTCTCCCATGGGTACCAATCTACCCCCGCCCCCCGTACAGCAAGTTACAGTAGAACTAAGCACATTCTCTGCCACTGAGGCCAGACAAGGCAGTCCAGCTATGCGAAAGGGATCCAGAGGTGGGCAACAGTCAGAGACAGTTCCTGCTCCAATTGTTAGGGAACCCACATCTGCTACATATGTATAGGGTGCCTAGGTCCAGCCCATGCATGTTCTTTAATGGTTCAGTCTTGGTGAGCCCCCATGGGTCCAGATTATTTTTCTCTGTAGGTCTTCTTGTGGTGTCCTTGACCCTTACAGCTCCCTTAATACTTCCCTGACTCATCCATAAAATTCTCTGAGCTCTGCCTAATGCTTGTTTTTGGGTCCCTACATCTGTTTCCATCACCTGCTGGATGAAGAAGCCTCTCAGAAGACTAGGTTCCTATCTATAGACATAGCAGAGTGTTGTTAATAGTGTCGGGTTGGCTCTTTCCCACTGGGTGAATCTCAAGTTGGGCCAGTCATTAGTTGGCCGTTCCCTCAATCTCTGCTCCATCTTTATTGCTACAGTTCTTGTAGGCAGGACAAATTTTGGGTTGAATGTTTTGTGGGTGAACTGGTATCCCCCTCTCTCCACTGAAGTCTCATCTGGCCACAGGAGGTAGCCACTTCAGGCTTTATATCCCCCACTGCTAGAAGTCTTAGATACGGTCATCCCCATACACTTAGAGGAGCTCCTTCCATCTTGGAGATGCCAACCCCACCTGTAAGCATAACTTTATATAATTGTGTTTGTTTCATAGCTTACCTCTTAACCTGGCTATCACCGAAATAATTGAGACTCGGTCATATTATTTATTAAACAAGCTTCACAACACAAGAAACGAGCAGTTATTACTCTATTCTTAACCCCCTAAACTAATCTGGCTTCATCCCAGAGTAAATCCCAGAGGTAATTGCACATTGTGGCTTTCCTCTTTCAGCTGGCTCTCCCCTTATATCTCCTTCTCCTCTGCCTGTGGTTCAATTGGGCAGGAAGTCCAGCCCTATTCTCTCCCCTGCGCGGTGATTGGCTGTAAGCTGCTTTATTGGCATATCAGGGGACAATCGAGGAGCAGTATTTATACAACATTGAGACTGGATATTCTCAGTACAAGGATTGCAGCCAAATATGAAGGATACAGAAATAAGCATTTGAATTATTCCATAACCTTATGCCTACAAGTTTGTTTCCAGTTTCTGGCTATTATGAATATAACTGATATGAACATAGTTGAACATGTGTCCTTGTGGTATGGTGGAGCATCCCTTGGGTATATGCCCAGGAGTGGTATAGCTGGGTCTTGAGGTAGAACTATTCCAATTTTCTGAGAAACTGTCAGATTGATTTCCAAAGTGGTTGTACAAGTGTGCATTCAAGGCTATTACCCAGATTCTCTTCTATTAGATTTAGGGTATCCAGTTTTATGTTCAGGTCTTTGTGGATCAAAATTCTTGACAAAAACAACGTAAGAATTAAAGTTTTATTTTACATTTCAAGGTTATAAAGTTTTATTTTACAGTCCATTAGACTGGGGAAGTCATGGTGGCTGGAGCTTGAGGTTGCTTGGCACATTCAATTTGCAGTTAGGCATCAGAGAGATGAACACACATGCTCAACTCACTTCTTTTCATTCAGCTCAGGAACTGAACCCAGGAAATGGTGCCACCCACATTTAAGTCTTCCCATTTCATCTAACTTAATCTATGTATTCCTTCACAGATGTACCCCATGGTTTGTTTTCATGGTGATTCTAAATCCTGTCAATTAGATTTTAGCCATCACAGGAGAAAAACAAATCCTGTGACAGCATAAGAAATGGAGATTCCAGTTGTCTGCCTCTCTTTATGTCCACAACATTCATCAAAGGTGCTTGGAGACTATTAGTGTTCATGTCCCCTTTTCAGTCACTGACCTGCAGCAATATAGAGATATGCTAAACTAAGAGAATGCTCTCAGGAGCCATTCTGATTTACTATTAGTTTTCAGACATTATCTTTAGTATATGATCTTACACACACACACACACACACACACACACACACACACACACACATAATCCTAATAGCCAAGTACTCTTGAGGGAAATAGAGGTTCATGGACAGAGCTAGAAAGCATACAGATTTGTTCAAACTTCTACTGACTGTCCATATCTCAGCTCCTTCTAGATCAGGACTATTTTGGATTGTAATATCCCAACACAACCCATAGACAAAGGATGATGATAAAAACTCTCATTAGAAAGATACTATACTCCACAACAGAATCAGAAAGGAAGGAAAAATGTCCTTCCTTATTGCTCAGCAGGTTACTTGAGGATTTCATGAAATTCATCAACCATGATGCCCCATACTCAAAAAGATAAGATGTTTTGGGACATTTAATTATCTAGTCACACTCCAATTTCTGCAGAAAGCTTCAGAAACTTGTAGAAAGATGGAAACTGACCCCACAGATTCAGTTGTTAAGACACTAACTTTGCAATATTCAACAGTTGAGGTATGACAGAAGACAAAAAGGTTTAAAAAAAAAGATGAGAGAGAGGTCTAATGTGATTTTTTCCTTATCTTGCCCTTTTCCTCTTTCCTTTTAGTACCATCCAAACTCTAAGGACAACTCATGCATTTTTTATCTGTTTAATCTTTTAGGAGATTCATCAGTGGGTTCTTAACGAATTCATTTTTAGTGCTAACTGGTATGGATACAACAGTTTATGGGGGGAATTTTTGCTGATAATGTAGAAGTCTGTAGTCTCTTGAAAGCTCCCTGAGCTCAGTGCCAAATGACTGAGTCCTTTTTTCCAGCAGAAAACCCCCCTGTTTCCTCTGATCTGAGGATCCCAGATCCTTTAAGCAAGGAGCAGCACGTGGCCCAACACTCCCCTCTCCCCCATGCATAAGAAACTGCCTAGCAACTGCCCCATGCTAATGAGGTCTGTCAATGTCTTGGCTTTCAGTCAATGACATTTGTCTATACCTCTAACCTCCCTGGAGTTTTTCCCCACCCCAACTGCTCCGGGTTAATTAGGCATTACCTTTTTTTTTTTTTCTTCTGAAAGGCAAGACTCAACAAATCAAACACATTCAACCCCCAAAATCCCTTCCCACTGCCCAAAGTTATATAATGTTCCTGATTTTGACAATAAACTCTCTCTCTCCCCTTTTCTCCATGTCTCCAACATGACTGCTTGACTGTTTTGGGTTTGAGAGGGAGGACGCACTCTTCATTCTTTGAAGAGTTTGCTGCCCCTGCCCCTGCCCCTGCCTGGCTGGTCAGGCTTCGACAGGCCCCAGGCTCCTGCCTGGCTAGCTAGGCATATTTGGGGCTCCTGCAGAGAGGCACTGAGATTATACCACCTCTCTGTACCACCTGCCTGGCTTCATAGCCTGGCTCTGGGAGCTCCAGGTTCCTTGAAATTGACCTGCCAGTTTCTGGTGGTTCAGCTAAGGGAGTTGTAACATTTGGTAGTGAAGATAAACTTTTCTTCTGCCTCCCAGTCCTAGCCTAGACACCATGAGGATATGGATCTCCTAGTCCGTGTTTCACCCTTTTCTGCCTGGACAGGACAGGCCTAGCCTGGAATCTCCGGTGGAGGAACAAGTATTTCCAGTCTGATACTGGACCAGGCTTGGAATTCTCCACTGGAAGCCACAAGTTTAAGCATTCACAAACAGAAAGACAGACAAATTATTTCATGAACATTTCCACACACCTTTTGTTGGGAAGTAAATTTTCATCCATCCAGGATAAATGTAAGCAATTTTTTTGATAAATAATATAGTAATTACATGCTCCATTTGAAACATACTCTGTGTTAACTGTGATGGTGGATACAAATACCACATTTTGGTAAATTATATAGAATTTAGCACACCCACAAATACAAAGTACAAGTACTGCTGAGAAGAGATAACCCGATTAAGGCTGGTGAACGGTGTCAGTGTCTTTAATTTCTATATTACATGCACTATACTTCTTATTATGCAATTAGTTCAATTTGTGGTTTGAATTATTTCATATTCTTTTGCTGTGATAAAAATCGGGAAGAAAAATTTATTTGATTTACATATCCCAAGTCACAATCACTGAGGGAAGTCAAGGGAAGAAGAACCTGTAAGAAAGCACAAAAGCAGAGACTGTGGAGGAATGTCACTTGCTGACATTGCTTCTTATACCTGTTTTCTTATGTAACCTAGGACCACTAGCCTAGGAGTGTTTCATCCACAGTGGGATAGACCAGTCCATAATAGTTATTAATCCAGAAAATACCCTAGAAACATTCTCAAAGATAAATCTGATGGAGACAATTTTGCAACTGAGGTTCACCCTTTTAGATAACTTTAGTTTGTGGAACGTTTACAAAAAAAGCACCCTTGCCCATCAAGAGATTAATGGATAAAGAAAATATTGCATATATAGAAAATAGAGTTCATTCATCCATAAAGAACACTATAAAAGAAAAATAAGAAATATATACAAAGACATACTTTTCTTTTTAAATCTCTATTTCTTTTTTAAACATATATATTTACTTTTCACCCCAGTCACTGCTTCCTCCCTCTCTCAGTCCCTCCCTTTCATCTCTCCTCCCCCTCATCCACCTTTCCTCCCCTTCTCCTCAGAAAAGGGGAAGCCTCTCATGGATGCCAGCCGACCTTGGCATAACAAGCTGAAGTAAAACGAGGGGCATGCATCTTCTATTGAGGCTTCAATAGTGTTGAATTCAATTTAAAAAAGACAATAACATATATGTACTTATTCCCAGAAGTAAAATGAGGGACATGCATCTTCTCTTGAGGTTTCAATAGTGTTGAATTCAATTAAAAAAAGACAATAACATATATGTACTTATTCCCAGATATGTGCTTTTTGAACAGTTTTCTGTTGGGGTCTGAACCTTATTTTTATTTTTAGCAATATACCATGAAAATCTGAGTATGTAAGACCTTGTCAATACAAATTTTAAAATCCCATAGACTGCCTAATTTTTCTAAAAAGAATTTTAAATGTAATTTGCAAACAAGAAGTAACAATTTTGCTTTCGCAGCATTTTATTACCTTTCACTCACATTCATGAAGGTATGGAAACTCTGCACTTACAGAGAAATGTAAAAAGACATTATTTTAGTATAGAATTTGTTGCATTCCAGTTATGACTTATAATGATTATTTTCTCCATCTTTATTTGGGATATTATGTAAATTATTGTGAATATTCACAAATATGTGAATCATAGCAAAATATTAAAAATGTCACTAGTTGCTATTATCATGATTAATTTATATTTATTTGAAGATAAAAGTAATAGTCCTAGTTAGAACCTTAGAGTCTAGGTCCATATTATCTAGGTAAAGTATCATCTTAGGAACTTCCTAGCAGTGTGATTTCAGGAAAATTGAATAAATTATTTTAGGTCTACCTTTGAAATGGGAATATTAGTTACTATGTTAGAGAACTATGAGGATTAAATTAAGCAACATTTAAAAATATATACTCATGCATGCATAACACTGCAGAAGCACTTATAAACTCACACCAGTTGTGATAGCCTCTATACAAGATCTGCTTTATCTCAAAACCCAACAAATTCCAACATGGGAAGGTGGACACAACATTCTCCCCTAGCTGAGGAGATATTGGCATTTGATTGCTAATGGGAGAGGAAGATTCAGTTTTCTTTAATGGTGTGTTATCTGATGTATCAACCATACCCCAAGGCAGGCCCCATGCCAAGGAGTAGTTGGCTAACAGAAACTAGGCTCTATGGGTTAAAAATGTAGTAAATTCTGAAAACCAACCTTCCTCTGTAATTATAATGAATAAGAATCCACACTTCTTTAATGAAGTTAGTTCTGAATCTGTTTTATTTGCAACCAAAAAATTTGAACTAATATATATATATATGTAGTTTTAGATAAAATATATTTATAAGTGAAAATTGTGTGCGTGTTTGTGTGTGTGTGTGTGTGTGTGTGGTGGAGGTTAGATTTCTATTGAATCAGCCTGGCACCTGGCAGAGCACATGGTCCTGGGAGACAAGGAAAGCCTGGGAAACTTGAAAGGACCTTTGGCTTGGCATTTCTTTCAGGCCTAAACACTGCTCAGCTGCTGGTCACTGCCTTAGTTTGAAAGACCCAAGACTTG
>CAJQZJ010000122.1:2258873-2273010 GCA_907164525.1 Lophiomys imhausi | reverse complement strand
CTGCTCAGCTGCTGGTCACTGCCTTAGTTTGAAAGACCCAAGACTTGCCAAGACTTGCGGCCAAGGTGGGGCAAACCCAAAGAAGGGCAGAGCCTAAATGAAAAGCCTCTTTTTGGAGACATAAACGCCATGTTCTGAGGCCACTGAGACTGTGCCCTGCTGAGGGGCATGGCTGAAAATCTCCAGAAACCAGGAGTAAAGTGCCCTGCTGAGAACAGACCCTCAAGAACAGGAATCTGTAGAAGGTCATGGCCAGGGACTGCCAGTTACCTGGAGAGCAACATCATACTTAAGGGTGTGGCAGGAGAGCCCATGAGGCTATGAAGCACAATAGATGGAGGTTCAAAACAGATGTATATCTGTGGGAGTCAAGGCCCTGCTGACTGAAAAGTGGACTTTAAATGGAGCTGTGCAAATATGGTCAGCGCCAAGATTGCTTGAGAACAACCTTGGCCTTGGCAGTAGGAAGTGTGCAAATCGGAGCCTCAGCACATATACTGAGAGGTGGAGTCTGACAGAGAGGCTCCTGCCAAGGGCAAGCCCAGTAAAGCCAAGAAAAGCCACAGGAAGCTCCACCTTCAAAGAGTGAGCTTAAGTGGACAGTGAGGAGAGAGGCCGGGGCTATGTCTGACACCTTAGGCCAGCAGCCGCCTAGAGAATGAGAGAGACACAGGTGCACATGCTCTAAGCAGACTTTGAAAACAGGCAGGAAAGTAACCTCTGTCACATGAGGGTGTTGCAAGGCTCATCAGAGTGAATAGGCCGCAGCAAGGCCAAGAAGCCAAGGACTAGGTTGCACAGCATGACGGATGCACTGAAGGAGTTCAGCTAGTTCAAACATCAGCCTGAGGAGAGCAGCAACCCCACCCTAATGGCTGTAGCAGAGCAGCTGAGAGACTGAGGCAGACTGACCACGTGGACCGATGGGGCAGCAGAGGTGTCCAGAAAGGAGAAGTCTTCAAGTCTATGCTGAAGTAAGGCTGACATAGCAATGCAGACAGACTGTGGACCAGTTGCCCTCAATGGATCTGCACTTGAGGATTGGTATCCTTCTAAAGGGTTAGGATTGATTGGGTGGCAGGTGTTAATAATTATTAATAAATATAGCATAAAAGTTACATTTATGTGTGTGTATGTGTGTGTTAGAAATAGAGATAGAGATACACACAGAGAGAAAGTTGGTTAATAGTATACTTCTATCTGTGTATCAGGAAAACAGCTTAGCGCTGAAGACTTCTGGGGACATGGCTCTGAGACAAGTACTTCCTTTCTCCAAATTCAGGATCTTATCCTTTATTTATTCACTAGACGTCTGAAAGGATCTTAGGAAATGTCTCCTGTGGAGGCAAATTAGGAGTGTGGCCTCACTGGCTGTTAGTTACAGAAAAACAAAATGATAGTCTTTTATTCTCTACATCAACTGTCTATACATATAAGACTGCTCCTCTATAATTTAGGAAAGTTGAGTTTGCACCTCAATAAACACAACAACCATGAACTCATCACTTCAATCAAAACAATTTATTATTTTCTTCCACTCCTCCAAGTTACTATAGTGCATGACACATAGGTTTAGTACAGCATTTATTTAGCACAATGCAGTCTAACTAATGGATTGTGTGTCTGTTTTCTGATATTTGAAATATGAAATCATTCACTGGTTCTGAATTATCTCAATAATTATATATAGCCTGTATTGAGAATTCACTAAGTTCTAGGAGGTGTTTTAAATTCATCTCTAATATAAATTAACAATTACAATCATATTAGATAAGTTTGGTGAGGCATTAACTTTTTCCATTTTAGAAATGAGGAAAACAAAGGCAAAAGAGGTTAATATGTTGCTTAAGTCTCTGTATTTTTCAAGATCATCAGAGAAATTCCCTGTTTGTTTGACTGTTTAAGATCCTGTATAGAGAAAGGGCTGCCAAGCACTAATGAGTTCAGATTCCCCAATCAACTCTTAAAAGGGACACATCTGTGCAAGGTGAGTCATGGTATTATTAAATGATTCTAGACATGGGAGCACTGGGTTCTATAGTCTTGGGAGTGATGCTATATTATCAAAATTTTAGTTGTCATGGTTTTACTTTTCCTGGTTGTTCAATTTGACATCCTCCAAACATTTGTTCAAGACCTGAGGCCTTAGTTTAGTATAGACTGAACTTAACCAGCCAGCATTGCTGAGAATCTGCAGTAGCATGTACTGCTTGATTCCAGAGTCATTTTGTTTGCTAAGATTCAAAGAGAAAAAACATACTTGGAAATGAGATAATATGCTCCTCCCAGTTCCAGAGATACCTTAATTGGCAAGGACTAAGGCTTTTGACCTGCAAGGGCCAGAAAACATAAGACACTCTAACTGGCATGCAAGGTTCACATTTCCCCCCCATAGATATGAAAAGACATTATTGTGGTAGATTTTTGTTTGTTTGTTTGTTTTGAGACATAAAACACATGTCTACTCACCCCTTGCAGGGAAGCTGGGACTGGCCAAAGTAACAATTGCACCCAAAATTGTAACATTCTATCTTGTTGGATCGATATGTTTACTGGGATTACTAAAAGGAATATAGGTGAGAGGTTACTTACAAAAGCAATAACCTAAAACCAGCCGTGTCACATCAAGTCCCACTAGGGATAGCTCATGAAAGCTTCAGCCAGGATGCTGTCTGCATGGTCTACAGACAGCACAACATATCTGAGAATCTCCTCCCAGCAACAGGGTGGTCAGCTTCTTCCTCCAGCAGTTTTTTACCTTTTCTATAACCCCGGGGAGGGATCCTTGTAAGTTTTGCAAGTTTCAGATTTTCAAGGTATGTAAAATTTCCCTCACAATCATCCTCTAAGGAATGATACTATTTGAAAGAAGCTGTAATACAACAGGTGTGATTCCCTTTCCGAGGTATGGCATTAATTTCCTTCCTGTAATTAGAAAGGAAATCCCAAAAGAAAGAGCCACTTGTTTTTGTTGTAATGTATAAGAAAATTTCTTCATCTTCTTTTCAGAATCCAGGAATCAACTGAATATAACTTTGATCGCTCCAGATATCTAGGTCCACTGGAGGAGGAACCCATCCATGAAAGCAGCAAAGGAATGTCTTAAAACCAGAAAAGTCCATCATAGAGGTGGACTTTTATTAATTTATGTTAATATGTTGTGTTATTAATATTAATACGTTAAACATTGGTCTCACTTGGCAACAGAAACACTCAGAAAACTTTAAATAGTCAACACTTTTTGGGTTAACCTAAATGTAACAGGAGACAGTACATTAAGAAAAAGAGAAAGTGGCTTGAGATGTGTAGGCATGAAATAGTAAAGTGAGGAAACACAAAGGTAAGAGGAATTACATGTGAAATAACCTAGAAGAGATCATTATGAACCATGAAATTTTCTTAAGCCAATTAAGAGTATAATGAATCCTCTAATCCACTGACCAAGAGCAAGATCTTACTGGGAAAGATTTTTGGTGCCAATACAAAGCAGGGTAGAGTTTTCAAAGTCAAAAAGCAACAATCGCATCACACCAGGTGCAGACTGAGGGGGGATTTTTACAATGCAACCTTTGATCTTGAAAAACATCTGGCAAGCCATTCCTCCAGAAGAACCAAACTATTTGTATACTTCAGGACCCTCTGTTAGTAGGGAATGAGGACCCTTTCAGTTGTGAAAAACTATCAAGAAGAGTGAGAAGTCATATGTTTACAGGCACATGTGGCTTCCAAGTGGACGAGGTGCCAGGTGAGGGCAAGCTCACCTTTTCTAAGTCATTTCAAATGTCTCAAAGAGCTCAAAGACAGAAGAGTCCATATGCATTACCACAAGCACCACAGTGGTAACCTGAATGTCACTTTGATTTCCCCTATGTCCTAGGTCTTCTAGAACAGGAAAAAGGTATCTGTGCTCAAACTCTTCCTTTTATTTTTAAATTATGTTTTGAAATAGAGTTTTTCATTACTTTTTCCATGTCCTCTAACTACTGATTTTTGGTATATTAATTTCATATTCTGCAATTTTCTGAAAGTGTTTATCAGCTCTAAGTGTTTTCTGGTGTTTCTTAGGGGTATAATCATATTAATTACAAACAAGAGAACTCCCACTTTTCACTTTTTTCCTGCTTGTATCCATTTTATTGTTTTTTAAAACATTATTGCTCTAGCTAAGACTCCTAGCACCATATTAATTAAGAAATGGAGAAAATGGATATCTTTGTCTTGTTCCTAATTAAATTAGAAATGCTTTCACTTTTCCCCACTTAATGTAATGTTTACTGTAGTTTTGTCATATATAACTTTTATTTTTGTATCATGTGTTCCTCTTTTAGTTTCTTCAAGACTTTTATTACAAAGGAATGTTGGATTTTGTCAAAATGTCTGTTTCTATCAAAATGATCATGTAATATTTGTGTTTGAGTCCACTTACATGATATGTTACAATTAAAGACAGCCTGTCTGGAATTAACACAATTTGGTCATGGTGTATGATTTTTTGATATGTTCTTGAATTCACTTTGCAAGTATTTTATTTAGAAGTTTTGCAACCACACTCTTCTGGGAGATTGATTTATAATTAATTATCTATTTCTCTAAAACATTTTGTCAGCTACATTACACCTCTGCTGCCATGCATTTCTTACCAAGATGGACTGTGTACCCTCAACTATAAGCCAAAATAAATTCTTAAGTTCCTTCTCGTCAGGTATTTGGTCACAGCAACGATAAAGTTATCTGACAAAGGTAATTGTTATTTTCTATACTGCCTATATCTTTTCTATGCTTTCTGATGTTCTGTCTAATTATTCCATTAGGTAGTTGGACTATAATAAAAAATTTCTAAATATAACCGTGGATTCTTTTAAATCTCTCTCAGCTTTTGTTTTAGGAATTTCATTAAGGCTGTTTTTCAGTGCATATTGGTGTAAAGTTGTTGGCTTTCATCCATGCTGATGCTTTTAATATAATAAAAAGGTATATTTTGTGAGTAGATTTCAAGGAATTTTTGAAATATACTTTATTTAATATAGCCAATCCTGTTTTGTTTTTTATGATTTTTGACATTGCATATTTCCTGTTAACTTATTTTTATTAAAAATTTTGTTATATATTATTTTTATCATGTTATCTCCTCCCCCAACTACTTCAACATCCTTTCCTACCAACCCAAATTCATGTTCTTTCTATTTTTCTCTGAAACCAGAACAAAAACAAAATGAAAGCTAAAGTAAATAAATAAGACAAAATTTACCAAAACAAATAAAAATTAAACCAAATTTTGCCATCCACAAAAATTTTGAGCCTGATTTGTATTGGCCAACTATCCTTGGGCATGGGACCTGAGCTACTATGTGGTTGATAATACTCATTGATTCTCCATTAACAAAAACTAATTTTCCCTTTCCCATCAAATATCAATTGCAAGTAACTTCTTGGTTGAGGGTGAAATTTTATGTCCACTTGCCCTTCTCAGTCTTGGGATTATGTGTGGTTTGAAGCTGTACAGGTCTTGTGCAAGCTGCTACAGTCTTTGTGAGTTGACATGTTTATCAGTCCTGGTGAGTCTGGAAGATGTTGTTTCCTTGGAGTCATCCTCCATCTCTGGCTCCTACACTCTTTCCACCTCCTCTTCTTCATAGATCCCTAATCTTTGAAAGGGTTTAACAAAGATATTCCAGATAAGACTGAGTTTTCAAAGTCTCTCATTCTGCACATTGTCCACTTGTGGGTTTCTGTGTTAATTTTCATCTACTGCAACTAAACTGCTAAAGTGGACAATAATCTGAGACTAGATCTAGAGGAAAACTTATCACTATTATTCTGATAAAGGACCATAGCAATAAACTGATTCCTAATGACATATTGCTATAACCACAGATCAGTTCTCTATCACATCAGAGGAGCATCTATTACTTTCAGTCTACTAATATCATGATATTAGGACTGAATTTCTTACAGACCAAATATTTTTACATCATGATTTTAAAAAATCAGCAAGTTTGCTATCAGATTGTGTCTCCTAGTAACATTAGAAGGTATGGCCATAAAGGCTCACCAACATGGCCTATTAACCATGAACTTCACAAGGATGACAACATTAGACCTGCTTAAATGGATGGTGAACAGTCTATGAAGCTTCAACTCTGTACTAAGAACTATAGAAAAATGGAGAAAGCTGGGAGCAGAAGAAGTGATCTTCCCTAAACACACCAATTCATTGTCTGGTGTCAGATGGTCAAGTCTGAAAACATACATCCAAGTAACATTATATCGACTGAACAGGATATGTTTAGGAACATATATGTATATACAAATATGCATGTAATAATAACTAAGAAAGAGGATTTGAACTTGAAGGAGAGTAGAGAAGGGTACATGGGAGGGACTTAAAAGAAAAAAAGAGAGGAAGAAATGTTGCAATTTTATCATGATCTAAAAAAATAAAATAAAAATGTTTTCTCCCAATCTGTGAATTTTATTTGGTATATCAAAATTCAGGTTATTATTGACATGTTAAGGTTTAATTTGACATTTTGCTGTTCATTTCTACTTACTTACTCTATTTTAAAAGCTCTCCATCCTTATTTATTTATAATACATGTATATACCACATGTATATTTATGTTCCTTATCACAGTGTCCTGATATAGTTATTATACCATTTTGAAGTAAAAAACTTTATTTTCATCTGAATGCAATTTTCTTAAATATATTCTTTACCTATATTAAATACCAATGCAGGTAGTGTTACAGTTTTTGCTTCAACCATCATATATAATTTAAGAAGCGCATTAAAATGAATATAGTCTGTGATGTTTATTCCTATTCCCTCCTATACCTAAAGTCCTTCTTTATTTTATGGAGTTTCACATTTTCTTCTGTCATTTTCTTTCTGTTAGTGGAATATTCGTTTTTCTTTTTATTTAAAAGCACAATTTATTTATTTAGCTTACTTAGTGCTGTACTTTTTTACCATGATAAATATATACATACATTAAAAATTACCCTTCTATGAATTTCTACATGTTAGGCCACACAGAATGATTACTGGCAAGAATAGCCTTATGAAAAGACCTATTGTAACATTAGTTTTTTAAAAGAATTGTTTAAGTGCTCCAGCTGGAGATATATGATATACATATCTTTATATGCTATTAGAAGGTGTGATGTAGAGGAGGTAATGGAACTGAATATATGCTTTCTTAATTGTAATGAGACAGTATATACAGATAAAAGAGTGTACACCGGACAAAGAAAAAGGCTGATGCTTTCTTATATGTACCATTTAATGAACACTATGGTTATATTAGAGTAGAGATATCAGTTAAAGTCAGGACATTTTAAAATAATAAATTCAGCTATCTTGTATGGTGGCTTGAACCCATAACCATAGCACCTTGGAGGAAGAGACAGGAGAATCCAAAGTTCAGGATCTTTTCAGAAACCTAGTGAGTTTGAGACTAACCTGGGCTACACAAGACATCATCACAAAAAAGAAATGAAAAATAATGGAAAGTAACAGAAAAGATAAAGAAAAAAATGTGACTGTATAGTAACTTTTCTGGCATATTGAAATTCAATCCTCTGAACAATTGCTATGTTCCAAGCCCTCTACTTCGTGCTAGATACCCACGAAACAAAGATTACCCGGGTCCTTAAGAAAATCTGAGTCTTCTAAAAGATATGTACATAGAAGCAAAATTTAATAATGGATGAAATTCTAATGTTTTTCAACATATTCTGGGAGTGTAGGTTGGCTAAAATTAAAATATACAATAATACCATGCTAATAATGCTCAAAATTTCATTTCCCATAAGGCAAAAAAAATAATTAACTTGCTTCCTCATCTAGTAATTTAAAAAATATTGGAGTTTCTATATGCAGTTGACAATGGAACTACATCAGTAAACAAAATAAAGTTCTGGAGTCCCTTTTATAGTCCATATATGACAGTAGGAAAAAACAGTAAAAATTCATGTGAAATACCCTAAATTACTAAATTAATGTTGAATAAAAAGAACAAAGCTACAGGTGTTATATTATCTGATTCTGAAATACAGCAAAAAAGGATAGCAATGATAGTGTGATGCTGATACAAAATGTGAATTATAGGCCAAAGGAAGATAAAGGGAGTCCAGAAATAAATTCAAATGTTTACATGGACTTCGATAAAAGTGCTAGTGAAAGTTGATATTCATGTGGAGAAAATTGAAATTGAAGTCCTTTATGAGAAGGGGAAGGGAGGGAGGGAAAGAGGAAGAGAGGGAGGAAGGGAGGAAGAGAGAGAGAAAGAAAGAGAGAGAGAATGTGAAGAACTTAGTGGAAACTGCTTCAAATAGAATAAAAAGCAAGTATAAATGCTAGAATGAGCCTACTGATTTTCTGCAAAATTAGGATGAAAAGGAAGGCCAGTATTTTTTGATGTACTTCCAATAAGAGCAGTGATATTAGATGAAGTTGAAAAAGAAGTCAGTTTCCACATTCTGGAAGACTATATTTTGTTCCAATATGAGAACCCATTAGATAGCTTTGAATAGGGAAGATAACTTGTCTGATTTTCAATTTTAAGAGTTTATATTGGCTTCTTTGTAGAGAGTAGATGATACAGAGTTAGGGATAGAGGTCAACGTCCAGTAAATTTGGTACTGCTGCTATTCATAAAAAGATAGAAAGATACTTAGAAATACAGTGTTATCTGCAATGTCGGAAAAAATGCATGGATTCAGGATAGGTTTTATAGACAGAGAAGAAAAGTGCTTAGAAGTATAGGGACAAAGAGAAGTTATAATTCTGACTTTAGCTTGAACAATAAAGTAACCTTTTGTTCTAGGTTTAACCTGAGCAAAACAGAGAAACTGTCTTAGATTATGTGCAAGTGGTAGAAAACAATGGGAAAATCTGGCAGTCTTAGTTCAAAATAATCTAGAGCATAGGATAAATTAGTATTGTTGAATAAGTTTTTGTTCCCATACATGTATTGATGTTTACATGTAAATGCATATTCACACATGTGTGTATATGTGTCTATGTGTATAAATGTGTGTGCAAGTCAGAGATTAAGCTTGGTTATCATTTTCAGGCACTGTTAACCTTGTTTACTTGATGTAGGGTCTCTTTCTTGAACTGGAGATCAAGAAGTAGTCTAGGTTGGGTAACCAGCAAGCCCAGTAATCTGCCTGTTCCCATACCCTACTGTAGGGATTACAAGCACATACTACAATGTCTGACATTTTTTGTTGTTGTGTGTGTTTTGGTGAAGTCTTTACGTTTGTGAACTGTCTCCATAGCATATGAGGAATCTCTCTCTCTCTCTTGCTTTATAAACCTGACATTAATATCATTCTTCTTTCCAGCTTTCAAAATTTAAGCCTATAATATTTACTCTCTTCCTGTATCTCTATCCTCTTAAGATAAATGATAAGATAAAGGTTACTCAAATTCTTGTCTTTTTTGCTGTCTTCATCTCCTGTGAAAATCTAAGAAAATGTCAAGTCTTGAGTGATGGGCTGTTGGGAATGAATATAAACAAACTAGGAACTATAATGTGACAATTGTAAGTATACCATATTTTCTCCAATTCTGTACCCCAGACGATAGAAACTCACTGGAAAAGGTACTCATCAAATGTCCATATGACTCTGGGACAAATATTATACTTAAAATACTTCAAGTTATACCAGTAATGAATACCTCTTGATAGCATAAGGAGTGATTTTCATATGTACTTTCCTTGGCAGTGTCGTATAACAGACACAGATGGAGGCACTATGAGTCAGACAAAACAAAACCATTCTCAAGGGTTGCATTAATTTTCTTCCATTTAAAGGCAAAGCAGCATCTGTATGCTCCAGTCAACTGTTTTGAGAACAAGCAGGGTCCTCATGACTTCTTTTCACCGATATTTTTATTGAGATAGAGGTAGAAAGACATCAAGCAATGTGTTACCTAAAAAAAAATCTACTGAACTTTAAAGAGAAACATTAACCTGGACTTTGGGATAGATGCACTGCAGAGAATTCAACTTGCATCTCTAGCTGTTCCCACTGTAACTTTCCCTATAAAGCATCTGGTCTTGTAATTCCTAAACTGTTTATTGCTCTGTGGATAGACATCTGTTTTTCTGTCTGTCTTTTCTATCTATCTATCTATCTATCTATCTATCTATCTATCTATCTATCTACCTACCTATCTATCATCTATCTACCTATCTATCTATCTATCTATCTATCTATCTATCTATCTATCTATCTGTCTATCTATCTATCTGTCTATCATCTATCTATTGATTTTATGTGCATGACTGATTTATCTGCATATGTATGTGTGCACTGTGTGCATGCCTTGACCTACAGAGGTAAGAAGAGGGTGTTGGATCCTCTGGAACTAGAGTTACAGATGTTTGTGAGCTATAATGTGAATGCTGAAAACAGAAATAGGTTCTCTGCTAGAGTAGCAAGTGGTTTTAACCCCCTAGTTATCTATCTAGCCCTCGAATGGATCATTTTGATAAATACAGGAACAATGGAATTGAAGAAATATCTTTTCTTTGGTGAATAAGGATTTCTTCAATGTCTATTTAGTGTTAACTCTGGGAATATTCCCCATTTACTATCACACAAGGACAGTGTTGATGTGTCACTCATTCTTGAGCATCATCATAAAAATATATTTATATTCCTTTCAAAATATAAGTGTGAAAACATTGATAGGTACCAAGTAGGTGCTGTACTACAGATTGTGCTAGAGAACTTTTAATTTGTCCTATGTAGACACTATAGAGCCATTAAAGATTTTTGATGACACTTACTGATATTACCTAATCTATAGTTTAAGATCACTCCATCTGTTGTATAAGGTGTGTGTGTGTGTGTGTAATTGATGGGTCTGAACATGGAAATGGTCCACATGATAGATAGTAGGGATTCAGGATTAGGTGGGAATAAGTGTGGATGCTGACAACATTTCCTAAGATAATCAATTGGTTTTGTTGAATTGCAAAATATGAGCACATAAAATAAAGGAATGATTGAAAATAAGATTACCACTATGGTAATTAGAAGGCAGATTACTATCTGGAGGAAGAGAGTATGACTTCTAGGAAAAACAATTGGATTCATGTTCACTTGTTAAATTTGGAGCCTACTAGAGTATTAAATTGAGATAATCAGTAGGAAGTTAATATTTGAGTCTTAAAGACTAGGGATCAAGGGTAGAGCCAGAATGTTCCTTGAGCAACACACTTATTATAATAAAGTAATGCATTTTGAGGCAGCTTCTTTTTAGCTCAGATTGACCTTGGACTTGTGAACCTCCAGCTTCAGCTTCCTGAGAGTGCATGTATGCACAACAATACTCTGTCTTTAGTGTATATTTTAAAAGATTAAAATTAGTAAAAATATATGATGAAGAAAGCTTTAAACAATGACCACTTTATACTTCAGGCTTCAGTATATTTTAATACATATATGTGGGAATAAAATATACAATATGAGAAGTAGCAAGTGTCTTTTTGAAGTTTGCTTAACACAAACGTGGGTTAGGTGCATATAAAAATGAGTCTAGATAAAATAAAATCTCTAAAATTTGGAATACTCTCCTCATTCTCATCAACTTTTGTACCCAATTTATAAATAAATAAGACTTTACTTAGTATGAGATAATTATAGTAAGATGCAGGTTTTGTCCAGGGATTGAATGTTCCAGGGACTTTCCACAGCATTCAGCAAGAATAACACCCAAGCGATTATTTAATGTATAGTGAACATTGGTCATTACTCTTGCATATCACAACCAAGCTGAAAATTCTGAGCCCAGGAAGCTTACATAGTTACTATGTGACTCTCATTTGAGGCTGTTTCCATGGCATTTAATTACTTACCAGCAACAGTTTTACATATACATTTTTTTTTCTGTGAATGGTCTGGAGTAGAAAATTGAAGCAGGATTCTGACAGGGTCAAGTGAAAATATAAATGTTTAATGTTGTGATCTGTCAGCAAAGCCTCCAGACTCAGGAAACAAAAGGCTATGAAAGAGATGAGTGTTGGAAAAATGTCCTATGCATGATTTTCTAAAACTGATTTCAGTGTTCAGAGATCTGGTTAATGCCCTCTCTGAGGCATTCTCTGATTGGATAATGAAAGTTTCCCATGGGCAATTAGCTGGGCAAAAAAGAGTACAGGAAGGCGGAACTTCCTGGGAGGAACTAAGTAATCCTGGGAAAACACAGAGCAAGAGCTCTTTCTGCCAGGAGACTTGGAAGCAGACTGATGTCTCAGTGTGAGCTCTGAAGGTATAGCGAGCCACATGGCAGATTGAGACTAGTTGGTTGGGTTAACTCATATGAGCTAGTTGAGAGTCAGTTAAGGCCTAAGCACTGAAACATTAAAAAGTCTTGATGTATTAATTATTGGGAAAAGGGATGCCGTTGGTCTCAGGCCTTATCACCAGGACAGGTTAGGCCTCCAGCTAAGCCAGGCCAGGCCTGCCAAGCCTACAGGCATCCTGCCAGGCCTAATGTAACAGTTTATAGTCATTAATAAATACATTTGTCAACAAAGTTTCACTTTCAGATGAGGCCTCAAATCAGAGGAAGCACACAAACCATTTCCTCAATTTGTGGTGAGATTAGCCATTCAGGAGGGAAAAATCTCTAAAAATATGTGAGTAAAGACATCCATATGCCAAAGTAAAGGAGACAATTAGAGAATTCAAGATGTGAAGAAAGTAATGTGGACAAAGGGATTTTAAGGATCTGTGATGCTTATGGGATCATAGTATGGAACAGGAGTAATCATATTTTTATCTATGAATAACCAAATGCCAGGGACTAAGATATTCTCTGTATTCATAAGATTTAATTCATAGAATTTATGATCCAGCAAAGATGATAGGAAGACTGATCTGAAATTCTTGTAAATACTGGTGTATAATGAAAAATTATTATTATAAGAAAATTAAGCTTAGCAAGATTTTCTGAACACAATCTCTGTCTATATTTAGCCACCCTTTCTTTACTAGTGGGATCTGCTTTTTTATACACCTTCATTCATAACAGATGTGCTTATTGATCTCCTGATTTCCAAGATAACCAGTGAAGACTTAGGATAGCTAGAATCCACATACAATTCCCTCTGATTGTAGCAATATTGTCTCGTCCTTCAAAGGTCTCCTTGGAAATAATATTTTTCAAAACACTAGGATACACATTACCTGTGAATAAAGATAGTTTCACTTCTTTGTTTGTAATCTTTTCTTTCAATACCTAAGTCATTATGATAATTATCATAGACTGAAATTCTTAAAAATATGGGTTTATATTCTCATCTGTGGAGACTGTAAGTTCATGGTAAAGTTTTAACAAGGTTTAGGTATCTGTATTTTTCTTTCTGTGGAATGTAGAAGGCTACCATCCCTTTGTGTCTTCACAAGGCCTTTCCTTGGTGCATGTGTGGGAGCCAATGAAAAAGAGAAGTACAAAAGGGAGGAAATAGAGACTTTTTATACCTCTTCTTATATCTTAAAAATTTTAAATAATTGTTTTAGTTGGTATACAAAATTGTGGGTTCTATTAAGTCATTTTCATACATGTATATGGCTGTGCCCTGATCCTACTCCTTGCTATTTCTATCTCTTATTCCACTTCTATATGCTACTTTCCTTATTCCTCTTAAACAGACTCCTGCTTATAACACACACACACACACACACACACACACACACACACACACACACACAGATTTCACATTCAGAAATGAGAAAAGTGTCTTCCAATTGGAGTAGTTTAGAACAAAAGTGAGTCCAAATTTGTCCATGGGACTTTGTTCTATATTTATAGAACAGCACAAAAAGAAACTTGGTATGGGGAATAAATGAGAGATGCTTTAAAAAAAAGAAAATAGATCTTTAGCAGAGTTTTACAAGGTGAAAAGTTACTTCACTGACTATAGTTGATTCATAATACTCAAAAACATTAACAGGCTATTTACCTATATCCAGATTCTGTTTCAAACATTTATGATGGAAATTTGTGTTGTTTAAGATTGATTCCAACCTGTTGGATGCTTTCATCAAATTATTGTCACAATACATGCCACACACACACACACACACACACACACACACACACACACACACACAC
>CAJQZJ010000122.1:2181030-2258863 GCA_907164525.1 Lophiomys imhausi | reverse complement strand
CACACACACACACACACACACACACACACACACACACACACACACACCATTATGGGCCATGGGTATCGACAAGTACATAGTTTAAAGTGATATGTATTCCTTATAGTAAAAACTGATTACATAGGAAGTGCAAAGCATACTAAGGTTAATTATATTGCTTTTTTGTTTTTAATCTCAAAAACATTTCTTGTACGATCGACTAATAAGGACAGTTTGACATTTCCGAGAAGAAATAATTTCAGTAGAAATCACGTGACATTATAATCAACTTAAGCATCGCTTCCTACCTACTTGAAGTTTGTCAAAGTGTTTTACATTTGAAGCTATATTTAGCTAGCCCTTATAGATTCATTCTGAGGTAGAGAGTTGAATTACGAAGTAAACTCTATGAGAACAATGAAAAAAATATTTTTCCTAAAGAATCAGTCACTTGGGTGCTGGTTACTTGTGTGTATGCATCTTTTGAAAACCTCACCAAGCCAACGAGCTGGATGTGCTCACAATTGTACACCATAGAACAATACAAAATAAAAATTTACATTGATTGATTTGAAACATGGTCTCATATAGCCCAGGGTGGCCTTAAATTCACTCTGTGGCCATGGATGATCTCATACCTTAATACCATGCTTGGACTATGCTGCTCTGGGGACTCAACACAGATCTGTGCGAATGCTAGCACTCTGCTAACTGAACAGTATTTTCAGTTCTATATTTTTACTTGCAATTTTAAAAAAATTATATATGATCACATCATTTTCCCATCTTCTACTCCTTCGACCCCATCATATGTTCTTCCTTACTCTGTTAAATTTCTTGGCTTCTTTTTCTTTAATTGTTATTGTTGCATAAAATTATATAAATACATAGATATATAAATGTAACTGCTCTGTCAGTTTAGTACTGGTTCTATGTATACAATTTCAGAGCTCCCTTCTGGTACTGGAGAACCACTTACAGGAATTATTCATGGGGAAGACTAATTCTTCTTCACTCAACAGTCTTAACTGTCTGTAGGTCTTATCTAGGAGTAGGGTCCCATGACACTTCCCCTTTCTACCTTAGCATATCTATAGATGTCATTGTTCATGTTTTATATACACACTCATTTTGCTGTAGTTTCATGGGTGTAATTTCCTGGTCACTTCTAAGAGACAGAGTATTGTGGCAGACTTCCTGGTCCTATGGCTCTTATAATCTTTTGGACCCCTCTTCTGAGATGTTTCCTGAACCATAAGTGCTGAGCCACAGACATATCGAATGGATTTGAGCAGCCCAAAATCAATGGTTCTGTGGACTTTAACGAGTTGTGGCTTTCTTTAATGGTCTCCAGCTTTTCCAAAAGAAAGTTTCTTTGATGATAAGTGAGAGCTATATTTATCTGTGAGTGTATGGGTAAATGTTTGGAATACACATAGGAAATGTATTGGTTCAGTGAAATGTTAGTAGTAGATTCTCCTCTAAAATCCATAACTTCAGTTGATCAGTTCTAGGCATGATTTCTTTCATGTTGAACAGGCTTTAATAGAAAGCCATTGGTTACTGAAAAACTGCAAGTGCCACAACAAAATCTTGAGGGATATCTTGCTCTGGCAGTAATTGTTGTGGTTCCTAGGAATAACAGCTGGGTATGACTATGGATTTGTTTCTTGCCTTGGCAGCTTGCAGAGCAATGATGGAAGCTAGTCTCAGGGAAGAGACTTTTGGGTCAATTTCATCTTTTTTCCCTTAGAGTGCAGTTTCTGGAATGTGTAGTACCTTCAACTTGTAGGGTGCAAAGGCAAAATCAATAGCCTATATTGTATGATATTGTATGGGAAGTCTCTTGGATTCCCTTGGTCAACAGCTAAAAGGAGGTTTCTCATTCTTGGGACTGGGATTTTTGTTAGATAGGCTGTGGCTCCTATGGGGGACAATATTGCCACCAACGAAAGCACTATTTCATTATACACACACACATACACACACACATACACACACACACGACTAAATTTCTTACAGACAAAACATTTTTACATTATGATTTAAAATATTCTTATAATCAGCAAGTTTGCTGTCAGATTGTGTCTCCTAGTAACATTAGAAAGTATGCCCATAAACTCTCACCAACATGGTCTAGCAGACATGAACTGAACAAGGATGAAAACAATGGATGTGCCAAAGTGGACAGGGAAAAGCCTATGAGGCCTCAACTCTGTACAAAGAACTATAGGAAAATGGAGAAATTTGGGAGCAGTAGAGGTGGTCAGTTTATTGCTATGTTCCTTTATCAGAATAATAGTTATAGTTCTATTATTCTATACCTAGATCTATAACCTATCTAGTCTCAGGTTCTTGTCCACTTTAGCAGTTTAGTTGTACTAGATGAAAACTAAAACAGAAACCCACAAGTGGACAATGTGCAGAATGAGAGACTTTGAAAACTCAGTCTTATCTGGAATATCTTTGTTAAACCCTTTCTCTCAAAGATTAGGGATCTATGAAGAAGAGGAGGTGGAAAGAGTGTATGAGCCAGAGATGGAGGATGACTCCAAGGAAACAACATCTTCCAGACTCACCAGGACTGATAAACATGTCAACTCACAAAGACAGTAACAGCTTGCACAAGACCTGTACAGCTTCAAACCACACATAATCCCAAGACTGAGAAGGGCAAGTGGACATAAAGTTTCATCCTCAATCAAGAAGTTATTTGCAATGGATATTTGATAGGAAAGGGAAAACTACTTTTTTGTCAATAGAGTATCAATGGGTATATCTATCTTTATATCTATTTGTATTGTGTGTGTGTATACATATAAACTTATATATAGAATACTGTGATGCTGTTGGCTTTTTTTCTAACATTCTTAGTGTTACTTACCTATCCTCCCTTCCTCTCTTATGAATTGACCTCTCCCTTGCCAATTTAACAATTTTGTCCCATATTTGTCCCTTCATATCTCCTCTGTCCTGCTATTTCCATTTCTAGAGCTCCCCCACCCACACTCTGTCCTTTTTTTCTTTCCTGGTTTCTATGGTGACTCCAGGTAATATATTCCTCTGAATATTTGTAGTTAAGAACCAAAGCTAAGAGAGAACATACAGAGTTTGGCTTTTTCTATCTGGGTTATTTCACTTAACATAATTCTTTCCAAGTTCATTAATTTACTTTCTGGGTTCATTAACTTATCTGAAAATTTCATGATTTGTTTTCTTTTATAGATTAATAGTATTTTGCTGTGTCTACGTATCACATTTTCATTAACCATTCATCAGTTGAAGGACATTAGGTTGTTTCCATTTCCTAGATATTGTGAATAGAATAGCAATGAACATGGCTGAGAAAATATCTGGGGAGTAGGATGTCAAATTTCCTGAGTATTTGACAAGGAATGGTATACCTGAGTCTTGTCGTATTTCTTTTTAATTTTTTGAGAATTATTCACATTGATAACCAGAGTGGCTACATCAGTTAACAATGAAATCAACAGTGAATGAGTGTTCTCCTTTCCCTACATCCTAAACAGTACTGGTTATCAAATGTTCTGCTGATCTAAACTATTCTGAGTATAGTGAGATGAAATGTTAAAGTTTAAATCTGTATTTCCAGAATTACTAAGGATGATGAACCAATTTTGAGATATTGCTTAGTCATCTTTATATCTTATTTTGAAAATTCTCTGTTCAAATTCTTAGCCCATTTTCAATTGGGTTGTTTGCATACTTGTTTCCTTTATTTTTAGTTTTCTATATATTCTGGGTATTATTCTTCTGTCAGATATGTAGCTGTCAAAATTCTCATCCACTTTGTGGGCTTCCACTTCACTCAATTGGTTGATTTCTTAGCTGTACAGAAGCAATTTAGTTTTAGGTAGCCCCACTTGTCCTTTGTTGTCCTTACTTCCTGGGCAAATGGAATCCTATTCAGAAAGTTCTTTCATGTAGAACAGTTCTTCAGTTTTTTAAGAGTAATTTCAGTGTTTTAGGTTGCAAATTGAGGTTCTTTGATCCATTTGCAGATAACTTTTGTGCATGATGACAGATACTGGTCTAACTTTATTCTTCTACATTAGTTGTCCTGTTTTCCATAACTTGTTAAAGCGGCTATCTTTTTTTCCAGTGTATGTTTTTGGCATCTGTCAATTTTTAGTAAATGACTCTAGTTACTTTACACATGTTTGGATTGTCTATTTTGTTCCATTGTTCTATGTAACTGTTTTTATTCTAGTACCATACTGTGTTTATTATTGCAGCTCTGTAATATATATCTTTAAATATGGAACAATAATCCCATTAGTATTGTTACTATATTTTTCTTTTACTGTTTTGAAATTATAATTACATCATTTCCCCATTTCTTTATTACACTCAAACTCTCCTATATACCCCTCCTTGCTTTTTCAAGTTGATGGCCTCTATTTTTATTATTTAGTGTCTTTTTCATTATTTATTGTTACACACACACATTGTATGTTCTAAATACATAAATATAATCTGCATAATCTGTATAATACTTGTATGCATATTTTCAGGGCTGTTCTTTTTGTATCGGATAACTAATTGGTGTGTTCTTCCACGGAGAACATTATTTTGACTGCTCTCAACATTCTTTAGTTGACTGTAGTTCTTTGTATAAAGATGTTGCCTCTTTGGGCTTTCCCTCATCCACATCAGAATGTTTACTGGTGTCCTTGTTCAGCTCATATTTTGGCAGTCATGTGGGAGGACTTCATGGTTGTAGCTTCTGATATTCTTAAGAGACACAATCTCACAGTAAACTCTATTCTTCTGGCTCTTATACTCTTCTGTCCTCTCTTGCATAGAGATCTCTGAATCTTCAGTATGGGAATTGGGTTGGAGATGTATGCCTTGTGACTGAGCTCCATGGCTCTTCATTTAAACTGATTATAGTTTCATGTAACGGTCTTTTATCTGTTGCACAGAGAATTTGCCTTGGTAAGGAGTGAGGACTACACTTAACTTGTGGGCATAAGGACAAATATTTAGGATATTGTTAGGGATTATCTTGGTTTAGTAAAGTGGCAGTTATAAGTTCTGTTCTTCTAAGATCTAGAACTTGACTACTTCTGGATAGTTGACTAGGTTTCTTGCACCAGGCATGATTTCCCTCTTGTTGAGTGGGTCCTAAGTCCATTTAGAGAGACGTTGGTTACTGCTAAGGTATGGGTACCATTGCTGAACCCTAAGAATTATAAAGCCATGCTTGTCATTGCTGTAATTCACAGATGTCACAGCTGGATAGGGATGTTGGCTGTTTCCCTCCTCTGGAAGCTTGCGTGGAGACTTTTGGTAAGATAAAAGTTAGTACACAGGAAGGAGGATTTCAGGTCACTTTCAGCTCAGAGGCTGTGGCCCCTGTGTCTGAACTTCATGACATTTAAACAAAAGGACTTACCTACCTTACACCTCTTGGGGACAACCAAGGGTGATCATAATATCTTGTAATGTTTTGGCATTCTCTTGGACAACTGTGAACAACTCAAAAGAAAGATTCTCTTGCCTGGGGTTGAGGTTTTTGTTAGATGGTGTTTTACCATTTGAGGCAGCATAGTCAGCCCAGATAGACAAAATTCATTAAACTTTGTACATACATTTATATATCTACTTATGTATCTTACAGTTATTTTAGGTAGATAGTAATTATTTTGTTTTTAGGACAGTTTTATTAGGGTTCTAAGATTTTTATATGCCATCAATATCAGTCTCTGCATTCAATATTTCTCTCTTGAGCAGTAGAAATATTTTTTGACATCTTGTGATTCCAGCCTTCCCTTTATTCTACAGAGAGTTATCTTCTATCAGAGCTCTCAGAATGATATGACATTTTGTGAGGTCACTTGGTCATTTTGATCATGTTAATGTTTCTAAATCCTTTACCTTTTTGTGACATTGAGTAATGACAAGCAATTACTTTACCACTGAACAATTTGATTTTTCCAACTTTCCCATTATACACTACATATATTTAAAACATATTGTGGTATTTGTGTCTTTTGTAATTTGATTTCAACCACATTTTTGTGCATGTGCATCTTATATTTTATCTACAATGAACTAGGTCCTGACCTGTCAACACCTGTGAGAGTTTATGTATAACATTTCTTATGACTGAAATGATTTTTCCACAGAGCATTTTCTGCCTGTGAAACTTACTTCAAAGAAAATATTCATGTCAGTTCTTCAGAGGACCTGTCCAATGTTTTCCTTAAGATACCATTAATTGCTCCTTTTTTTGTCTTTTCAACTTGTTACTCATACTTTTAAGTAGCACATCCTTATTATCTCTTCTTAAATATGTCTACAACACTCTTTTCTTTTTAAAATTAATGTTTATTTAAAAAAGTTGCATTTATATATATATAACATTTTGATCATATTTTCCCTCCTCAAACTCCTCCCAGATGCTCCCCAACCCTCTACCCATCCAACTTCATGTTCTTTCTCTCTAACCATATCTCTCAAAAATTAAAATCAAACAAATAAACTAAAAGAGGAGCAGCAGCAACAACAACAAAAAAATAAACCAATAAGACAGAAAAATTCCAAAACAAAACAGAAAGCCCACAGAAACATGGAGTCAGTTTTGTGCTGGTCAGCTATTCTTGGGCATGGGGCTTGTCTTAGATTGTAGTTGATACCCACTGACACTCCATTGAAGAAAACAGATTTTCCCTTTCCCAATAGGTATCAATTGGAAATATATTCTAGGTAAAAATTGGGATTTTGTGTCCACTTCTGCTTCTCCATGCAGGGATTTTGTCTGACTACACTCTTTTTTGTAGACTAGGCTCATTAAAAATGGCAACTGTATGTATGATACTCATAAATCATGCAGTACATGATAGAGTATAGGTTTTCAGTTCACTTTCATTAATGAAATAATGAAGCTTTAAAATGACTAAAGATTAGTGATTTTAAGTTCATTTTAAATTTTCTTTACTCTTTTTCCCTTTCCTTGATCTTTCAAGGGAAACTAGCAGCTTGAGATGCAACTGGAACTGTCCAAATTATAGTTGCTATGGAAACATTGCTTTTAACCGATACTTTCTCTAGCCTGACAAAGGATTGTGGATTTTAAGAGGACCATGAAAGTGTTTTTTTTCCTGTGTTTATTTGTGTGGGAGTAATGCAAGTGTTTACTGAGTGGTGGTGATAAAGTGAAGGGGATGAAGTTTTTTGTCCAGTCATTTAGCTATCTAAATCAAGAAATACTTTTCTAGCTTATTATTTGAGTTTTTCCTTGATACATTTTTGTTTCTATTAAAATTTGTTTTTAATGGAATTTCAGAAACTCTACTTACATTTTGTTCATTGAGACAGATTCTATCAATTCTTTTATTGACTTTTTAAAGATGGCTCTTAATAACAACTCCTAAAAATTCTCCTGGAAAATCAATGATAAACTATGGTTTTGCTCTGTAAATTTCCATTTTATGCTCAGTGACAGAGACACATGGAACATAGTTTCATAACTTGATTGCTCATAGATGCATGTAGACACATTAGCTGACTACAACCTTCTACTGTAAGATATACTTTCAGAATATAACCCTTTTACTGCTGGCTGTATCTTGAGCTTTCCCTGTCCAGACAATCATTAAACAGTACTCTGTGCAGCTGATGTTCCTCTGCCTTGTAGGATATCTGAAGGAAAGCTGATTGGAGATGTCCATTCAACCAATGAGCTTTCCCAGAATGATTGGTAACCAGTAAAGATTTATTTCAGTAAATATTGACAGCAATTACATTATCCATGAAAGAGAAGCATAGCGTAATAGAAAGTTCACTTAGTCAGATTAGGTCTCCACTATTTACTAGCTATGTGTTTTTGTTTAAGTCTCTTAATTTCTCTAGATTTCTAGTCCTTCATCTGACTGAATTAGAACCATGATTAGGTAATAGAATGATAGTATTGATGTGGAATGGTAAGGACACAGATTCTTCTGAAGACAATGGTATTAACATTTACTATGTGTTTCCAGTAAGCCAGGTTTAGTACTTGTAGTTTATATAAGTCATCCCATTTAGTTCTCATTAAGACTTCATTTAATAGTAGATGTGTCCTTCATGTTACATTTACAGAATCTAATCCTCAAGGTGGTGAAATACTTGACTTACATAATTATGTACATTATACATTATGAAACCAATGTTACATATTATCATAATAGGTGAGTTAGCTAGTATATTATATGACTCTAAGTCTATAGGAAAGCCAGATTCTATGTTCATTTTATTACATTTTAAGTTTTCGTGTTCTTTTGATATCTTTGCCTAATATCAATGGTTCTTTAATGCAGATTTATGGGACTTAAACTAATTATTAGTGCATCTGTAGACCCTATTTGCAACAGAAGGAACAGAACTGGGAGCTTGTTAATAGCTTTTTAAAAGCTTGCTTTGTTCCTATTCTTTCTGGTGTGTTGGTTGTAGGATAGCTATCCTCTACTACATGGCTAAAACCCAATTATAAGCAAATAGAAGCCATGTACATCTTTCTGGGTCTCGGTTAGTTCACTCAGGATGAGCTTTTCTAGTTCCATTTATTTGGCTGCAAATTTAATGATTTTGTTGTTTCTGATAGCTGAGTAGTATCCCATTGTGTAAATGTACCACACTTTTTAAAATACATTCTTCACTTGAGGGACATCTGGGTTGTTTCGAGTTTCTAGCTAACCCCTAGAGATCTGCAGAATATGGCATTCAAAGATGTTATCTTAAATCAAGAATTTTTTTGATATCGAGACATATCAGCGCCTGACAGCACCCCCTATTCTACTCCAAGTAGAAGATAAGCATCGAAGAACCTCCACTGTAAGATGGTTGAATTAGTGGCAAGCCTTTCTCTTGGCATGAAAAAACCCCTTGCACCAACTGCAGACAGACTGCTGTCCAAAAAGGACAAAACTTGGTAGCAGGGAAGTCGACAGCCTAACTCTGCCAAGACAGGGTAGGTAAGTCCTTCATAATCCCTGCTCTACAACAAATGTCTGTCAGAGAAACAGGTCCCAAAGCCTGAAGATTGATGCTGGAATGTATGGAGAGAAAATGGGAACTGTCCAGGCAGTTATTGGTATGTTTTCTTAGTTTTGGAAGCTGCAGGCTCTGCACTTCCTATATAAGCAAATATATTTATCCCTCTCAGGTCTCTGAGGTGGTTGAAGAATAGACAGATAGAATATTATAGTTAAATTTTGAACTGTTTAGGAATCAAGAGGGTGTTATAGATCTAAGAAGATACTCTTAAAAGTGTGTTGCAAGATAGTAAGAATGTTGAGTCACATATAGACCTTTAAACTCATGGAGTTGGGTAGATAGTAGAATGTTAAAGTCAGGGGCCAAATAGGTATAAACTGAACATTGGGAAGGTATACTGGGCCAATTTACTCTCATAAATGTGGCATATTTATATCTATTGTTTTGTATAATACTTACTGTTATAAGAGAAGGAACCAGCTGTTGGACTGAAAGGGGAAACCTCTGGAGGGAAGAGGATGGAAGGGTGGGTTAGGAAGGGGGAATAGGGAGGGGTTTGTTACTGAGATGTAACTTGAAGAAAAAAAAATAAAGTATTTAAAAAAAAAACAAAAACAAATAGCTAGTGGATCAAAGACCTCAACATAAAACCAGACACACTAAAAAAGCCTGGAACTCATGGGTACAGGAGACAATTTCGTGAATAGAACACCAATAGCTCAGGCTCTAAGACCATCAATCAATAAATGGAACCTTATGAAACTGGAAAGCTTCTATAAGACAAAGGACATTGTCATTAGAAGAAAATGTCAGCCTACAGATTGGGAAAAGATCTTCACCAACCCCACATCTGACAGAGGGCTAATATTCAAAATATATAACGAATTCAAGAAATTAAACACCAACTAATCCAATAATAATCCAATCAAAAATGGGGTACAGAGCTAAACCAATAATTCACAAAAGAGGAATCTCTAAGGGCTGAGAAGCACCTGAAGAAATGTTCAACATCCTTGGCCATCAGGGAAATGCAACTCAAAACGACTCTGAGATTCCATCTAACACCTGTCAGAATGGCTAAGATCAAAAACTCAAATGATAGCACATGCTGGTGAGGATGTGGAGAAAGAGGAACATTGGTGGTGGGTGTGTAAATTTGTACAACCACTTTGGAAAGCAATCTGGTGATAACTTAGAAAATTAGGAAGAGCTCTACCTCAAGACCTAGCCGTATTGCTCCTGATAACATATCCAAAAGATTTTCCACCAAACCACAAAGACATCACCTCAACAATGTTCATAGCAACTTTATTTGTAATAGCTAGAAGCTGGAAACAACCCAGATGTCCCTCAACCAAGTAATGGATAAAAAAATATTGTGGTACAATTGCACAGTGAAATACTACACAGCCATCAGAAACATGGAAATCATGCAATTCACAGCCAAATGGATGGAACTAGAAAAGCTCATCCTAAGTGAGCTTACCCAGACCCAGAAAGATACACATGCTATGTACTCACTTATAAGTGGATATTAACCATATAGTACAGACAACCACACTACAACCCACAGACCCAAACAGACAGGAACCTAGTATAACTATCCTATGAAAAACTCCACCCATCTGTGAGTCATGGACCCTGTTGCCTGTTAGTGGAACACCTTACCCTAGATGTGTTGCTATATCAAACCCCAGTACAAGAGGAAGCTCTTAGCCTTCATGTGACTGATGAACTGAGGGGGTTTGACAAGTAGGGGCTCCCCTCATCTGAGGAGAAGGAGGGGTTGGAGACAAGGAAGAGGGAGGAAAGGACTGGAAAGGGAGGAGGGAGGGAACTTTGATCGAGATGTAACTTGAAAAAATAAATTAATAATAAAAAATAGTTGAAAGTAAAAAGAAAGTTGTTTCTTGAAGATCATTCTTTCCCTTTGTAAGTGTCTGATTTTTGGCAATAATGTTACAAATAATTCAAAGTATAGTATATATTCTGTTGTCTTATTCCTCTAGGGATCATCTTGAATCATATACTGGATATTAATTCTATTAATCACATATATTGCCATCAGGAACACATTAATGTCATTTAAACCCAGTCAACTAGCTGGCATCATCTGATATATTCAACTCTGCAGGTGCTGTATACACTAATATGAGTTTTAGGAAACATTTTCTTCAAAGCTCAAAAATCTTCCACAGCTCAAAGTTGCATAGATTTTGACCATTTCTGAAAGCTTCAAGTAAGGTCACAAACAAGGCCGGGTTGTTCTCTTCCCTACTGTCCTGTAATTTCCACCCTGATTATCATCTTTTTTCCCACAAACTACCACATCAGATCAAACGTTGCAATTAAACCCAGGGCTTTCTCTCACTGATTGAGAGGGCAGAAAAATCTGGTTTTCTTGATAGTGTCAATAGCCAGAGAAATGGCAAGAGTGCACTTATTGGGGCTGCCTGAACCTGATAGAAATGAAAGTCTTTGAGAGATGAGTCTTTTTTGCTTAGAATCTTAAGTTTTGGTCCCTTTCACTACTCTTTTCCCATAAAGACACCACAAGCTTTCTGAATATGAAATATTATTTACTACCTTATCTCAAATTTGACTGATTTATAACAAAAATCTCTCTTATCTTATGTTTTTCCCCCCAACAATCAGGCTTTGCCTTGGAAAACACATGAGTACACTTACTATAAACTAGAATTGTAACAACATTTATGGACAAGTTAAATATTCTGCACTTCAGTACTCTAACAGTAAAATATAAACAATTTATGTCACAGGATTGTTGTGTGTATTATGATGCCTTATTAAAAATCTAAGCATAATGACAAATCCCTAAACATTCATTCTTTTAATCCTCTTTAATTCTGCCTTACTTCCTTTCTGTAAGCCAGAGAGGAAAGAGACTAGGGACTTCTTCCTAATAATAATAATATGCCACTATCAGCAATGGTGATAAAATTTGCTCTATAGACTTCAATAAAGTATTTGTATCTCAGTCATGAATAGAACAGACTCAAATATAAATCAGTAAAATAAAGATGAAAGTTGTATTAGTCTGCGTTTTTTAAAGGAACAGAACCAAAAAGGATGAATAGCTATATGAAAAGGAAATTTATTAGTTTCACTTACACAATACAGTTGCAATAGTGCAAAAATAGGTGTCTCAGACTGGAGAGGTCCAGATCCTGCTTGCTGCTCAGTCTATGAGGACTGGTGCCTAAGCAGGGCTTATCTGGTACTGAAGGCCTGAAGGGTTTCTGGAGAGGTACTAGTCCTCAGTACAGCTTGGAAACTCATGAAGCCTATTCTAATATCAGCTAAGAAATCAGCAGTGGTGACAGCAACAGGCTAGACAAACTAACCAGCAAGGCCAAGCAAGCAAAAAAAGGGAAAGGCTTTCCTTTTTCCATGTTCTTTTTTTTTTTCAAATCTGGACTGCTACCAGATGTTGCTTCTTATATTTATGGTAAGTCTTTCCATATCAATTAAGGCAATCAAGACAATCAACCACAAGCATGCCCACAGGCTAACCTGATGTAGACAACCTCTCATTGAAGCTTTCTTCCAAGGTGATACTTAATAAAAATGTTCCAGGTTGTATCAGGTTAACAATTAAAAATTGTCATCATAAAGGTCAGTATTTTCATCAATCAACAGTTGAGTACCTATTTTTTCAGCTATAGGGAAAGGGGGAAGGTAAGGCCTGTGTTCCATCACTTAAGTAATTGACAAAAATGTATGATATCACAGTGGGGGGAAGGGGGTGTCATGCAGAGTATGGATGACACTGAATTACATGATAATATTTACAGATAATTATAGCAACAAAGAATATTTACAGTACATCTGTCACTGTATATATCTCATCTATACCATAGCAGTCAACACTATTAACACAGGATTGATACTTACAGGGAAAAGGGATGTGTTGAAAATTTCACAAGTGATGGGAAATGGACTTGAACCTAGCTCCATCTATCTCTCAATCTGGTCTTATTCCTTCTATACTATACAGTTTCCAAGGCTGCAACAACTTCAGATGGGCTGCAATAACTTTTAATCTAATTTATGAACTTTATGTCTTTCATGTATCTTCAATTTCTGGCTCTAGCAATTACATCCTCCATTGAAAGGGTCTACATCTGCCATATACATTGTCATATGTTAAAAACCTTTGTAAATTAAAATTTTCCTAAGATAACCCATTTATTACTTCTCTTGCACAAATGAACAAGAAACCTGGGATAAATATGATAATTTTTAAAATAAAAGACTTCTATTCTAACATCCATTATTTCCAATCCTAGACATGTGACTTTCCATGTAAATATTCTAGTGGCATTGCTAGTCAGACTGACCTGAGAACTCATTTTTCACTGATTCTTTTCTTGTTGTTTAGCTTATAACTTCCAGTTTTCATTACTTTTGTTCTACAACCTGACCCTGCTTTCAATGATATATGAGTTGATGGCATACAGGTAGAAGTCTGGGAGATATTAGATAAGATGAGTTTGGAATGAAATAGTGGGTTGACACTGATTTATCTTCCTTTCTTTTCTTCCTCATTTATAGCCAGAACTATTTTCTTGTAAGCTGTCATTGTTTCTTTTGCTTCATGTTACTCCCATCTCAGCTAGACATCTAAGGTTTGCGTAGTCAATTTCATTTTAAAAATAATGTACCACAGCATAACTTTCTTTTGCATTTCTTGTGACTCTCTCAGTGAGAGGCATGTGGTAAATGCCCAATATGTAAACATATTAGCCTTCCATAATGTTTTCTTTAGTAGTTCAGGGCAGAACAGAAACCAGGCTGAATGATACACACTTAACCTTTGTAGTTATAAATTCGACATTCTCTTATTTTACAGTGGGAGTTACGATGGAGAAGTGGGACACATCTCCATCCTAATGTTTATAATTAGTAAAAAGATACCAAAAATTCTGGTATAACATGCATAATGAATGCTGCTGATAGACTTTAAAAATCTGTGGAAGTTCTGGAGAGAGTATCTTCTGTGTTAGCTGGAATGGGAATCTTGACTTTTTGTAAGGAAAGAGATTGGAACTGGGTCTTAAGGGAAAAGAAGCCTTTGGAAAGGTAGACTAGACTCTGCCACTCCAGATCTTAGGGAGGAGTCACCTCAGCAGCAGGCATCAAAGGATTTATATATAGGCTATAGGCTGATGAGACAAATATTGCAAGCAACTCAGCTGTATTTCAGTAATGCTGATTGTCCATTCCTATCATTGACAATCATAACTAAGACTTTCCTGAATATGAGAAATGATATTGGGTGCTATTCTATTTTGATTTCTGATACTGTGATAAGGCACTCTTACCAAAAGCCACTTATTGAAAGAAAGGCTTATTTATCTAACATATCCATGCCATGCCCTATCACTGACCCTTTGAAGTCAGCACAAGGTACTCAAGCATGAATTTGAAGCAGGAACCATGGAGGAACACTACCTGGTACCTTGCTTACAGGCTCATGCTTTAACTAGCATTCTAGTTAAACCCAGGACCACCTTCCCATGGAACTGTGCCACGTGCAGTGTGCTGGGATGACCTACTTCAATTAATAATCAAGACAATCTTCACAGGCCAATCAGATATACACAATTTCTCAATTAAAGTTGAATCGCTGCTTAGATGATTCTAACTTGTAACAAGGCGACATTTAAGTCAATCATCAAAGATATTTTAATTAAATTATTTTCACTTTGATCCCTTTAGGTATTATCATTACATAATTGCTTTGTGAACCAAGTAGTGAAATGGGGAACAGAGAGATGATATTTGTTTAAGGTTGTTTAATGTATCCTAGTACAAAGGCAATCCAGGACCTAAAGTTACCCTAATCTATCTGAGCCATATTAAGTGCCACATTTATCTAAAGCTTCTGTTTCTAAATGATTGTTAATCGCTATATTTGAAGACAAAACTGCAGGTAGCATGGCTATTGCTCAACAGACCCACAAAAACTTCGTGTAGAAAATCATATACTACATTGAGGGAATTTCTGCTGTCCAGCTTGGATCCTCTCTCTCTAAATATTAATGCAAGGGCATATGTGTACATAGAAAAAGGTGGGAAAACAATTCATCTGGCCTACTATTCTTTCTGAACGTGGGAATCTAGATCTCCAGGCATACATTTCTATATTCACCTACTCAGAAAAAGTTGTTACTTTAAAATTTTTTTGAGATTATAGTGTGATTACATTATTTCCCCCATCCTTTTCCTCTCTCCAAAACCTCTCATGTACCTCCCTGTTTGTTTTCAAATTCAAAGCTTCTTTTTTGTTTTAATATACATAACTACATGAATGCACAAATACCACTTGATTTGTCCATATAATGTTACTTGTATGTATGCTTTCAGGGTTGCTCTTTGGGGTTGGATAACCACTTCCTGCAGTCTTTGCTACAGAAGACTATTTCTCCTGCTCCCAGCTTTCATTAATTGCTATAGTTGTTTGTTTTAGGTTGTCATGAACTTTCCCTCTTCATTCTTCTGTATTTATTCCCTAAACTTCACAAACTAAATACACTCAATTTTTTCATTTTCTTCAATTAAAAAAATGTTTTAATGTCAATGTTTACTCTGGCATGCACCTTATCTTCTTTATAAAAATTATCACTATATAAAATCACTGTTTGCTTTCCATTTATTATTTGCTAATTCCTATTACACTATATGTTCCATGACAGTAGGAAACTTATTTGTCTGTATCTCCAAATTCTAACATCATGTCTAATTAAAAATACAGTTTCAATTAGTATTTGTGGATGAATGGTGGCCTCCACAACTGTTGTGTTCATGTTTTTGTGAGTTGATACTTATCAATAAAAGAACTACTGTGCTACTGGGAGGCAAGGTAAAAGTGGCCCAATATGACTTCCTAGATAATGACTTCATCACTTACACTGTTCATTTGTTGTTCACTTGGCACAGGTTAGGAACAGAAAGATCCAATGAGCCATGTTCCAATAACTTCCCTAGAGGATGATGCTTGTTGGTTCCCATGGAGAACAACACAGCAAAAACAATCCCAAAGGTCGATCAAATAAGGCCAGTGGCATCAGTCTTTGTGCTTGCAAGGACCCTTGTTGTGATGGATACTAGAGAACAGGAAATGTGTAGAAAATGAAAGGAGGAAGCAAGAAAAAAAACTGGTGTAATGGGGAAAATTCATGTTGGGTGAAAGCACAGTTTTAACTTCAGGCTCAGACACATCTGTGGGACTGCACACATATAACTAATGTCTTATATTACAGTTACCTCATCTGTACAATGAAGGTAACCTTTGTAAAATAGTTCTTTAGAGTGTTTCCCAATTGTGCTTCTATGAAAATCCCCATTATAGTATCTGACACATAGTAGATATTCAGTAGATAATTGCCTTCCTGTTTCCTATCTGAATTTGAAAGTCATGAGTATTGGAGTGCCTATATAGAAAGTTCTTTTGCTTTAATTTCTCTTCTTTTGCAACTCTATTCACTCAACAAACATCTGTCAAATATTTGCATATGAATCTGCCAATATATATATATATATATTTGGAGCTGCCACTGTGGGACTTGTACGTCAGGGAGGGTTAAGAAACAAACAATACATACATGAGTTTAGATAGTACTATTTAGAAAAATAGTGAGAGTTTTCTTAGGGGGAAATAGGCAAACTTGATTTGCTCCAAAGTACCACATTGGTTCTTTTGTGGATGATGGATTTTTGATAAGCCAAACAATAACATTGAGTGAAATACTCTATTCCTTATGGTACTTTTAAAATCTTAATATTTTTAAGTCTCATTAGGTTAACCCAGCTGGCCCTGAAGTCACTCCATAAGCCAAAGTACACTTGTTAAGATCTTTTTGGCACAGTCTCTGAAGCAGCTACAATTATAGCTGCATCCATATGCCTAGCTTCTTTCCACACTCTTGACCTATGTTGTATGTTTTTGTTGTTGTTTGTTTCATTCTCGGATCCTCTTGATCTTTATTGTCACACAATGTGGCCTTGTTAAGTTCATGGATTGTTGTGGCCCAGGTGCATCAACCAAGGTAAATGACAAAGAATATATTCTAAGAACTGAACATGGTCTATGAAAATGGAATAACAAAACCATAATCTAAATAAAAAATTAAAAAAACAGTAAATTTACCAGGATGGTTTCAGCTAAAAGCAGCAAAAATCTTCATGCACCAATATCTTGTGCCAGAGAGTCTTAAATACTACTTTCAACAAGGAGTCTTAATTTCACTAAATTAAAATAGAATAATTTCCCCAACCTTTTCTCTTTCTTACACCTCCCATGTCTGCCTCCTCCCTATCAAATTCATGACTTCCTCTTCTTTAATCATTGCCAATACACATTCATATAAATGTGCAAAGATATAAATACAGCCCACTAATTTTGGAGTCAGTTCAATGTTGCCTATATATCTGATTCTAGAACTCACCATTTGGTATTCTATAACCAAGGATATTCATCTCTGGGGAAGGCTAACTATCCCTCTCTCAGTATTTGTTAATTGCTTGTAATTCTTCATCTAGCACTGGAGACATGTGGGATTTCCTCCATCTACATTGAGTGATACCAAATCCTCTAATATAGTTGGCTAGGTACACAGTAACAGACTGATTTCACTCCTGTTAAGTGGGCCTTGAGTCCAATTACATAGGTGTTTGTTACTGCCAAAATATGTGTAATGATTGCATCTTTAAGGATATCTTGGAATAATTATCATTGTGTTTCAAAGTTGTAACAGCTGGGCCATACAACTGATTGCTTTTTGTCACTAGCATCTTGTATATCACCTCTTAGTACTATGAAAGCTAGTTCTCATGGAGGAGACTTTTAGGTCAGTTCCAGCTCAAATGCTCTGATTACTATAGCCAAAGTGTATGGGATTTTCATCAATAGGGACATACTTTCAACTTCTGGGAGGCAACCAACTGCCATATCCCATATTGATTTTGTAGGCTTTCGAACTCTCCTGATCAACAACCAAAGAGGAAGTTTTCATGCTTGGCAATGGGAATTTTGTTGGATCATCTATGACTCTTAGCTGGAATTAGGACATCTCAGCTGGATTAATTTCTTCATGTGAAATACACACGAACTTATATGGATTATACATAATTATAGGTAAATATAAATTCCTTTTGTTTATTTCAAGCAAACGGGAAATGCTTAGGTAACACCCCTGTCACATCATTTGTCTTTGAAATGAAGGCTGGAGAGTCGGGCAGGCAGTGCACTTACTTTTTCCCTGAGAACCCCTTTATGTAGTGATAGCCCTATATGGGCCCCACAGCATAAAGGGACTGGAGGAGATGGTCCAGGGCCAATCAGTCGGCGAGGTGAGAGGATGGGGCAAGCAACTTCAAAAACTAAAGACCCTGTGCTTAAAGTGCTGAAATATATGCTTAAAAGTAGAGGTTTGGAACTTTCAGAGATCTAAGCCACCAAGGTCTGGGAGGCTGTTCTATGAACTGTGCCATGGGTAGATTCTACAAACTTTTTTTTTTTTTGGCAGGGGAAAGACATGGGATCGAGTTGTGTGCCTCGCTGCATGGCAAGAGATTGAGCAGAGTGAAGATTTCTCTCTAGGATTTTCCCCAATCCTTTTGTCTCTTAAAGCCTGTTCTCAGCAGCAAAAGGATGGGGGCGACTCCTTGATTTCCAAACCAGCTTTAGAGCCAGACTGGGACCAATTCACTGCTAAGGGATCAAGGGATGAACAGAAACCAAAAGACTCCACCTCTGGGCTGGCAAATTACCCTGGGGAGAATATGAGAGAGGAACAAAAGAGAGAGGAAACTAAAGTTAAAACAGAACAGGCCCCCAGGCAAGAAAGGCTACACCTTACTACACCTGTCAGCCCTTCTGCACCACCATTTAATGAGGCTCCACCCCCTCGGGAGGGGAAATTATCCCCCTCCCCATATACTGCCAGGGACCTCCAAGATCTGAGCCTCAGGCATTTCCGGTTAACCCTGACCCTGGAGGGGATATGCCTGCCATCTGGTATCCTTGGAAGACAGTCAATTTAAAGGGACTTGTGAGAGTCCCGTTAATAGTAGTGGAGGATGGGCCTGGTTCTCCTTGGGCAGAGACTGTCCTACAGGGGTTGGCTCATCAGCCATGTACCCCACCTTTAAACTAGAGGTGGGGCAATCTCCAGCCCCATTAGCACAGGAGGAAAATCAGAAGCCCAAGGGCCAATTAAATTATCTAAAGCCCACCCCCTGGTTGAAAGTCCACACAGAGGCCCCCTAAGCAATGCCCTTGAGGCACCCAGGGTGAATTGTATGGTACCTGTTGTCCCGGGGATAAGGCCCAAAATGGACATTACCATTGCAGGAAAGAGGTTCCATTTCCTGATAGATACTGGTGCTCACTGGACTGTGTTAAGAAAAGAGGAAGTCTTTCACATCTGGAAAGTTATCCCTGGGGCCCTCAATCTTAGAAGTTGGAGGGAGTACCCAGTCAGAGGAAAGCCAGGACTGGCTTTTATGGAAAGATGTGGGTGGGTGGGGGGTTAGATCTTTGGTTGTTTTAGGGCTCAATGAAAACATGTTAGGTCAGGATATCTTGAGCCAGGCAGATGTGTACATTACCACAGATCATAAAGTCTTTTATGATGACATTTTGGATGAGGAGGAATCACAGTGGCAGCTGAGGGATCGACTGGCAATTTGGGAGAGGCCCCCCATTCCTAAAGGCCACTGCTCCCCAGGTACCCCTTATTAGGTGGACCCCCAGGTCCCCAAACTGGGTGGAACAATGGCCCCTCCTTTTGGTTAAGTTAAAGGCATTGAAAGAGCTTGTGGCCGAAAAGTTAAAACTGTAAGTTTGCAATAAGAAGAAATCTGGTAAATGGAGAATGTTATAGGATCTTAGAAGGATTAACGATCTGATGGTCACACAAGGTATGCCCCTGCAGGGGCTCCCTTGGGTACCTGCAATTCCAAAAGGCCTTCATTTACTGGTTATTGATATTAAGGACTGCTTCTTTTCCATTCCCCTACAACCTCAGGACTGTAAGAATTCTCCTTCTCTGTGTCTTCCCTCAATTTTGGGGGGCCCAATAAGTAGTATGAATGGACGGTGCTTCCCCAGGGCATGATCAATATCCCAGTCTTTTGCCAAAATTATGTTCAGGTCCTCCTTGAACCTGTTCACAAACTAAAGGATATTACATTGTATGTTTATATGGATGATATCCTCCTTGGCTCCCCTTCCCCCAAAACACTGGGGAGGGCAAAGATGTTTGACTGAGGGAGGCTTACATATTTCCTCTGATAAGGTTCAGACTCTCCCCCCCCCATTCAAATATTGGGGTCACAGTTGTCCCTGGAGAGTGTATGTTCCTTAAAGCCCCAGCTCCATATTTCAGACTCTTATACATTAACAGACCTCCAGAGGGTTTTGGGGGAGATCAATTGGCTCCTAGCCTAGATACCTGTGTCCACAGGACAGTTGTTACCACTCCTTGATCTCCTAAAGGATATACAACCCACAGACAACATAAATTTGGGGCCTGCTCATAAGGCTGCCTTTCAAGTTGTTCAAAAGGCTCTTGGCAAGGCTGAACTAGCTCAATATGAGCCTCTTGAAGACCTTCAGCTATGGATCCTGCCCAGCATTGCTCTGCTTATGTCTGTGGTTGTGCACAGGGGTTAACAATTACAATGGGTTCATGCTGACTTGGGAGGTACACTCAGGGTCTATGCCTCATTGGATCAGGTCACTGATTTAATAATAAAGGCTAGGAACATCATGCTGCACCATTATGGGCGTAACCCAGATAGGATTGTAGTTCCTTACTGATTGACAGATTTTGAGTGGGGTCGAAGAAATAATGACAGGTTGGTCCTATCTCTTGAGGGATTTCTTGGAAAGCTAGACTGCCATTATGGGTCATATAAATGGATTACTTACTTCCTTTAAAAACCTGGATTGGAGGACTCCTCAATTATTCAAATTTAAGCCAATTATGGAGGCCCTCAACGTGTTTATGGACTGGGGTAAAGAAGGGGCAGCTATGGTCATATTTCAGGATGGTGACTCAAAGATATACACACATCCCTACGAGGGCTCAGCTAAGTTTAAAGAACTGTTTCTAGCTTTGTCCAAGGTCCCTCAACCTATGAACCTGTTCTCTGACAGCCAATATGTGGTAAATTTGCTTCCTGGACTTTCCCAATCCTACGTAAAATTGAATAGTAATCCTATCACCCTTTAATGATTTAAGCACGAATATTACTGCTTGACAAGGTAAATGTTATATATGTACATCATCTCAGAGGCCATCAAGGGCTACCTGGCCTGATGTCCTTAGGAAACTGACTTGCTGATGAGAAAGCTTCATCTAGAGTCCAGGCTGATACTCTAATTGGAGAGAGCTTCACAAAAGATATCCCCAGACCCTGATTGGAGATTTAAAAAGATTGTCATACTTGTAAATCCTGCCTACATTTTCTACAAGTCCCTCCTTTACAACTGATGGGAGTAAATCCCTGTGACTTAAAACCTAATACACTATGGCAAACTGATGAGACACACTATGCTCCTTTTGGAAAACTTAAATACATATTTGTCTCTATTGATACATTCTCTCACACCTGTTGGGCCACTGCCCATACGGGTGAAAAGGCTAAACATTCACACAGCCATTTTTTACAATGTATTGCCACATTAGGCCTACCTTACCAGGTAAAAACAGATAATGGACAATGCTTTGTTAGCAGGGCCCTTCAAAACTTCTTTCACCAATGGCAGACTAAACATACTACAGGAATTTCCCATAATCCTAAGGGACAGGCAATCATTGAGAGACTTCACTAAAACTTAAAAACCTAACTAAGAAAACAAAAAGGCAGAATGAGCCCTCATCAACAGCTTGGGCTGTCATTGTTTACTTTAAATATTCTATTTTTTCAAAAATGAGATTCTTTCACATTTTTTAAAACATTGGTCAATTCAAGATCATAAAATAGACATAAGGGTAAAAATGGAAAAATCCTGCCACAGGATTGTGGAGGGGACCTGACCTGCTTATAACCATGGGACGAGGATTTGGATGTGTGTTCCCAATAGGAGAACCAAGCCCTTTATGGGCACCTGCGGGGAACCTTAAACTTCTCCCACAGAGTGGGAGGTCCCTTACACCTGATGATGCTACCACATCAGCTGAACCAAATGACCAATAAGGAGAAAAAGGCTTTCTGGTAGCTTCAAAATGCATGGCTAGATTAGGCAGAAGTTCCCACAAGAGGAGAAAAAGAGGAAAGAAGAAAAAGGCCAATAAACACCTAATGCAAAAAGCTCCAGGACTAAAAAATGAGCTCCTGAGAGGCAATTTTTCATCTTGTCTTCCAGATGCTGGTGTGTCTGGTTTGGCTGTTGATTGGAGGGTTGCAGATCCCACAGGAGAGAATGGAAGGATGCAAGAGGCAAGAGGATCATGAGTTTAAGGCTAGTCTGGACCAACCCTGTAGGACAGATGTCCCTAACTCTGCCTCTGCTGCAACCATATTTGCTGTGACTCTGACCTGAACCACCACTCCAGCTCAAACCCTCCAGGACCATTGTCCATGATGTCTCTGGGATACAACAGCAGTGACTCGCCCTGGCCAATCATCTTGCTGGGGGAACAACAAGAGATGGCTTTGTTAATCCTCAATATAGAGTAAATCCTACTGTTATGATTGCTAATTTGTCTACATATATAAAGGGGTCTTGAAATGATAAATGTTTACAAATGTCAAGACTGCTACTTAATGATGTTATAAAAATTTAGTGATGCTAGGGTTCTGATTATCCCCACTACCACCTTCTTTCAAGATATCTAGAGTCAATTGACTTCATGGGTTTGATTGTCTAATCTGACATTGATGGAGTTAATTCTTGTTTATGCTTTAATGGTTTCTGGTCTATAGCTGTACTGGAGGTACTGCCAACAAAATGTACAACGAAGTCACAAGCTGGTAATGCTTGCTCAGATGATTAAGGACGTTTTCCTTAATGGGGTCCCCCACAACCCTTGGATTAACATGGCCCTTAATGAGGCATGTAAGACCTTTGAGGTGTAACAAGAACTCATAAAGGGTGATGAGCACAGCACCGTCCATCCTGTTCTCTCAATTCACAGCTGATGAGTAATGGACAAGAGGCTGGTCTCTCTCTCCACAAGACTCTCCCCTCAAGAGTTTCTCTCCCTCCCTGATGTTTAAATAAATAAAACATGGTGAGATGTGGGACCTGGGAAATTGAAGCTTATGAGAAATACCTTGTGGCTGGGAAAATGAACGTAACTTGTGGGAGATATCTAAGATGGCACTGGCCAGAAGATGCTGGGGAAGAGTTGAAGCCTGATCGTGGGTATAGCTGATTGGGTGAGCAAGACTTCTGTACTTGTGATCAGTGCATGTCACCATGTTACCATGCTTATGCTACGTGATGTAATAGGATGACCTTTAATTTGATTGGCCCACATAGCCTCATGTGGAAACACCCATTTGGTTCTGTATATAATCTAGGGAACAAAACATTAAAAACGGGAAATGCTTAGACATCACCCCTGTTGTGTCATTTGTCTTTGGAATTGATGCTGGAGAGTCAGGCAGACAGTGCACTCACCTTTTCCCTGAGAATCCCCTTATGTAATGATCGCCCTACAATGGGCCCTGAGGCAGAGTGTTCACAGAAGGGAGGAAAGTTGGGTCTTCAAGAAAGTTTGTGACATCTATAGGGAACACAGGAAGAGAGGGAACACAGGCACTTACAAGTGGTCTACTGCTCTTAGACTGTAGAATAGGAAGTAGAGTGAAGATCACCTACCTGATTCTTTAGCTGGTGTGGCCAGCAGGCTTCCATAAAGAGAGTGGTTTGGTGTTGCTTGCTGAGTCCTAGGGATAAGTGAGAAAGACATATCTGCTTAGTTCCTTGGGGATGGAGACAGTGAGGTAGGATAGGTCACAGCGGGTGGTCTGCTACAAAACTAAGGAGACTGGGGAATAGGAACTGGAGCCTGGAAGATGGGAGGAAGAGTGAAGATTGCCCATATGTTTCCCTGACTGTCTTGGCCAGTGGATTTCTAGGGAGAGACTGCCATGGGTGTTGGTGGGTGAAACAATGGGATGGGATGCAGAAGGAAGGCTGTAGGAGAGAATCTGCTTAGTTCCCTGTGAATCTTGGCAGAGAAGAAGGAGAGGGCACAGCAGGCAGTCAGCTACCAAGCTGAGGATGATAAGATTGTTCCCAATTTTAATGGGATTGCGTTGGTGTATTTTATTGAGGATTTTTACACCTATGCTCACTAAGAATATTAGTCTGTAGTTTTTGTGTTGTATCTTTATCTGGTTTTGGTATTATGGTAATACTGACTTCAGAGATGGTATTTGGGAGAACAACAAGTTCTTCTTCTTCTTCTTCTTCTTCTTCTTCTTCTTCTTCTTCTTCTTCTTCTTCTTCTTCTTTAAAATAAATACTTTAAAAAGTATTGGCTGTAGATATTTGAAAGTGAGAAAGCGAGGCAGAATTTCATTGTGAATTCACCTGGGTCTGGTCTCTTGCATTTAAAAGGCTTTTCATTATTGCTTTATACTCTTTGTTACAGACCTGTTTAAGTTTTTTTTTTAATCTCTTCTTGGTTTAATTTTGGTTGTTTTAATGAACCTAGAAATTTGTCCATTTTATTCAGTTTTCAATTTAATTGAGTAGAGGTTTTTAAAGTATTTCTTTATAACATTCTGAATTTCTTTGGCATATATAATAATGTTTCCTGGCTCATTCCTGTTCTGTTAATTCAAGTCATGCTCTTATTTCTTTTGTTTAGTTTAATCAAGGGGCTGTAGTTCTTGATTATCTTCTAAAATAATCATCTTTTAAATTCATTGATTCTTTGTATTATTTTCTTTGTTTCTATTTAGTTAATTTCTTCTCTGATTGCCATCATTCTTTGCCACATATTGGATTTTGATTTGGTTTGTTCTTGTTTTTCCAAATACTTGAGGTGCACCATTAAGTCATTTTTTTTGCAGTTTCTGATTTTAATGTAGACATTTAGAGCTGTAAATTTTCCTTATACAACTGCTCTCAGTGTTTCACAGAAGTTTTGTTGTATTACCTTTTCATTTTTACTTAGGCCCAGGAATTTTCTTAGTTTTTTTTTGAAACCATCATACTCCCTACCTCCATTCTAAACATTTGTCCTTATATCCACAGATAAGTGTAGCTCCCAAGGAAATTTTTCATCAAAGAAACTTCTATATAACAGATGGAGACCATTACAGAAAACCACAAACAATCCAAATGTAGTTTTGGAGCCCAGTCTAAAGAGAGGAGTCCACAAGATGGTCTTAAACCTGAGGTTTAGGGAAGATTGTGGGAGATGGGTGTGGAAAGATTGTAGAACCTAGAGCATCAGGGAGTTCACTATGAGAATCTATCTTCTAGGGATGTCATAAGCTACACTCATAGAATTTCACTAACTGTAGAGAGCTGAGATGTGCCGCGCTCTAAAAATGGCACCGGTTTCCGCCTTCCACCAGCCCGATGGTGAGCACTCTCTGTGGTAAACAAGTCCATATTTGGCTAAGACTGCTGATCTGGCTTGCTTCCGCATACGTGGGCCTATAAGATAGCACCACGTGGCTTTACTTGATTGGCTGTTCATATGGTATTTAGCCTGTGGGTTGGGTCTGCCCGGGATTCGGAAGACTGTTTTCAAGGGATCTGATTAAACTGCTTGAGAAGAGCTTTTGCGAGTTGCGTCGTCCTTGCTGGTCGAGGGGGACGCGAAAACTAACATTTTTTTTCATTTTTTTCCTTTATTTTTTATTTCTTCAAGTTACATCTCAATCGCAGTCCCCTCCCTGTTCCCCCTTCAGTACCACCCTCCCACAAGGTACATCTTATTTCCCCCTACAGTTTCCCCTTTCAGTCCAACAAATGGCTCTTTCTCTTATAATAATAAATACAATACAGTACAACAGAGGTAATTAGGCCAGAGTTATGAGGGTTATATGGCTTAATGTACATTCCCAATGTCCAGTCCATATGTATTTGGTACCTGATTTTAACATTCTACTCTCTAAACATCTCCATGAGTTTAAAGTTCTATATCTGACTAAACATTCATACTAACTTGCAACACAATTTTAAAAGTATCTTCTTAGATCTATAACACTCTCTTGACTCCTAAACAACTCAAAATTTAATTATGAGACTCTAGCTATCTGTTCTTCAACCACCTCAGAGACCTGAGAGGGATAAATATATCTGATTTTATAGGAAGTACAGGGCCTGCAGCTTCCCATACTAAGAAATAACATACCAGTGGCTGCCTGGACAGTTCCCATTTTCTCTCCATACATTAAAGCATTGATCTTCAGTCATTTGGTCCCGTTTCTCAGACAGACATTGATTGTAGAGCAGTGGTTATGAAGGACGCACCTACCCTGTCTTGGCATAGCTAGGCTGTTGACTTACCTGCTTCCAGGTTTTGTTCTTTTTGGACAGCATTCTGTCCACAGTTGGAGCAAGGGGCTTTTCCTACCAAGAGAAAGGCTTGGAACTAATTCACTCATCTCCCACTGGAGATTCTTTGATGCTCATCTTCTACTTGGAGGAGAATAGGGAGTGCTGTCAGGAGTTGATATGTCTTGATATAAAAAAATCTAAAGTTACAAAAACAAATTTGAATGCCATATTCTGCAGATTTCTTGAGGTTTTTGAAGAGGCCCTATCTATCTCTTATATTAGGGTAAGTCGATGTTGCTTGTCTCTTAGCAGGTTTATTTCTGATTAGCTTAGACAATAACTATAATAGGCTGTCATAGTACCTAACAGAATGACTGGCTTGCATAACCATTAGTTTGCATTTCTTAATTATCCTAAACAGTTCATGACAATTAGTAGTAAAAGTCGGAAACATCACATTTCATTTTTTTTCTTTACCTCCTAACCCTTCCATCCCATTTCTCTGGGGTGGGGTGTCCTTATATAACAGTCCCTCATCTCAGTTGAGAGGTCGTATGAGGGCCAAGAGCCTCTTCATTCATTGGGGATCTACGAAGCAGTACCATCAGTGAAAAGTGTCTTGTTGCCCGGGAGAGAGAACTACTAAACAAACAAACCAATAAGCATACAATAGATAAAAAACACTAAAAAATAGGAAAAAAATATAACTAATATATAAAAAAAAATTAAAAATAAAAATTAAAAATAAGAAGTCTATGTCCAAATTCCCTTTGGTGTATTAGTTGTAGTATCGATAACTTCTACTATATAGCTAAAATCCTACTATAAGTGTATAGTTGCCATATGCGTCCTTCTGAGTCTGGGTTAGTTCACTCAGGATGAACTTTTCTAGTTCCATCCATTTGGCTGCAAATTGCATAATTTCATTGTTCCTGATAGGTGAATAACATTCCATTGTGTAGATGTACCACAGTTTTTTAACCCATTCTTTGGTTGAGGGACATCTGGGTTGTTTCCAGTTTCTAGCTATTACAAATAAGGGTGCTATAAACATAGATGAGGAAACATCCTTATGATTCCATGAAGAGACATTTGGGTGTATACCCAGAAGTGGTATGGCTGGGTCCTGTGGCAGAGCTACTCCAAGTTTTCTAAGATATTGCCAGACTGACCTCCATAGTGGTTGCACAAGCGTGCATTCCCTATTCCCACCAGCAATGGAGAAGGGTACCCTTTTCTCCACACCCTCGCCAGCATGTGCTGTCTTTTGAGTTTTTGATCTTAGCCTTTCTGACAGGTGTAAGATGGAATTTCAGAGACGTCTGGAGTTGCATTTCTCTGATGATTAAGGATGTTGAGCATTTCTTCAAGTGTCTCTCAGCCATTAGGGATTCCTCCTTCGTGAACTCTCTATTTGCTCTGTTCCCCATTTTTTGATTAGATTATTTGGTTTCTTGGCATTTAATTTCTTGAGTTCTTGGTAGATTTTGGATATTAGCCCTCTGTCAGATGTGGGGTTGGTGAAGATTTTCTCCCAGTCTGTAGGCTGCCGTTTTCTTCAAATGACAGTGTCTTTTGCCTTACAGAAGCTTTTCAGTTTCATGAGGACCCATTTATTGATTGTTGATCTCAGGTCCTGAGCTGTTGGTGTTCTGTTCAGAAAGTTGTCTCCTGTGCCAATGAGTTCAAGGGTTTCTCCCACTTGTTCTTCTAGTAGATTTAGTGTGACCAGCCTTATGTTAAGGTCTTTGATCCACTTGGACTTAAGTTTTGTACAAGGTGATAAGTATGGGTCTAACTTCATTCTTTTACAAATGGATATCCAGTTGGACCGGCACCATTTGTTGAAGATGCTGTCCTTCTTCCATTGTTCCGTTTTGGCTTCTTTGTCAAAAATTAGTTGGCCATAAGTGTGTGGGTCTATTTCTGTATCTTCAGTTCGATTCCATTGATCTACTGGTCTGTTTTTATACCAATACCATGCTGTTTTTACAACTATTGCTCTGTAGTACAGCTTGAAATCTGGGATGGTAATACCTCCAGATGTTTTTTTATTGTACAGGATTGATTTAGCTATTCTGGGCTTTTTGGTGTTCCATATGAAATTGAGGCTAGCTCTTTCCAAGTCTATAAAAATTTGTGTTGGTATTTTGATAGGAATTGCCTTGAATCTATATATTGCTTTTGGTAGGATGGCCATTTTTATTATGTTGATCCTACCTATCCATGAGCATGGGAGATCTTTCCATCTTCTAAAGTCCTCTTCCATTTCTTTCTTCAAGGGCTTGAAGTTCTTGTTGTACAGGTCCTTTACTTGCTTGGTTAGAGTTACCCCCAGGTATTTTATGTTGTTTGCGGCTATTGTGAAGGGGGTTGTTTCCCTTATTTCTTTCTCAGCCCATTTGTTTGTTGTATAAAGAAGGGCTTCTGATTTTTTTGAATTAATTTTGTATCCAGCCACTTTGCTGAAGGTGTTTATCAGCTGTAAGAGTTCTCTGGTGGAATTTTTGGGGTCGCTTATGTATACTATCATATCATCTGCAAATAGTGATAATTTGACTTCTTCGGTTCTGATGTTTATCCCCTTGATGTCCTTTAGTTGTCTTATTGCTCTAGCAAGGACTTCAAGTACTATATTGAAGAGATATGGTGAAAGTGGACATCCTTGTCTTGCCCCTGAGTTTAGAGGAAATGCTTCAAGTTTCTCTCCATTTAAGTTGATGTTGGCTACTGGCCTGCTGTATATTGCCTTTATTATTTCTAGGTACGGCCCTTGTATGCCTGTTCTCTCCAGAACTTTTAGCGTGAATGGGTGTTTGATTTTGTCAAATGCTTTTTCTGCATCTAGCGAGATTGTCATGTGGTTTTTTTCTTTCATCTTGTTTATATGGTGAATGACATTGATAGACTTTCGTATGTTGAACCATCCCTGCATCCCTGGGATGAAGCCTACTTGATCATGGTGTATGATACTTTTGATGTGTTCTTGGATTCGGTTTGCTAGTATTTTATTAAATATTTTTGCATCTATGTTAATGAGGGAGATTGGTCTGAAATTCTCTTTCTTTGTTGGGTCTTTTTGTGGTTTAGGAATCAGGGTGATTTTGGCCTCGTAGAATGCGTTTGGCAATGTTCTTTCAGATTCTATTTTGTAAAAGAGTTTGAAAAGTATTGGTGTTAGCTCCTCTTTGAAGGTCCGGTAGAATTCCGTGCTAAAGCCATCTGGCCCTGGGCTTTTTTTGGTTGGGAGATTTTTAATGACAGTTTCTATTTCCTTAGGGGTTATAGGGTTGTTTAATCTGTTTATCTGATCTTTATTTAGCTTCTGTAGGTGGAATCTATCAAGAAAATTGTCAATTTCACTTAAGTTTTCAAATTTGATGGAGTATAGATTTTTAAAGTAGGATCCAAATATTCTCTGGATTTCCTGAATGTCTGTTGTTATTTCTCCCTTTTCATTTTTGATTTTGTTGATTTGTGTTTTCTCCCTCTGTCTTTTAGTTAATTTGGCTAAGGGTTTGTCTATTTTGTTGATTTTCTCGAAGAACCAACTCTTGGTTTCACTGATTCTTTGTATAGTTCTTTTTGTTTCTAAGTTGTTGATTTCAGCCCTAAGTTTGATGATCTCCTGCCTTCTGCTCCTCTTGGGAGTGTTTGCTTCTTTTTTTTCCCAATTCACCCAGTTTAGCTGTTAATTCGCTGTAGGGGTTAGATAAATTAGATTTAGAAAATATATAGGAATTTCTGATACTGTCTCTTAATTCGGGGCCTGAAGAGCATTATCAGCATGAAGTCAGCAAAAACAGGAAAGACTCAATAGACTGAAAAACAAGGTTGAAGTCAGGAAAACAGGAAAGATTTAATGGATTTGAAGAAACAAAGTATTTGGCATGACATTGTTTTCAGCTGCTAAGTGGGCACAGCCCAAATTAAGCTGAAACAGAGTTCCTCCTATTTAAGGACAATGCATTGAGCCCAAAAGACGAAAAGGCCCCTGATGCTAGAGAGTTCCAAGAGTCCTGCTGAAAAAAGGGCTGGCCATTGATGGCCAGCTCTCTCCCTGAAGCAGAAAGAAGCCGGTGAGCAAAGAAAGCCTGAGCAAGACACCAAAAGGCCAAGGACTGGACCCTGTGGCTCAGCTTTTGCCTAGAGTGGTTTGATATGTCCAAACAGTGGCCTAAAGGAAACAGTGCCTGGCTTTAAGGACTAAGGCAGAGCAGCTGAGTTCCTGATTCAAAAGAAGAAAGTTGGCTTGAAGACGGCTGGGGTCTCCCACAGAGAAGAAAGCATGAAGCCTTATTTAAGGTGAGACTGCAATAACCAACGACCCTGACGAACCTGCATCTGAGAGATCCAGAAGAAGGACTGCTAAGTGTGTTAAAGAATCTACAACAAAGACTGTGTTCCTGACGACTGAGGACCTGCCCCAGAGACTGTATCATTCTGAAAGGTTATGAAAGTGGTTGTTGTGATTATCAATAGGTTTAGTGGATAGGTTAAAGGGGTTGTAGGAATTTATAGGATTAATAGTTAAGAAATTGTTGGTGTTTGTTATAAGTTAATTTAGTAATAAATAAATAAGTGTTAAATAATAATTTAAAATTTCGGTTACAATTCGCTAATATGAGCTGTCACAATTTTCTTTTTGAAGGCACTTAGTGCTATGAACTTTCCTCATAGCACAGCTTTCATTGTGTTCCATAGGTTTGGGTATGTTGTGTCTTCAATTTCGTTGGATTTTAAGAAGTCTTTGATTTCCTTCTTTATTTCTTCCCTGACCCAGTGGTCCTCTAGTAAAGAGTTGTTCAATTTCCATGTGAGTGTAGACTTTCTGTTGATTCTTTTGCTATTGAAGTCCAGCTTTATTCCATGGTGGTCTGATAAGATACAAGGGGTTATTTAAATTTTCTTGTATCTGTTGAGGCTATCTTTGTGTCCAACTATATGGTCGATTTTGGGGAAAGTTCCGTGAGGTGCTGAGAAGAAGGTGTATTCTTTTGTGTTTGGGTGAAACGTTCTGTAGATATCTGTTAGGTCCATTTGGTTCATGATCTCTGTTAGACTCATTATTTCTCTGTTTGGCTTCTGTCTTGATGATCTGTCCATAGTTGTGAGTGGGGTGTTGAAGTCTCCCACTATTAAAGTGTTTGGATCAATGTGCGATTTAAGTTTTAGAAGCGTTTCTTTTATAAATGTAGGTGCCTTTGTATTTGGGGCATAGATGTTCAATATTGAGATGTCCTCTTGGTGGATGTTTCCTTTAATGAGTATGTAATGCCCTTCTCTGTCTTTTTTATTAACTTCAATTGAAAGTCTATTTTGTTTGATATTAGGGTGGCCACTCCAGCTTGTTTCCTTGGTCCATCTGCTTCCAAAACCTTTTCCCAGCCCTTTACTCTGAGATAGTGTTTATCTTCAATAGTGAGGTGTGTTTCTTGTATACAGCAAAAAGATGGGTCTTGTTTACGGATCCAGTCTGTACGTCTGTGTCTTTTTATTGGTGAGTTGAGTCCATTGATGTTGATGGATATTAGTGACCAGGGGTTGTTATTTCCCATTATTTTGGTATAGGTGTCTGTCTTGTGTTTCTTTTTGTTTAGTTGCTATGGAGATTTCTATTTCCTCTGTTTTCTTGGGTGTAGTTATCTTCTCTGTGTCGGAATTTTCCTTCTAGGATCTTCTGTAGGGCTGGGTTTGTGAGGAGATATTGTTTGAATTTGATTTTGTCATGGAATATCTTGTTTTCTCCTTCTATGTTGATAGAGAGTTTTGCTGGGTATAGTAGTCCTGGCTGGGCACCTATGTTCTCTCAGGGCTTGTAGGACATCCGTCCAGGCCCTTCTAGCTTTTACAGTTTCTGAGGAGACGTCAGGTGTGATTCTGATGGGTCTGCCATTGTATGTGACTTGGCCTTTTTCTCATACAGCTTTTCATATCCTTTCTTTGTTCTCTACATTTGGAGTTTCTGTTATTATATGGTGAGAGGAGTTTCTTTTCTGATCTAATCTGTTTGGTGATCTGTAAGCCTCTTGGATTTTTACTGGCATCTCTTTCTTTAGGTTTGGGAAGTTTTCTTCTATGATTTCGTTGAAGATATTTCCTGGACCATGGAGTCGGGAGTCTTCTCTTTCCTCTGTGCCTATAATTCTTAGGTTCCGTCTTTTCATTGAGTCCTTGATTTCTTGGATGTTGTGGGTGAGAGATTTTTTAGCTTTCTCATTTTCTTTGGATGTTGTACTGATTTCTTCCATCGAATCTTCCATGTCTGAGATCCTGTCTTCCATCTCTTGCATCCTATTTTTCATACTCACATCCGTAGTTCCTGTTTTCTTCTCTTGATTCTCCATTTCCTCTTTTAACTCTGACTGTGTTTTCTTTATTGTTTCCATTTCTATTTACATGTCTTGAATGGTATTGTTCATTTTGTACATTTCCTTCTCCAGTTTGCTTGTTTTTGTCTGGAGATCTTTCATTGCTTTATACTTTTCCTGTTCAAGCTGGGTCACCTTGGCTTGGAGCTCTTTAATGGTGTTATTTGTTGTTTTGACTTGTAAAATTGTGGCTTCTTTGAATTCCTTCATAGTTTTAAGTTCTTCTTTAAGGGACTCTATCACTTTCCATAATGTAGAATTGTCATCGTTTTCATGTGTTTCAGTTGTGGTGAGGTGGTTCGGGCTGGACGGAATAGCGTTGCTTTCTTTTGTTGGAGACATTTCGCTCTGTTTTTTTTATTATTATTTCTGGGGCCGCTGGCCATGTGGAATATTTTTTGCTCTCTTCTGGACTTGGGTCCAAAGGGGGTGCTGTGGTGTAGGAGTAGAGTTGCCTTACTCCACCCCTATAAGGTGAGTCACTCATCCCCGCCTCCCAGATGGAAACCTAAATAACCCAGGTGGCGGAGCTGTGTACAAGTAAGCTCTGGTTCCCTGCCGGAAGGGCCCATACTAGTGCAAAAGTCCGATATACGACAGTTTCAAATATCTCGCAGTTTGCCCGGGGTTGGTTCCTGTAGTGGGTAAATCTGCAGTTCAGCTCCAGTAGCCTTGCTGCTCCTGCAGCTTGGAAACTTGCCAGTGATGTCACAGACTGCGATCTGTGTTCTGAAGGCACTTTGCGGCAGATCTCCGCTCACTTCCAAGGTTCGCAACGTTTCACCAGATAATTCGATCATCTGTGTGAGACCTGGGAGTGACCAGCAGGGTGGGGATTATCTCTGAGTGGTTTCTGAATCTACCAGCTGTGTATTAGGTTGGAACTTACCGGGGATCTCTCCTTTTGGGGGATGGGTTATCCCGATTCCCGGGTCCAGAGGCTTCGTAGCGTATCCGAGAGTTGGAAGGGGCATCCTTCCCAGGGATCTCATGTGGTCCCTGTGTAGCTAGGTGAGATTTAGAAAGGGTCGTGCCCTTTGTACAGCGTCCTGCAACACTTGCCGCCTTGTGACTGTTGACCCCAAAATCAAAATACGTCCTCGCCGGCCTCCACCATCCTGGATCCCCCCTTCACTAACATTTTTAACCTAAACGTGAGATTAACAATGACAAGAACAATAGATATGCCAATCCAAATGTGGATGAAGGAAAAACCCAAAAGTCCTCAACCTTACACAAAGAACTAGAAGCCAGCAAGATATGCTGAGAGTGGAAGAAATAGTCTTCTTTGGGGAAGAACATGTCAATTAATTATGCAATATCAACTGTACATATGGCGCCCATTCAACCTACCACAATACCAATATGAAATATTGGAGATAAGCAAGAAAGATAAGATTACACTTTAATAGTATATCTGTGTATGAAGTTAACAAGGATTCAACTTTCCTGGTTAGTTTTCTGTCAACTTGTCACATGCTGTAATTATCTGAGAAGCAGAAACTTCAATAAAAAAATGCGTCAATCAGCTTGACCTATAGTCAAGAGTGTGGGTCTTTTCTTGATAATGATTGACAAAGGAGAGCCAAGACTACTTTGGACATTGTCATCCCTGGACATATGGTTCTGAGTTGTATAAGAAACAGGATGGACAAACAATGAATATCAAGGCAATAAGATGCATTCCTCCATTGTCCCTTGCTTCATTTCCCATGTCTAAATTGCTGGATTGAGTTCCTATCCTGACTTCCATTCATGGTGAACTATAATCTGTAAGATACAATTAATCATCTCCTGCCCAACTTGCTATTGTTCTTTTTTTCATCGCAATATAAGGAAAACTATGAGAGCATTCAACCTCAAACACAGTCAGTAACTAATTTCATATGAAATCTCAGTTAATTTTATCCCTGTGCCCTGGATCTGCATTGAGGATGAACAACAGAATCACCTGGGGAGTAGAACTTTAAGATGATACACATTCTACAATAAGTACCAATTAATTTGGTTTGGGGGGATCAAAATATTGATGTTTGTTAATCCCAGATGATTAAATTAGCCAGCTTGGATTACATAAAATATGAGTTGCCATTCTCTGCTATTTGTACTAAGGAGCTTCTCAAGGCATTCTGTTCCATAAGAGGACTACTTATTTGAAAATTTCTATTTCACTTGATGCAAAATTATCTTACTAATAGCTTCTACTCATAAGTCTAAGTTTGGAAAACAGGGAGATACACAAATTGTCTTATAGTAATCTTTTAGAGGTATGGAGATTGATATTGTGCCTTCTCACCCATTTATCCTTATTTATTCCAACTCCATTCCATCCTTTTACTTTTCTCCCCATCTTATTGACTGATTCTTGTATTTAAAACTATTTGTCAGTTTGTGACTTGGTAACATCCACTGAGGGAGAATTTACCTTTTTTTTGGGGGGGATCACACTTCGTATTTGAAAGGCTTACAGTTTAAGCTGTAAGCCATTAAAACAAAACAGTTGTTCTGTTTAGTTGAAATCACTATTCCTATGCATTCTAACCACGGATCCTCAATCTTTTACAGCCACACAGGTTTTATATACTTCTCATTAGTAATGGATATTCTGAATATAGAGACTACAGGCAACCCTTGCCCTTTTTGTATCTTTGCCAGTCTTAATAGCCCTATGTCCTTATTAGACTTTGTGCTAGAATGTTAGCAATTACAGAAAAGGATCATCAGAGCACTACATCTGGTAGAGCCTGAACTGCCAAAATAAGCATCTTGGACATCAATCAACTTGTATGGCCTCCAATATTCCATGAATGCAGTTTTTGGTGACACTTATTTTGTTGGTATTCTTTCTATGTCTGCCATTTCCAGATCCTATGCATACTATCCTCTAATACTTAGTACTACTCCAGATAAATCCAAATAAATAAGAGTAAATGGTTATTTTATAGGCTATAATTCTGAATGTAGCAACTTGGAAAGTATGCAAAAAATGTGTAGAAGAACATTACTGTAGAGTTAATACATCATCTGTATCTATTTATGTTCATGTCCACATGTGTGTGTAGGTACAGATGCATATGTGTATGTGAGTGATAAGAGATCAGTCTAGTGTATCTTTTTCAGGTGTTGTACATCTTGATTTTTTTTTTCAGATGGCATCTCTCACTGTCTTGGAATTTGTTATACAGAAGAGGATGACAGTCCAACCAGTGCTATTCCTTTCTCTGCCTCCCTAGCACTGCTATTACAAGTGCAAACTATCAACTAACACACTCAACTTTTTATGTGGGTGCTGAGAATCAAACTTGGGACTTGTGTTTGTATGGGAAGTCATTTACCTACTGAACTATCTTATCTCTTGTACTTTGTCATCTATGTTTCCATGTCTTCAATATATATTACATATTTGTTAGTTCCTGTCTTCCTCAGTCTCAGACTTTCATTACAACCTATTCCTCAATGAATTTCTCATTTCTAATAGTATTTATTGTTGAACTGTATAGCTCATTTCTTCTCAAAAATAAACCTTCCAAATTTAAATTGAACCAGTTCCCAGGATCCATTTGCTTGATATTATTAACATATTACCCAAAATTTCTTATAACATTCTGAGTTATACTTTTTGGTTTTCTTTCCCAGTTTCTTGTCCTGGTGGTCACCCACATCAAAGGTATGACCATTTTGATGTCTTAGGGATTAACTTTTAGACCTTGGCTTAATTTAAACATTAGTCTGTACACTGCTGTCCTGGAATTCTTTGTTTATCTCTTGTAGGAAATTTACATACATAAATAATACTACACTGCTACTTCTACATGTATACTCAGGAAAAAATGATATAGCTTTACTCAACATCACTTCTACTCCTTTCAGGAAACACTGCTTACGAATGCTAGACAATTCAGTAATGAGATGCATAATCACATTACTTGTCACCAACTAGTCCATGATACTTGGAGATGTAGCATAGATTGCCTGAATTCTGTCTAATTGACAATTTTACTACTATACAGTAAAGATCAAAATATGGGATTCAGACAAATACTTATTAGAAATTATATGTTGCACTGGGCCTGCAATTCCAACAATTGGGAGGCAGAGGCAGGGAGATCACAAATTCAAGACCAGTCTAGGCTACACAGTTATTTTGAGGCAGCCTGGACAACCTAGTAAGTCCTTGCCAGAAAACAGAGTAGGTTGTTAGAATGTATTCAAACCTTGTCATGGAGGCCTGGAAATGAAATATCACATTTTAAGTAGCCTGAGGCAGAAAGCAAAATTAAAACACATATTATAAGGAACATTCCTGCACCTTGCTGAGTAATGTTGCACAAAGAGAGACCACTCTGAGTTAATGGTATCAAAAGTCAGAACCAAATGCCTGAAACAGCACATGCTTGTTGTTTGTTCTGAGAAAATATTTGAGCTATAAGAAATTAGACACTTTCAATAGAACTGAGTGAGAAGTTAGATTTTTTTTTTTTAGCTCATCTCTTTTCTAGAAGTTAAGAGACTTAGATTCTAGTCTTAGGTCTACTATCAACACTTAATGTGAACATGGGTAACTCCAGTTCATATTCTTAGCCTCAATTTTCTCAGTGTACAGAAAATTTATAGCTTTGACACTGATTTTATGGTCTTTTCTTTTGGATATTGCAACCCAATTTTGACCCAAGGGCAGTACAGATACTGATGTAATACATCATGTTGCCATCAGAAAGGAAACAGGTTTCATCATGGTAGATATAATTTCTTGCTTCACAAGACTGAACTTCTTGAACAAGTAGGGGAAAAATGTCCCTATCTCCATGATGACAAAGGTATACATAAACTGATCCATATATATAAAAATTTCATATATATATGATGAGAATATGAAAGACTATAGTGACTGTGCAAAGAAATTTTTAATTAATCTAAGTAATTATACAATTTTATTCTTTGGAATTTTCATAAAAATTGAATATGTATATGCATACAAAACATGTACATACCTTACCATATCAATTTTTCGTATACTGCTGTAAAATGAAAGTAACTGAAATATCCTTCAACAGGTAAATGCATTGTCATATATTAGAGTCACAAAATGCTATTCCGAGGACAGTAAGGAAAGATTTGCATTAAATACATTCCAGATCTGGAGCTGTGTACTCCAAACTGTCTCAAGGTAATGATCCGGTCTATGCTGGGGTTGAATTTGTGACATTCCTGGATTTTCCTCTTGAATGTTAGGGTTACAATATTGTTTGTAGCACAACAAATGAAAAAGAAGATCTTAAAAAGTTTCCAGATATGATGTCACTCATAGGAAATTATCAGAAATAGCAACAGTTCAGTGAAGAGAATAAATCCCATGTTTACCTTTATTTGAGTTTAGAGTGGTTGTGTTTATAAGGAATAGCACAAGATAATCTATCATGATGCACCAGTTCTCTATTCTTACTACAATGGTGATTATATTAACCTCTAACTATAATACAATTTCATATGCACAAAGGTTTTATGGAACAACTAGTGTGAAATTTTAATATGACAAGTAGTTTAGTTAGTATCATTATGCTTATATCAGAGTGTTTGCTGGCTTTGATAATTGCTTATGGATGTGCAAGGTATTGTAAAGAAAACTGGCCAAAGGGTACAAGTGAGCACTTCTGCCACATATGTACAACTTCTCAATAAATCTGAAATAATTTCAAGATAAAATATGAAAAATTAATAACAGAGTTGTGAGGGAAGATGATGGTGGACATTTTGTTTATGTGGTAGAAGTGAATAGTCTGGAGTTTCTGTATGATCCATTGGACATAGTGTCAAGAATATCTGGTTTCAAATGCCAGCTTTGCTACTTTCCAGTTGAATGATTGTGGATGAGTCACATGGCTTCTAGACTCTTTAATTTATTCATTTAAATGGGAATAATACCATTTACTCCCCTAAGCACACAGAAGTTTAAAGTGCCTGGATCATGATGAGTGTACGGTATTTATTCCTTTCCTAGAATTTTACAGGGTTTAAAACGAAGCTGTCATTCAGGATTATAAATTCTGTGTTGGTTGATTCTGGGATTCAAAGCAGAGGAACTGAAGCAAAGACTTCAAGAGAATTAAAGGAAAATGCAGAGAGGCAAGGAGGCCTGCTAGTGTATGAAAAAAAATACTCTTAAGAGTGCTTTATGTCTCCAAAGCACCTAGTAGAGCTCTGAAATAATCAGCTCTTCTTGTAGTCATATGGATTTAAACCATCCCAGGGCATTGGCTTAAGAAGACAGGTGGTGGTTCAGGCTGTTGCAAGCAAACACTTTAATCCCTTTATACTTAAGTGACTTTAAATAGTTGTTTACCTGTTGTCTCTATTTTTCATCAAAAAGAACTGTGTATATATATACTCTATTTCATAGACTAAAGACTAATCCAGGCCTGACTATTTTATATTACAGCCTTACTAAAATAAATCTTCACAGAAGGAAGCAATTAATGAGCTGTCACAAAGTAATAGTAGGCAAAACTCTAGACCTAAACCTTTCAAAAGTTTGAGTGCCATTGATAAAGTCCCTTCTGTTCTTTGTGCCTCAGTTCTGTCACACTATGTTTACTAAGGTATGATCTGGCTTGGGCAATTGATTCTTCTTTGTTTGGAAACTTCAAAGACTTTTTATGAGGAATAAACCTGGGCAGAGAGATTGACAAGCTTGAACAAGTGTAATAATGTCGTGGACTTTTGCTTGTTAATTTTTACACTTCAACATTGATCAGTCTGTTTTGACTCTCAGTAAGTTTTCTACTGTTTTATTTTCTTCTTCTAGTCACCAACTTTCTAGTAAACCAGGACAGGCCTTGTTAGCTCATTGGGTGTGAATGGGATTAGCAAACTGTATAAAAGGGATGGATATGAGACATGCTTCAGGGAATTTACTATAGTCATGCAAAGAAACCTTGCTACTACATTCTTCCTATAAATCAATGGATTTAAGGTCAACACAAGAGAGTGAAATTTGGTAAAATACTTGATGTTGTTTCAGTATGTACTTTTTTAATAAATAAATTTATTTATTTGTTGCTTCAGGTTACATCTCCATCGTATTGTCCTCTTTTTCCCCTTCCCAGTCCCACCCTCCCACCCTCTACCCCCTATCCCTTCCATCCTGCTCCTCTGGAGTGGAGTGTCCCTACATAACAGTCCCTCACCCCAGTTCAGAAGTCATATGAGGGCCAAGAGCCTCCTCATACAATGGGGGTCTACGAGGCAGTATCACCGGTGAAAAGTGTCTCATTGCCAGGGAGAGAGAACTAAAAAACCAAACAAACAAATAAGCCGACAAACAGATAAAAAAGAATTAAAAAAATAATAAAAAGTCTATGTCCATGTTCCCTTTGGTGAGTTGGTTGTAGTATAGATATCCTGTACTATATAGCTAAAATCCTACTATAAGTGAATAGATGCCATGTGCATCCTTCTGAGTCTGGGTTAGCTCACTCAGGATGAGCTTCTCTAGTTCCATCCATTTGGCTGCAAATTGCATAATTTCATTGTTTCCGATAGCTGAGTAATATTCCATTGTGTAGATGTACCACAGTTTTTTTTATCCATTCTTCGGTTGAGGGACATCTGGGTTGTTTCCAGTTTCTAGCTATTACAAATAAGGCTGCTATGAACATAGATGAGGAAACTTCCTTGTGATTCGGTGAGGAGTCATTTGGATGTATACCCAGAAGTGTATGGCTGGGTCCTGAGGCAAAGCTATTCCAAGTTTTCTAAGATATCGCCACAGCATGTACTTTTTATTTCAACCTAATATAGTATATGTGCTGAAGAGTTAAGGAATATGAAGAGACATCAGTAGAAGAATGAAAAAGGCCCTGATTCTGATATGTATGATATATGGCTTTATTAATAGAGACAACTTGAAAACAAATTGACAAATATAATGCAAGCAAGTAATGAATAGAAGTCCATGTGTGTGGACATGGCTACTGGGATAGGTAACAGAAGAGGATCCTCTGTTTACATACTTAACTCAATGTCTAGAATGGCTTCATTGTGGCTATTAATGTGACTCAAGCTATAAGTCACCCATGTAATGTGTAATGTTCAATTTACACTTTCCTTTACCGGTAAGAAAAGAAACCCAACTTGTAGTAATGTATGTTGCGACTGATTAGTGGCTGTGTAAGCAAGAAGAAATCCTCTATTCCCTAGGAACTTGATTATTTTGTATGTAACATGTCCTGTTTCTAACATTGGTTCTTAGAATCAAGATTTCTCTCCACTTATTCTACTCCTTTTTAATAACAATTTTTATTAACCAAAATATATAGATTATTTCTCCTCCCTTCCCTTTTACTACTCCCACATCCACACATCCCCTCCAAGATGTGCAGCCTCCTCTTCTTTAACCATTATCTTATATATAAATATAAATGAATGTCAGACATATAAATGCAGCCCATTGGGTCTGTTCAGTATTGCCAACATGAATAAGTTTCTAGGGCAGGCCATTTGATATTTGATAACTAATCAAGGGCTCATCCCTGTGAAAGACCACTTAGCGGTACCTAATTGCTTGCAGTTCCTTATATATTGGTGTGGCCCCATGAGATTTCTCCCATCTACATTGAGTGTCAATTGTTGCTAGACTTGTTCAAGTCTTGTTTTGGTATTCATGTTGTTAAGATTTCATAGATACAGTTTTCCTGTCAGAGCTAGGAGGCACAGTTTCACAGCACATGTCCTGATCCTCTGGGTATTACAACCATTTTACTTCATCTTCTGCAATACTCTCTGAGCCTTAGGTATAGGAGTTGTGTTATAGATATATCAATTGGTGCTTCAAAGCCCATAATCAGCTGTTTTCAGCATTTTGATGAGTTGTGGCTTTCTATAATGATCTCCATCTGTTGCAAAAAAAAAAAAAATTTGAATAGGGATGAGAGCTACATTTACCTGTGGGTATAAAGGCAAGTATTTAGAATGTACATAGGAAATATACTAGCTTAGTAAAGTGGCAGTAGTAGGTTCTCCTCTAAGATCTATGACCTCACCAGCACCACGTAGTTGGCTAGGTTTCCAGTAACAGACATGGTTTCTCTCTTGCTGGTTTGGGCCTTTAGTCCAATTAGACAGCTCAGCTGATGGTTAACCCCAAGATATAAATGCTGCTATTGCACTTGTAGAGATAGCTTGCCATGCTGACCATTGTTGTGATTCAAAGACATCACATCTAGGTAAGACTATTGGTTGCTTCCCTCCCTTACTATAAAATCTGGATGTCAGGGATGTTTTGAGATCAGACCCAGCTCGAAGCTTCTGAGTCCTGTGTCTGAACAGCATGGTGTCTTCAGCAATAGGGACTTACTTTCAATGTCTGAGAAACAACCTAGTGCAACAGGAATAGACTAATTGTTTTGGGGGTTTCTTGAATTACCCTGACCAGCACATCAAGAGGAGGTTTCTAAGGCCTAGTGCTAGGACTTTTGTTAGATAATTTATATTTCTTGAGGGAAGCAGCATTAAACCAAGTGGCATGACTTCATTTAAATTATATATGTATACACAAAATATGCATATATGTATTATATGTAACTTCAGGTAAATAAAAAAACTATGATGCCATATGGCTTTTTCAAACAACCTTAGTGCTATTTTCCTCTTCTTGCTTCCTCTCCTATACTGACTTCCCTCTAACCTCCTTTTTTTTTTCAGATATTCACATTTTTATATGGAGTATAAATTCCTCCCCAATCCCCATTTCTTCGCAGCTTCAGTACTTTTCAGTACTGGTTCACAGATCTTTTGGCATTAGAAAACTTCCCCAATGGTTGGGAACTGAGACATTTGAAGAATATATGATGGAAAATTTTGTTGATAAATTCAGGCTCAGGTTTTCCCATCAGGTCCCCTGGTTCCTCTGATTGTCCTGGTTGCTGGGGAACTGGCACCCAAAACTGTTCTGTAGGGATGGCCTCCATGCCCAACTCATGGTCCCCGACTTCAGTGGATTCTTTACTGAATGGTTTCAAACCTGGGACATGCACTGGATGTGACCCATGTGATTCCCAGGATGACTAGTCCAACCACCCACCTCCTTCCTCATCCTCAACCATTTACCTCTTCTCCTACCCCTAATCTCATACCCATGATTGGAAATTTTCTCCTCCATGTATGAAGCCATTTCCTACTTCCCTGGTCCAATTGAGCCTCCCAGGACTCCATCCACTTCCTACTTTCTTGGCATTGCCTTCCCCTTTACTTCCTGCCTGGCCACCTCAGAGGACGTCAGGGCCTCTGTGCTTCTGTAGGATTCATTTGTCCAGCCCCACAGTTGGACTCCATTCCTTTCCTCAGGAGTTTGCTGCATGGTGAAAGTCTCCCCACCTATTTTTCCTACTTCCTCTGATGGGGTAGTGTTAAGCATTCTTAATGTTAATTAATTGGTCCTGCTTGCTGTCTGTTACTTACATTGACTCCGATTGGTTAAATAAAATGCCAAGGCCTGAGATTGGGCAAAGACAGAGAATAGTGGGACTTCCTGGGATTAGAACAGGAAGCCTGCGCTTTAGACAGAGGATTAATGCATTTCAGCCAGGAGCAGCAGGTAGAAGGAGCCACACACCATGGGTTAGAAAAAGGAACCTCATTCCACATGGCCAGGAACATGGGCATATCGTGGAGAATGGCAGTCCAAGGGGACGTATGTATATATGGGGTCATATTTGGGTAGTAGGATTAAGAGCTAGATTAGATGGGCTAGGATTGCTCAATTCAGGCCAAGGCTTCTTAAAATCCATGTGGCCTCTGTGTGCTCATTTATAATGTCTGCTTAAAGATTAACAGCAGCAAATCAGTTAACAATAATATAAATACAGGTTAAATAACTTAATTAATTAATTTTTTCTACATTCTCTAATATAACTTACTGTTAACTCGATACAACCTAAAATTACCTGATAAGAATGATTCAATGTGCAATTACTGAGAAAATGTAGCCTTTGTGCATGTCTATGAGGCATTGTTTTGATTACTAATTGATATAGGAAGACCTCGCTTACTGTGGGCAGCACCATTCTATAGGAAGGAGGTCGTGACAAATTAAAAGACTACAGATCTACTCTTAAATGGGAACTGTCCAGGTAGTCACTGGTTTGTCATTTCTTAGTATTGGAAGCTGCAGGCCCTGCACTTCCTATACAATCAGATATATTTCTCCTTCTCAGCTCTCTGAGGTGGTTGAAGAATAGACAGCTTGAGTCTCATAGCTAAATTTTGAGCTGTTTAGGAATCAAGAGGGTGTTCTAGATCTAAGAAGATGGTTATAATAGTGATGCAAGTTAGTATGAAAGCTAAGTCAGTTATAGAACTTTAAACTCATGGAGATGGTTAGAAGGTAGAATGTTAAAGTCAGGGGCCAAATATGTATGAACTGGACATTGGGAAGGTATACTGGGCCATTTAACTCTCATAAATGTGGCATATTTAATTCTGCTGTTTTGTATAGAATTTACTGTTATAAGAGAAAGAACCATTTGTTGGATTGAAAAGGGGGGAAGAGGGTGGAAGGGTGGGACAGGAAGGGGGAATAGGGAAGGGTTTGTGACTGAGAGGTAACTTGAAGAAAAAAAATAAAGTACTTATAAAAAAAAAAGACTACAGATCAAGATGAGGAAAATACAGCAAGGATGCATGCGTTTACTCTCGGTGTTCTTGCCTATGGATGTGATGCTTTAAATTGCTGCCTTGACTTTTCTGAAATAATGGACTGTAACCTGGAAATGTAAATATAATAAACTCCTTTTCTCGTAGATTGCTTTTCATCAGGATATTTAATCACAGCAACATAAATGAAACTAGGAAGACATCTATTTCAATTTAAACTAATATTTTATTTTAATATTTCAATTAAAATAAGTATCTTTTAAAGACCATGAGTGCCACATTTATAATTATCAGCTAGTGTAACACTTCTGAGACTTAAACGTACACCATTTGCCTGTAAGCTTTATTAAAATAAAAATTATAATTCAGCAAGAACAGTAGTGGGGCTTAATATTTTTTATTTCTTATGAACTCCACAGCAATATGGGTATCAGAGCCATGGATTCTGCTTTGAGTTGTAAGGGATTAGAGGTTATCTGTTAGCTTGGTTCATTTAGATAAGGTATGAATGATAGGAAAAACTCATTCGCAATCATAGTTTTCCAGGGCAAGAGATCTTCTGTTCTATCATCTTGCTGCATACCAAACAAAAACAATTGAGTTACTCTTATTCTCCACTTCATGGCAAGATTCCTAATTTTAGAAATTTTTAACATCCTCCTCCAAGTGTTCATAAAATCACTAGAAAAAAATAATTCCTGAGTTCAAATTTTAAAATGTTCATGGTAAGCTGAGAACCTGATAGAGAGTGTTCGAGAATCCACAGTAAGTCATGTAGTAAGTGAATGTCTTTAATACCTTTTGTTAAACAGTGTTTGCTGGTATATAAACATTTTTTTAATGTCACATCCTTCATTCAAGGGTAGAAGGACAGACTTCCTATGCTTATTTTACTGCTGAGGAATCAAGGCTCAGTGATGCTTGGTGACATTTGTCAATTTTTACACGATGAAAGGAGCTGAAAGGGAACCAAACTCCTGGTCTCATGGCAGCAGTGACTAATGTTCTTTTCATTAAACAAAGAGACATCAAGATCAGCTGTGTGAAAAAGGGAGGGAGAGAGTTCCAAATTTGAATAAATTTGGTAAACACTGCCTTTTTAATATGCAGAAATATAAAACAATAATAATTTGCTTAAATCTCTATTTATCAGTGAAAGAAAGATGATGGGCAGGTGGCTGCTTGGTGATCTTTTGTGAGAAGAATATGAATTATGTCTTTAAAGATATTTGGAATAAAGCCGGGCGGTGGTGGCGCACGCCTTTAATCCCAGCACTTGGGAGGCAGAGGCAGGCGAATCTTTGTGAGTTCGAGGCCAGCCTGGTCTACAAAGTAAGTCCAGGACAGCCAGAGCTGTTAACAGAGAAACCCTGTCTCGAAAAAAAAAAAAAAAAAAAAAAAAGAAAGATATTTGGAATAATATGCTTTCAATGAGAGAAGCTCCCAGCCAAGCACACTGTCTTCTCCAGACAGCATTTTTGGATGCTGCCTGAACCTATAACTACTGTTTTTCCGCCTAATTTCCCTCACTTGTATTGGTGGACAGTGTCCTACCTGCAATGTTAAGCACCAGTTTCACCAGCAGGATTGAATCCCACTAGCATGCACAATAAGCCTATACAGACAATGCATAACATGTGGCTGCACTTAATGCCATATTGATGTCCTCAAGCTCCCAGCCCCTGCCTGTATGTCAGTTGGTTGAACTTAGGGAGAAAAGTGCTGCAAAATTACAGGAATCTGTCAAGAGGCATTATAGGAGACTTCAGGGAAAAAAGTCAAGAAGATAAGATTAAACAAGTAAGCAAGTAAAATAAAATAATTGGCGAGTCTGACTATGTGCACAGATACAGGACACTGTCACATATTTAGACTTCACTTGTCAATTAAATGGGTCTAAGTTTATGTACCTGCAAGGTTGCTGCTTTCATCAGATAATGTGAAGACTTAGAAGAAAGCACCTAAAACATTATGTAAGTTGATTCTATGGAGATGGCTCAGTCCTTAAAGTTCGTACTTCACAAGCATGTGTATATGTCCCTAACATGCATTCCTTTGCATAGGCATGTACACACATATATGCACAAAGACAATTGGATATACATTAAAAAAACCTGAAAGTTTTTATGTTGGTAAGAGTTGATTATTATAATCCTTTTTGCTCTTTGAAGATGAGAACTCTCTAATATACTTTTTCCTTTGTTTTTGCTTTTTATCTTTCATACTCATCCTGACCTTTTTTTTCTGATTTCTTAAACATTCCCAACTTGTTTCCACATCAGGGCCTCTTCCCTTTCTTATCCATCTACCTGGGCTACCCACCACACACCTTTAATTTTTGCTTGACTGAGTCCTTATAATTTTTTACTCATCAGTCCTAATATTGCCTTCCCAGAGTAGACTAACTCATGCAATCCACTGAATCACATACACATGAAAAGCCACATTCTTTGTATGCTCATATTTTCTTCATAGTATCTGCCATAAAATTATTTATTTTATTTGCTCAATTACCTGTTGTTAGTTTCCCCCCATGGAAATGAAAATTCTTCAAGGATGGTGATTTTGTTAATTTTGCTCAGTACAAGAAAACTTGCCTGGTGTTTAGTAGATATATTTTTAATGGAAAATTTGGCAGCTGGGGGTGTAGTTCATTATTAAGCTGGAAAGACACAAAGTGTTAACTAAATTCTATAATATAATCCTTATGTCCTTGCACTTTTGCCTTCCTATGTTTTCTACTCAAAAGTTGCCTTGCTTGTAAGGTACATCTAGGAATTGCCTTCCCCATCTCTGGTAAGACAAATTTCATTTGGAGAAGATTTGCTACATCTTTGGTTATTTATATACTGTTCTAGTTAGCTTTAACAGTCAGCTTGACATAGCCTAGAACCACATGAGAAGGGACGTTCCATTTAGGTTTTGCTCAGATCAAATTGGTCTGTGAGCATGTCTGTGAGAGGTTGTTCTGTTAGTTTATGTAGGAGGGCCTAGTCCACTGGGAAGGTGGTCCTTTGCTATGTAATAAAGCACTGAGCGTGAGCCTGTGAGTGAGCCAGCAAGCCATGTCCCTCTGTAGTTTCTGTTTGAGTCTTTGTCCTCAGTGATGAGCTATGTAACCTATGAACTGAAATAAACCCTTCCTTTCCTAAGTTTCTTTTGTTCATGGTGTTTGTCACGGGTACAAAAAGGAAATTAGAACATGTGCCATATCTGCAGGTTTAAAATATTAAACTCTAATATTGCTTTAATGTTATATGTTATGATGCTGATTAACATCATAAGATATTTGAGCTAGAAGTGTCCTTAGAACATTTAATCCATTTCCTTATTGTACAGTTAGGGAAAGTGAAGCTGAGAAAAGTTAATTTGTGATTACGCTGCAGGTTAGAGACAAAACAGGATTCAGAAGTCATTGTTCACAACTCTCAATTGTGAAAAGACAAAAGTTCTTGAGACACCATTCTCTGAACCAAAAGAGACATGAGGATTCATCAGATGACTCTCAGAAACTTCCAAGCTTTGAGATTCTGAAATTAGTAAAACAAATAAAAGCCAGCACTCATGTTCAATGGTTTCCTGTGTGGCAAGGAAGATCACACACAACCAACCATCTTTTTCAGTCAGGAAGAGGTAATATGAAACAATGAAACAGAGCCAATATTCACATGCACAGCAAATGAGGAGATTAAAGGCAGGGAAAATGTTGGAGCACACAGCACCTAGCAGACTTACATACTTTCTAGTGATGAATCACCCTTTGTGGCATTATCCCTTCCACCCACTGGCTTTAGTGTCCCTGTATGTGGGAAGATGGTCTTATCTCTTTATTCTTTATGTGATCCACTGTTTTTTTTCTTTAATTTTGTGATTTAAACGTTATGTGAGTACAATCACAATAACCTCAATGAATAATTTCTGATTTCTAGTTTGCTGGAGGTGAAAAATTGAAGGGGAAGAAAAGTAGTGAAAGAAAATGGCTGGGGCCTCAGCACCTGATAATAGATACTTAAAAGTGGGAGACTTAGATCACAGTGGGATTCTTATTAATGTATGCATATTTAGGGCTTTTCCAAGCTCTCTTAAAAGCTCTGTACTCTTGTCTTACACACACACACAGACACACACAGAGACAAAGAGAGAGAGAGAGAGAGAGAGAGAGAGAAAGAGAGAGAGAGAAAGGATTCACTGACTAGCTAAAACCTGTATAGAAGCTTTGCACTAAGTTTAAAATCCTTAAATTAGGGATGGTAGCATTCTAGTCAGCCACCTTCCACTGGCCTTTTCTGGCACTGTGCTTAAAGCTAGAGCTACTTACATGAATAAAGAGCCTGAAAGAAGTCTGCCTGTCCTGTTGCCACACCTTTTATAAGATCAGATCTCTTTGGCCTTTTCCTTTCCTGCCTTCCTTACTCTTGTCACTGAAATAAAATAATCTCTGTGAAGAAAGCCCAGGAAAACCTGTGTTTTCCAATGAAAATTCCATTTCCGAATTTTCCAATTTGGCACATGGTGCTGTCTGTCTTGATTTCTGTCTACTTCATTATTTTCTGTCTCAGGTAGCAGAGATTTTTTTCTTTCCTTTTATGCTTTTTGTTTCTCAAAGTTACAAGGTTCTGTCTACCTCATAGCTATGAACGGGACTCCACAGAAATATGAAGAGAGCCTTGAAATGTCTGAAGTATTGTATGAGGAAGAGCAATTATGCTGATTATGTGTGGATCCAGGGAGACAAAGTAGGGTCATAGGCTAGAAGTCTCTGTAAAACAGGTCTTGGCTCAGTGGAGAGCTAAACCATCTCAAGTTTGCAGCAGAACAGATAGATATAGGGTGCTAGTTCTTTTTTCTGTGGCGAGTGAAAGCTATGTCTGAATGACATTTGAAACATGATGCCTTTCCTGAGTGGTGAGATGTTTTAACTAATAATTATGGGAATCCTTAACTCATGAACTCACTTTTGGTTTTCTCATTGTGTGTACAATCCTCAACAGTTGCAAACAGGGTAATCTCTGTCCTCATTTGACATAATATCAACATAAGCTTTTCCTCTGACTATTTATTTACCTCTTCCGCTCATTGATTCTCCTATTCTTACTCTGGAGATGGTTTTTTCCAGCTCTTCAAGTCTGCTAGGGCTGAATATGCTCATAGCCAAGGTGACCAAAACTTCATTTAGCCTTCTGTGATCCTCTGGACAGAAGAGTATTTGGATACTCTTTTTGATTATCAAACTGGAGATAATAGGTTTTGTTGCAAAAACAGCCTTTGTACTTGGAAATTAGATATGAATCATCAAGGTTTGTTTTTGAGAACAGCAGAGTGAATGAAATCCAGCAGAAAGTAGGAAATATGGGGATAAAACTTGGAACTGGCTCTGGATTTCTACATGAGAGCAGGTCAAGCAGCAAAGTGCACTATCCCAATAAAAATTTCTGACTATGATTACACAGGCTTGTGAGCCTGGAACAGCATCCAAAGGGAGGTGGCTGTTTTTGTCCCTTTACTAGTTTTTACAGTCTCAAAGTAGGAGAGGGGCCAATTCAATGGGGAATCAGTTTGGGGATATCATGTTGGAAATCAAGAGGGGATGGACCATCACCAACTATCCTGTCCACAGTGGACAGGAATCAGATATTAGGTAAAGACACCAGGCTCAAAGGAATTTGGGTTTTTAACAAGATAACACAAATAGAGAAGGAATTGGAGCTCAAAATGGAAAACAAAACAGCAGGGGTGGGGAGGGTAAGGCCAAGGAATAATTTGTATCAAAATTTGCACCTTTGCTCACTAAAAGATCAAGTATGTGTCAGGACCAATGTCGAATTTGGTAGTTCTTCCTGGCTCAATGAACTTTCAGTTTGGAAGGAGAATGCCACTTGAGATTTCTTGAGTGTTGAAGCAGACCAAACAGGCATGACATTTTCGTTTTCTTGTCACTATTCAAGCTGGAAGAGGGGCATAAAACATTCATGACAGAATTGAGGTTTCCCAATGAGAGCTGGAGAGACAAGGTAGGTACTGACACCAAGTGGTTTAGTAAAAGATGTAAATGTTTTATTCCTGTTCTGTGTGATTTTGTTTGGTTAATTACTTTTGTTATATTTAAGACTCAGAAGATAGAAGCTATGGTGATTTTACACAAGAGAGAATGTCCATTGTGAAGGTTAGTTGTGAGTAGTCCACACTGAGCCAGAGCACATACAGAACCATACACTTGTACTTACAGCTGTTTGGCCAGAGATGAAGGTTATTTGTGGTGGAGCACTGGAACAACATTTACAGACTCCAAATGAGATGAATTTGCACTGTGTTTTCTATAGATAGGGCCAATCAAAATTGTTGTGTAGAAACATTTGGTTTGGATACTATGGCTCAGCATGAAGGCCTGGAGAGAATGTTGAGCACATCCGAGAACCACAGAAATCCTTTCCAACATGAATATCTCTAATTCTAAATGAAAGATGAGAAAGAACACAATGCAAAGGAGGAAATGTTCATCACAAGATGTACAGATAACTTGGAAATAGTACATGAAGAAAAGTGTGTTTATCCTGGCTCTTACAGTGCAAAGGACCCTTCCTTTTTCTACCAACCATGCTGTATAATGATTTCCTTCAACTTGCAGCTACATTATCTTCATGGAGATACTAAAAAAAAATTTAAAAAACATTGCAGTAATAAGTAAGTGCATAGACACAGCAAATACTACACTTTCGATTTAAAACATTTACTTTTGTTCCCTGGGGAGGAAAAACAGAAGTATTTTCTCACTTTGTATTATAACTACTTTGGGGGCTAAAGTTCAATCTTTTTTTTTCTGCCCATCTCTGAACTGTGGGTTATTCAAACCCCAGATCAAACTGCTAGGTTGTATGCAAAGCCTCCTTGGCCCTCATTGTGTACTATTTGTTCCTGTAGAACTGACTGCACATCTTATGCCTGCCTCAATTAAGTATTTCTTGGGTATGGGTTCTTCCCTTTAGTGCAATGTTCAGCTTCTTAGAAATAGATGATACTGTGGTGCACTCTCTTTTTAATCCCGACTTCTTCTTCCACTGATATACTGGGAAAATAGATGACTGATTGGCTCCAGGATTCTCTCTGGGTACTGACTCTTGTAAAAACCTTTGCAAGGTTTCAGATAGCTGATGCATGTTGAAGACTTGAAGGCCAAGAAGATACCACTTGTACATCAGGATATGAAATAAAGAAAAGTAGAGACAGTGGTGGTATCAAAGAGAAGTAAGACAAATTCATAAACACAAACAATATTGTACCAGATTTGGTGACACATGCTAGTAATCCCAGTACTAAGGAGGTTGAGGCAGAAGGATCAGAAGTTTAAGGTCAGCCTTGCCAGCATGGTAAGATGCTGCTTTAAAAATCCCAGCAAACAAAAGAGACAAATAACTCACATTTTCTTTCATATTCATAATTTAGAGGAAAAAGTGATAAAAGCAAAAAAAAGGCACCATGTAAAAAAGAAGGGAGATTAATGGGGATGGAGAGGAATTGTGGATAATATCCAGTAGTGGATAAAAATGATTTACACACATGTATGGCATTTTCTTAATGAACCCCACTCTTTAAAAAACTAAAATACACAGTAATCAAACTATACTCCGAGTTTTAAAATGTATGAGAATTTTAGTGTGAAGCAATGCACATCATTTTTCTCTTTTAATAATTCACTAACAGTATTGTATGGATCTTACATTTGCATGAGAGGTGTGTATTCTCAACACCTTGTTGACAGCTACAAAAACTCTGGCTCAGAGAGACCAAAAAGCATGACAACCAGGCTTAAGCAAAAATGAGGATTCAAAGTTGGGTGGGCATGACCTGGGAGGAGGTAGGGGAATAGATGAATAAGATCAGAATACAATATAAAATTCCCAAAGAATTAATTATACATAAAATAATAATATACACTGTATTACATATAATATTATACTAATTATATGAGAGAAGGGAGTGAGGGAGGGAGGGGAGGGCTGGAAGATCAGCAATCCTGATCCTGCCCTTGCATGTCTAACCTCCATATCAGAACCCTGGCATTTACTCCTTTGTATTTCAGTTAGATTTTAGAAGTGTCATCTTTAACCCATCATCTTTACAACATTCTAAGCCGTTTGGGACCCTGAAAGCCAGTTTAGCAGCAAGGAGATATATCTTGACAAACTTGTAATATAAACTGCTATAAAGGGATCAGTCTAAAGACCCTGACTTAGTGCCTTCTCCAGGATAGGTCTGTGTGAGAATTAAGATTTACTAATTCCTTCAAATGTGTTTATGTATGTGTCTCATCTCTGTGAGTCACCAAACAAAACACAATTTGCTTCTCTCTGATCAGCTCTTCAGTATTAGCCCATCCGCCACCATGTCCCCAGCAGACACAGCATCCCAGTAATATTGCAACACCCTCAGATCTGCCTCAATTCTTTCTTACTTTCTTAGTTCATAATCTGCAAGATGTGTTCAGTGCGAACACCCAGGAGTTTGCTTATCTGCATCATGGCTCCTTTATGACCTTGGATGACTGGATGATGATGATAGAGATGACACTAAATTGATTCCTGTTTATGCCTTAATCAGTAATTATTGACATTCTTGCGATCAGGTGTCTTCCTTTTTACTTCCTCCAGTAGAAGAGCAGTGTAGCCTCTGGTCAGTAAAGGGTGGCTAGAAAGTCACAAGACTGGCTGTAACAAACACCAGGATTTCTTAAGCAGAGTGCTTGCTGCATAGCACAGGTCTCTGAATGCCCTTTCTCCTTTTTAGCTCTGGTGCTTCAACATTTTTCCCCCTGACCTTCTATAACCTATCTATCCCAGTTTCCCTACCTATCAATTAATGAAAGAGGAGGTGTAACAGATGATAAGTAAATGACCCATTATAAAAGACAAGGTTTTTTTTCCATCTTTTCTAGAGTGGCAGCTTAGTTGTTCTGGTTGTGACACTAAAATCTCTGGGATGGAAATGTAGCTAAAATTTCCAAGGCAAAGACTAGTCTGGGACCACCAGTCCTAGAGTGTTTTCCACCACAACCCTCAATGACTGAGATACATCTCTCTCTCCCTGCTGCTTTAGACTTTAGCAGCTTCCCAAATTCCAAATCTTCCCGAGGAACTTACCCTTTAGACAGCTGACTAATCTGACACACTCTAGTTTCCAAAAGTGTTACTTCCTGGGTGTCAGATGAGAGTGTCCTGTTTCCAGAGGCCAGGAGCAGAGTTCCCTGGTCAGTAGCATGCAGTTTCCAGGGTAGACAAAGCAGAACATAGTGTTGAGCCCACCCCCAGGTGACCCTTTCTTGCTTCTCATAAGCTAAACTTCCCTCTTGATTCTCCAGCTGCTCCCTGCCTCCTTCTCTCTGTGAAACCCCACATCTGTGCAGGTCTTTCATATGGATCACTCTTCCTAGGCAGCTGACTAGCTTGCTGGTCCAGATGCGACTGCAGTCTTTACAGTCTCCATTCAGTACCTGTGTCACAGCTAGCCGGTGCCTAGGGCGATGATGCAGAAAACAAAACAAAACAAACAAACAAACAAACAAACAAACAAAAAACAGAGAGGAAGGGAAAGAGGAGATGCTGAATTCAAATTATAGGCAGGGCGATGTTAAAAGAACAGACTAACAATAAATCCAGGCTTCCAACTGCAGGATTAGAAGAGGGAGAGCCAAAGGAAAGCAGCGAAAGGAGGGGCTTGAGACAGGAGCGACAAAGATTTTGCAAGCCTCTCAGACTCCCCAGCCCAGAAGGACAGGGCGGGGGGGGGGATGGTGAGTCGAGGCTCCCCATTGGCTCCAGCGCGGGCTCCTGGACTTTCTATAAAGGGCAGCTGCAGAAAGCCGGCTCTACATGGGCTTGGAACTAGAGTGGCAGAGCCTGACTCCGCCCAGCTCATAGCGCCAGCTGGCCTTGGACAGAAAGACTTACAGACTGATGACTGACTGAAGGCAACAGAAATTGGGTCCGAATAATCACTGGCAGCATGGAGGAGGATCTGTGGTTGAGTGAAGTCTGACGCCATCTCCAGTTTGGACAGGTGCTGTGGGCACTGTCCAGGAAGAGCATTTGCAGACAGCCTATCCTGCGCTCAGCTGCCTAGCTCTGCGCACTTGCCTACCCTGAGCAGGTCCAGCTTTTTTTTTTTTTTTTTTTTGCTGGTTCCAGGTATTTCTTCCCTCTCCCTGCTCCAGACACCTTGGAGAGCACTTTGTTAGTTTAGAGCTGCAGGGCACTGAATAGATTGCTTGTCTATCTGTCTATGGCCTCAACTTCCATCTTCCTTCTTTGAGAGCCTCCTGAGCAAGTACATAGGGACCTCAGGGTCCACTAAAGGCACTGGGATGGATGCTCCAACCACAGAATTTCCCCAAGAGGCTTTCCAGAGCCCTGACACCATGAGCTACGGGGACGAGCTGACTCCAGAAGCTCTGAGTGTACCTAGTGGTTTTGGTGACTTGATCACCTCCACCACCTCCCAGGTGCTTCAGGCCGTGTCTGATGCCGCATCTACAGTGGGGCACGCTGGCCGCAATGGCAAGATGTCCAAGTTGCCAGACCACATGCCAAACACGGGTGACCTGGCTGACACATCGGGTCCCCTAGATCTGGAAATTGTATCCCAGGATGATCAGGTGCAGTTCTGGATAGTGGTAGGTTACACCATAGTGGTCTTTGCTGCCATCATAGGCAACTGGGTCTTTAATCATATAATTATGAAGTACAAGAGGGTCCACACTGCCACCGGCCTCTTCGTTGTCAACATTTCTGTGACCAATATGATGCTCGCTCTTCTCAGCTCTCCCTTCACTATGGTAAGCTGGGGTACTGGGGAGGGTAACTTGGGGAGCAGGGAAAGAGCTAAAGTAAAACTTGTACTTGCAACAGTGAGTGCTGTGTGGTTGGAGGGAGGCAGAGTAAGAAAGGGTTAGTTTGGTTTGGAGAACAGTTTCATAGGAAATAGAACAGAAACTGAGATACATTGAAAAGAGCTTGGAAATGTGTTAGCAAGACTGGCAGGATAGTTGTTGTGTCGCTGAATTTCTCTCTTGCCATGTCAGTGAGAAAGACTATTGGGCTGCCCAGGGAGACAGTGAGACCTGTTGCTGGTGAACTTTGGGCTAATGTGTGATTTCAAGTTTTGTCATAAAGATTAATCCTGTTTCTCCACCTTTCAAATGTTGTATCTGAACGTGAAGTTAGTTGACAGGTTTTGTGGTTTAGTGTCCTTCCATGTCTTCAAGCCAGGATGTTGTATGGGAGAAAATGTGATGAGGATGAGAACTGGAGTGTAAAAAAAAAATGTTTCTTTGCTTATTAAGAGAATGCTATCAGCAGTTTGGAGAAACAAAAAGACTTTTATTTGTGTTTTGGGGCTTTTGAGAGGGATGGGCACAGTGCTGAGTTACTGTGCATCACCAAACCTTTTTTGCTACAGGTGCGCTATCTGTGCAATTCCTTGGTGTTTGGAAAGATGACATGTCACCTCAGTCGCTTTGCCCAGTACTCATGTGCCTATGTAACTGTGATGAGCATGGCAGCTATTTCCCTGGATCGACATCGGGTATGTGCTTCCCAGATTTTGTCAAAGAGAGTCTTCTCTTAGGTGTAGGGAGACAAGTAAAGTCACAAATAATCTACACATTTTTCAAGTTTTTAGGTCTATATATGTAAGTGTTTATGTGTAATTTGGGGAGATTGATTGAAAGATGGTGAAATATGGAACTTAACCAAATCAAATCTAATAAAAATGTTGCCATCTTTTCAGTGGTGCTATGGGAACAGAGATGTGGCAATACACACATGACACATGTTCTTCTTTGGAAAACATTTCCTTTTGCTACATTGCAGGACTGGCTAAAGGATGGAAGAGGGCAGAGATAAGTGAATGTGGATGTAGCTTTAGGTCTGACTGAAGGTTTCTTCTGGAAGGTGGGAGTGAAATCTAAGAGGCAGGATAGAGGAATTGAGGGGGGATAAAGATTTGAGGGATAAAGAACTAGGAGGATGGTTGAATTCAATTAAAAGGAGGTGAGGCAAGGGATGAGAAGCTAGGGGGTTTGCGTAGTTAATCTTTCAAGAGAGAGGCAGAAAATGAGTGGTATAGGAAGACCAAAGGACTGAAGGATATGTGGTTACATCCAGATAAGAGAAGCTTCAAAATGATCTAAGTGGCAAAAAGGAGAGATATGAGAGAGATAGAAGGGAACATAAAGCAAAGGAAAGAGGAAGGGAAGTGTGGCTATGAAGGAATCAAGATAGGAAGGGAATGGGAGGAGATGAGAAAGGCCATGGAGCAAGTCAGGTAGAAGGGTAGATGAAGGAATATATGGGGCACTTTCAAACTCATTAGACAATAAAGAAAAAACTAAGTCATACTACTGGACATCTGTCTCCTTTCTACATAGAACTGCAGACAAAGAAACAGGAGCTTTGAAGACAGTCCACTTGGATTGTTGACTCCTTCAAATGTAGCAATGCTGTACTTTCAGGAAGCAAAATGCCACATATGTGTCAAATGAACTAGTACACAAAGCACATTACCACCCACACACCTTCAAGTTTTTGTACCCTTTTATCAGAATAGCAGTTTATGGATATCTAACTTTAATTTGAGTTGTTAAGCCGGGCAGGGAACTTGTCTTTCCAGGTGATGCTATATCCTTTGAAGTCCCGGATTAGTCCCATGCAAGGCAATGTGTGCATCATCATCATCTGGATTGTGAGCACGTGTGCTGCTTTGCCACACGCCATCTACCAGAAGCTTTACCAAGTGGAAATTGGGTAAGAGGAACTTGAGATAAGATGAAGGGTGTTGTTCAAGTAATTCAAGGACTTGGGGATGATTTGGGAATCACAGGCTAGAATAAGCACATTTCAATACCAAGGTAGAAAAATAAATAAATTTCTCTAAACTGTAATTTGTCATTTCCCTGAAACTCTCATGGCAGTAGGTTACAATTTCCATCTTTGGGGCCGTAGTTTTCCTATAAGTAAATAGGAAGTCTGGATCACTTGAAACCCAGACCTTCTGGCTTTATTCTCAATACAGACACAACACAACTAGTAAATACATCTCAACCTGAAGACTAGTTGCCACACAGTTTAATGTGAACCTTAACAAAAAGACTAAATCATTGGTTTTGATTTCTCTCTCTCATCATCTAGAAATACAACTGAGGAAACTGCCTGCCTCCCAAGTTTCCCATATACTTCCAAATCCACATGGAAATACCTTGACCTCGGCACCTTCCTGTTCTTCTTCATCTTGCCTTTGCTGGTGCTGCTGGCTGTGTATGGCCATGTGGCCAAAAAGCTATGGATCCATGATGCTGTTGATGACATCAACATCCATACTTATATCTGCCAGCGTGGGAAGAAGAAGCAGACCCTAAAGATGCTCATGACAGTGGTGCTTCTGTACACGATCAGCTGGCTCCCCCTTAACATCTACCTGGTGCTGCTCTCCAGTGAATCCATCTCAAGTCACAATGGTCTCTACTTTTTCCTCCACTGGCTAGCAATTAGTAGTTCCTGCTACAACCCCTACATTTATTGCTGGCTCAGTGATAGTTTCCGTATTGAAGTTCAAAAGGTCATCATGGAAATCCAGAAGATGCTGCTAGATAAAATCAGCCGCCTCAGAGGAGAGCATCGCCGACTGAGCTCTGCATCCCATACCCAAACCCCTGCCTGCGTGGATCCCAATCCAGGAGTGCCCAAATTCCCACGATTCAAAGATTTTGATGAGCTGCCCAGTCCTCCTCCCTCTCCAGCAGTGGAGATATCCTTTCTCCATTCAGTGCCTAAGAGTTTAAGCTGCCCAGACCACGATTGACTATCAGTTCTCAAAATATCTGAGGTATGATAGGATCCAAATAACTTGTAGTCATTAAATTCTCACATGTTTACATAGAAGGAAGGGGGTGGTATTGGAGGAGTGAAGGTCATTTTAATCACCCCATGTCTTATTCACTCGAGTTTCCTTTTCTTTGGTTTTATGCAGGTTCCTCTTCTCTGTTTTTGTTCTCTCTTCAAACTGAATACACCAAGAAGATTCGATCAGGCATTTCTCTGTCACTCAGAGGAAAATTCTTCTCTGACACGGGGGTTTTAGAATCCCATCTCTGTTTCTGGCACCCAGCCTCCTTTTATGTTTTTGAGTACCATCCAGATTTTGTGCTTGTCCACAGATAATGCAGGCCTCAGGAGCTCTGTGAACTACTAGATACTACTATTTATATTTTATTTAGATGCACAGGAAACTGATTTCATTATTATGTTCCCATGGAAATGCTAGGAGACTAAGGTATCATTTCTGAAGTTTCACTGGGTTCTCTGGGAACTCAAAGTACCTTGTAAGTTCAAGCTCTTAGTCGTATCTTTTCTCTTGTGCTAGTGAGGATCGGAAATGTTACAGATGCCCAGGAATAGATGAGGCAGTGAAATCATTCACTTCATGTAATCAGAGTTATTTCCCTAGGTTGCTATACAACAATTTGGTGACAGCATCTCTCTGAATGCCAGAAAAATCAAAGTCCCAAGGTCACAATGCAAATCCCCAAACCTCCTCCATGTTCCTGACTCCACATTTAGTTCCTTACTTTGTTTTATGTAAATGGGTACCTTTTTCTGGAGAAAATACATAATGCGCTTATTATTTGTTTTAATTATCCCTGTCTCTTTAGCTTATGGACAATTTCAACTCAGCAGAAGAGAGGAGGAGGAAGAACTGATATGTCATCCTGTCACTGCCATTGTTCTGAAGACAATGTTATTAAGGTTCTTTGGACAACATCCATGGTTGCGTGTGTCAAGATGATACCAGGATGAGAACTGAACTTGTGGTCCTCCTCAATTTCCTCTCTTCTTCTTTGCCTCTTCCTCCATATCCTTGGCCTTCCCCTGGGCTCTACACACAGCCTTCCTATCCTTTGTCCATTTCCTCATCCTTGCTCCAATTCCTCTCATCCTTCTCCTCTTTCACTTCCTTCTCTATTTCCATTTCTTTCTCCACTCTTCTTGTTTTATTTTTTTTTTCCTAACAGTGACAAGTTATCCAGTCTCTACTGAGAAATCTCCTAGTTGATAAGGTATGGACAGGTTTCTAGGATAAGGAAATGAGGTAATGAGAGTCAGCTTCCAGTTACTCTGTTTTCACTTAGTGAAAAAATGTGGTGGTTTTGGGGGGGTTCAGAACTTCAAACGTTTCTAGTAAGTTACCATATTTTCTATAGTGTTGTATCAGTTTTTGGATCAAGGACAAATTGGGGCAAAGACCTAATTCAAGTTTAAATCTCTTTCCCTTGTCTCTTTTATGTGTCCCTTTTATCCTTTTAATTTAATCCATTGTTCCTGGTCCATCACTAACATCCCAATTATAAAACAATGAACTTGTATTACTAAAGTATATGAGTATATATTTGGAGTAGCTTTAGGCTGAAACATAATAGAAGACACCAAATCTTTTATTATGACTATTATAAACTGCCAACCTACCTGTGATCTCCTTTTGGCTTCAGCTGTTTTGGGATTAATAGTCTTTGTGAGTAGTGAGCTCTGCTTGTGTATGTTCCAACATGCTATGTAAATATTTCTGACTATCTTAAGGACAGATATATGTATCTTTCCTTGTCACTCATCATTTGATAGAACAGATATTTCCCAGGATAATGGACTGTCTGCTTATGGTTCTACATCCCCACATGGAGAAGGCAAAGTCGAATTTTGCTTGAGTACCCCATGGTTCTTAGAAGCATTTTACCTAGCTCTGATAGCCTTCTTCTCCAGTTTAGACTTAGGAGAAATTTGGGTAAAAGGGCTTATCATTGTAATTTAAAGGAGTGTTGTGCTATTATGTATTAATCTAATGTTCTATCCTTCTTAAGAAAGCACTTCCTCATCCCTATCTCTATTCTATACAAAGAATCAAACTTCTTTCACCCCCAAGTAAGGCTTAGGATCTGGAATGTTCTATGTTTGACAGATAATCCAGCTTCAAAGTTTGCTGCTGACTTGGCTGGAAACTCTACAGACCCAGAACTTTATACAACAGTTTTGGTGATGCATGAATTTTTGAAGAATTGGGTATATGAATAGTTTCAACTTCATGTGGGCCTTTGTTTAGAAAATTTCCAGCAGCAACTAATAAGAATTCAGTACCCAGCCAAGTCTGAGGGTGCTACCATTGTAAGAAGTTTCTGGCTGAAGGGCTCATTTGGTTGGAACATGGTGCTAATGAGCTCTAGATCCTAGACTCTAACCCATGTGCGGCCATTTAGCTCTGATGGTTCGGGCATGGTGCGAAAGAACTGTGGTCACATGGTTTCTAAACCCCATGTGTGTCCTTTTACATAGACTGCACCACTCATCCTAGCAAATATTTCTTGGAACAAACATTATCAGCCACCTGGAATTCCCAGAAAAACTGTTGTGTAAATATTACTTCAAAATTTGTTTTCACTTCTGGAGACAACAGTTTATAGTACATCTCTTACTGACTATGTGTTAGCAGGTCACATTATTAGAAAGTCATCACATTTGAAATGTACAAATTAACAAAGAGAGCATACCAGAGGTGTCAGACAAGAGAAATTATTTGGTTCTCCCTTTTTACAAATTCAAATGCATATTTTACATGTGTTCAATACCAAGAAACTGCATCTTGGTACAAGTTAGGATAGTTGGAGAAATGCTCTGATAAGAATAAGAGTTACATGTAGCCTGTCTGATCTTCACCCATAACAGGGAAATTTAGAGTGGGGGAATTCCTCTATTGGCAAAGATATCTGGGATGTTGGTCATCATGTTTTGGTCACTGTATATGTGACATACACATTCTTTCTCACATGTTTTAAGCTGATAGACTCTTTCCCTGTAAATTCCTGTATATCTTATAAGTTAAGGTATCTTTCCACACATAATTCTAGAAATGAATATATATACACTAACATAAATATACGAGTACATACACAGTATAGTCTATTAGGACACATAATCTGTCACAACTTCCTTGCTTCTGAAGACTGTCAACATCTCTAGACTCTGAGGCAAAGTTTCAGTGAAAGATATGCTGTTGTCATCTGACACACATGAGGAAAGAAAGGAAATATACCAGGTATGAACAATATGCGAGTAAAAATGAAGTTGCTTAGTCTGATACTTCTTATTCAGAGACTTTTATGTGTCTGTTTCAAACTTATTTCCCTTATAATACTGATATCTTGTGTGTGATTATGACTTTGTATTATAATTCTCAAAGTAAGATCTTATGATATGTGTCAAAAAGTGTTCATTTTCAAGATTTTTACCTGATATTAAAAAACTAAAGACTGTTGAGGGGATTATATAAAGCTTCACCTTCAAAAATCAATTTCTTGCATTTTAGAGTAAGCTTGATACTAAAGGAAAGAAGAACATTATCTGGCTGTTCAAGGTGCATATAGAGGAAAAGTGTAGATTATCCTGGTGAGATTTTCATGACATAATATATGCAGGCCCCAATAAAAGTGTCTGTGCTCAGATTTATGTGAATGAATTTATGTTAATTGGATTAGTTGAAATGTAGCATCTGGAATGAATTCCCTGTTCTTTAGTGATGAGACCTCCTAGAAATAAAGTTTGCCAGTTTATTTTTATGGAAAGATCGTAGAAGGCACCTAATAGAGAGATACTGTTCCTCATGGCTTTTGGTTTACAGGATTTTTCCAATCAGTGGTGGGAAGTCTGTATTCTGAGTTGGGAAGGTGAACACTATATTTTTAATTTTAGACAAGAGGCTGTCAATGCTTTTGTATTTGCAACTTAATGCAGAGGAAAGTCTGTGTAAAAATATCCCATAATATTTAAACACAAAAATACAAAAAATAGAAAAAGTTAAAAAGTCTTTAAACTTAGAGTCTATATGGTAGTTAGTGAAATTTCATTATCACCTGCCTGAGCAGTCCCCCTCCCCCATGAACTGGAACTGATGATAGCTTAATGGATTTCAGCTTTGCTCACAAGCTCTGTGAAATTATGGAAAATATCCTACGCATGTGTACATAGGCATATCACACACTTGCTACTTGATTCAAACTCAGCAGTGATACGGACTGTGTGGAACTGATACCTTCTTGGGAGTAAGACTGTGACACTGTCAAATTCTACTCAAATGACAGAGGAAGTGAGGCTCCCTGAAGAGATATTGATAAGTTACATCTTAACCAGAAGAATGAAAGAAGTCTTACCATGCTACAACAGGAGAGTGAACATTACCCTTACTAATGCTTGTTACTTATTCACCTGTTACTGTTGCTTTAAATGTTATCTACTAATGTAATTTCTCTGTAACCTAATTTAATGTTTGACTATGTATTCTATACCTAAGAGAGGAAGGGCCAAAGGGAAAGGGGTATTGTGGTGGCAGGGGTATGGAAGTAGAAGTAGATTAGGACATATATATTTACAGGAACATATATTAAATAAAACTATTTCTTCAAGCACTCTTGATCTCTTCTTGTAATCTCCTGGGAAAAGGGCAAAAGATGGGGGGGGGGAGACAGTCCTGTTGGTGGATATTTGTGATCCCCTGTGGCTCATTAGCTAAAGTCAACATTTAAACTTTTATATGTGATCAACATGAGAACATCAACCTGTAAGCAGATGGATAAAGGTATAACATGAAAGCATATCCTTTTATCTCTTTTATGAAAAGGCATCAGATGAGCAAAGGGGACAGTTTGTCCTCAGAAAAAATGTACAAAAAAGACTTGAAGTTCTGCTTTGGGAACCAGGAAAGTATGCTGACGTGTTAGCAGGTAGGAATGAGTAGAGAAAAAGAATGTAAGAGTGGATGTGTCAAAGCTAGAATATCCCAAACAGGGGAGATGCCTCACTTGGTAAAGTCCAATCCAGAACTTTGAAAGTTTATTATTCTAACTCAGCTGTTCTCAACCTGTGGGTTATGACTCCGACAGGGTCAGATATTTACATTTTCAGATTTTTATATTATGATTCATAACAGTAGCAAAACTGCAGTTATAAAGTACCAATGAAAATAATTTTAAGGTTGGGAGGAACTGCATGAAAGGGTCACAGCATTGGGAAGGTTGACAACCACTGCTCTGAGTACATTTTGCTTGAGATGTCACTGCAACTTGTCACCCTTAGACATGGTCAAATACTCTGCTGTGTGCTTGATCCTTGAATAATTGGTAGTCTTATGCAAAGGTCTAGTCTTTCTCAGATATACTAAAGGAGAACAACTGGAGAATGAACTTATAGGAGCCAAAAACCATGAACACATTTTAACAAATTCTAAGGTATTACAGTTTTTGGCTTCTACCAAATTCTGTTCCCAGGACAAACAATTTTGCTTATTTTCCTCACATAATAAGTTTTTAGATGCCTATGTGTTTTCTAATGACAGAAAGCAAGAAAGGATGTGGATTTGGGTGGGTGGGGATGTGAGGAGGATCTGGGACAAGTTTCTGGAGAGGTAACTATAATCAGAATATATTATTTGAGATGGCATGGTTAGCTTTTTAAAGATTATTTTTATTTAAATCTGTATGTTTGTGTCTAGGTGTGGGTTTTTGCAGGTGAATGCAGTGTGAGGGGAGGGCAGAAGAAGGTTTTGAATAGGTAGCTGTGAGCTGCCTATCATGGGTGCAGGCAACAGAAATTGTGTCTGTTCTTTGTAAGTGGAGCCAGCACTCTTAACTGCTGAGTCATCTCTTCAGCCTCATGGTGATTAATTTTAAATGTCCATTGTCTGAAACCTATAATCAACCGGGAAGGGAACGTGAATGAGAAAAAAATCTAAATCGGGTAGGCATATGGAAGATTATCTTGATTGTTAATGGGGTGAGAAGAACCACACTGAATGTGGACATCGCCAGTTCATGGCCTGGGCCTGGAACTGTATAAGAGAGATGAAAGCTAGGTGAGCATTAGCAGTGGACAAGCAGGCAGCCTGAGTGTATTTGTTTCTGTCTTCTCTCAACAGCGGATGTGGCATGACCTGCTGTCTCAAGATTCTGACTTTGTGACTTCCAGCAACAATGGACTGTAACCTTGAATTGTAGGCCAAATTAAGTTCTCCCTACACCATGTTGTTTTTTTGTCAGGATATTTTATCACAGGAACAGAAATGAAACTAGAGCAGATTAATAACATCAAAATTTAATTCCACTTAGGTAGCTTTTCCAACATTTCTTATTCCCTAGCCTCTGTCTCTCTGCCTTGTTTTTGCTTGAAGATTATTAGTTATTTTCTGTCAGCATAGTAAAAATATTTTATGAAATAAATCTGTAAAGAAAATATAACACATAAAAATAAAACATACAGTTTTTAATGACTGAAAATACAAATGGTTTAGTATAGGTTCCAGCAAGGACCACACTACAGCTATTGGATGGTAAATAGTGCGGATAAGAATGATCACATTTCAATAAAAAAAAACAATGGTTGAGAGAGAAACCTATACCTTTAATATCTACTTTCTGGTAAGAACTAACAATGAATCTCAGGCAAGCTAAGCTAAATCTTTCTGAAGGTAATGACTCTAATAAAACCTAAAGGGCTTCCAGCAGGCCCTACCTCTTAAGTATTCCTTTACCTGAGCCCTACCTTTAAATATCCTGCAGTCTGGGAACCTTTGAGGGTTACGCAAACTATATTGAAGCTGTTAGTATATTGAATTTTTATATAAGCCTATACTGATATTCCTGCCATAAAAGTCAACATATGCAATATTTTCAAGATTCTAATGTGCCATGCCCTTATAGTTTCTTAAAGCAAAATTTCTTAAACTTTTCCCACTCATGACAACTTTCCAATGTGAGAAATTTGTACACAATCTTGGGTATTGTATGTAGGTCCACAAAATGAGTTTGCAACCCAGATTTTACTGATAACAAATCATGTAAGTGTTTATGTTTCAACTACTTTTTTGTTTTTGCATTTTCATAAATTCTTCAGTGTTACCAAACATCTCACAATCCCAACATTTAGTTTTGTGGCAACATTTGTGATCATAACATTATTTAAGATCTTCTGATTCCTACTCCACCCAGGGATGCAGGTAGGCTAACTGTAGATATTCACTTCCACCCACCCATCTCACCCCATCTCCAGTGGATCACAAATCTTCAAACTTCCTTCTCCCCACCCTTTACTTTAATCTCAGCCTCCAATTTCAACAGACATTCTCTAGGAATGCATAGGCTAATCAAACCAGGAAATCAGCCTAACTGTGGACCTTTACTGCTCCTCCAAATCTAATCCTCCAGTCTATCCCCACCTGCTGTGGTTTCTCCTTCCTCTATGCCCCCATCCCCAGGAGATCCAACAGATCTTTTCAAAACTTTCTCTCCACTCACCCTGTTATTCCAACTCTCAACTTAAGCAGGCATCCCCGGGAACCTACCAGTCAGGCATGAGAAATAAGTAGGCCAGCAAAGCAGGTAGGCAAGCTTCAGATCTTCATTCTCCTTCTTCTCCTCCATATCCAAGCTCCAAGTCTCATCCCCAGGTCTGTAGCAAAGCACCTGTTTCTGTCTCTCCTCACTTTCTGTACCTGTTCCCCAGGGTCTAAGTAGATACTGGTTGAACACCCTGCTTTCCTCTTTCCTGTGGACTTCCTTGGCACTCAGCACCTAGTTTGTCCCCATTGCTATGTGCCAAATCCCAATACCTAGCAACAAATTTCACCCTGCACCCCCCAGTTGGCAATGCCTATCAGGATTGAAGAAGAATTTCCTACCAGGCACCACACAGCCACCACACTTTTTTAAGAACCAGAGAAGGCAACAGAAACCAAGGCACAAAAAAGATATTAGCAGCAAGAATTATAATCTTTCAAAACCCAGATGCCTAGACACGAGCATAAAATACAGTCAAAAACAGTCAGGACAATATGTCTCCACTAGATAGAGGCCATCAAAATTACCACTGTAGACCCTGAGAATTGCAAGACAACTGAAGCCCAAGAAAAAGATGTTAAAAAGGGCTTTATAAATATGACAGAAATTTGTAAAAATGAAATGAATAAATCCCTTAAAGAAATCTACAAACACTGGAAGGAAATGAACAAAAGAATTCAAGACCAGAAAGTAGAAATAGAATCATAAAGAAAATCAAAACTGAAGAAAATCAGGAAATGAAAAAATTAGGGACTGGAACTGAAATCTCAGAGGCAAGACTCACCAACAGAACAAAAGATATGGCAGAGAGAATCTCAGGCATTGAAAACATAATAGAGTAGATTCCTTGGTCAAAGAAAATGTTAAATCAAATAAACTCCTAACACAAAATAATAAAGAAGTCTGAAACACTATGAAATTGCCAAATCTAAGAATAATAGAAACAGAAGAAAGAGAAGAAACCCTGGTTAAAGGCACAGGAAATATTTTCAACAAAATCATAGAAGAAAATGTTTCTAACCTAAAGAAAGAGATGCCTATCAAGATATAAGAAGTATACACAATACCAAATAGACTGAAGTAGAAAAGAAAATTCTCTCAGCACATAGTAATCAAAACATTGAACATATAGAACAAAGAAAGAATATTTAAAGGTGCAAGGGAAAGTGACCAAGTAACTTGTAAAAGCAAACTTCTTGGAGACTTTAAAGCCCAGAAGTGCTTGGGTAGATGTGCTGCAGACTCTACAGAGCACAAATACTAGCACAGATTATTATACCCAGAAACACGTTCAATCACCAAAACTGGAGAAAATAGGATATTCCGTGATAAAAACAAATTGAACTAATATACTCACAAAATCAATCCTATAGAAGGCACTAGAAGGAAAACTCCACCTAAAGAGGTTAACCACACTTAAGAAAACACAAGGAATAAATATTTCAAGACCAGCAAATTAAACAGGCAAAATGTATGTGTACGCACATCTATGTACACACACATGCACACACACACACACACACACACACACACACACACACACACACACCAAAACCACAAAATAACAGGAATCAACAAACACCACTCATTAATATCTTTCAATAACAGTGGTTTCAATTCCTCAGTTAAATGACACAAAGTAACATTCTGGATTAGAAAACATCCATCAAGCCCGGCATGGTGGCACATGCCTTTAATCCCAGCACTGGGGAGGCAGAGGCAGGAGGATCTCTGTGAGTTCAAGGCCAGCCTGGTCTACATAGTGAGTTCCAGGACAGCCAGGGCTACACAAAGAAACCCTGGCTCAAAAAATAAAAATAAAAATAAAAAAATAAAAAGGAAAAAAAAAAGAAAATAATCATCTTTCTCCATCATCCAAGAAATATACATCACTATCAAGGGTAGATATCACCTCAGAGTAAAAGGATGGGAAAAGATATCCCAAGCAAATAGACCTAAGAAGCAAACCAGTGTAGCCATTTGAGTATCTGACAGACTTCAAAACAAAACTAATCAGAAGTGATAGAGAAGTACACTTCATATTTACCAAACAAAAAATTCCACAAAGAAGACACTTCAATTCTTAGTATCTATGCCCCAAACAGAAGGGCCCCCATATTTGGAAAAGAAACACTACTACAGCTAAATCACATGTCTATCTTCACATACTGATAGTGGGAGAATTCCATACCCCACTCTTGCCAATAGACAAGTCATCCAGACAAAAACTAAACAGAGAAATGCTAGGCCAAAATGAAGGTATAAACCAAATGGATCTAACAGATATTTACAGGACATCTCACCCAAACACAAAGAAGATACCCTCCTCTCAGTGCCCCATGGGACTTCTCGAAAATTGGCCACATTCTCAGACACAAAGCAAGTCTCACTGGATACAAGAAAATTGAAACAAAACCCTTCATCTATCTGCCCAGCACAAATTAAATCTGGGTATCAACAATAAGAACAACATAAAACTTAGAAACTCAAACTAAAAAAAACAAAAAAACAAAAACAAAATGACAACAGTTAAAGCCAGGTGGTGGTGGCACACACTTTTAATCCAGCACTACTTATGCAGAGGCAGGCCGATCTTTTTGAGTTTGAGGCCAGTCTGGTCTACAAAGTGAGTACAGGACAGCCAGGGTTACACAGAGAAATCCTGTCTCGAAAAAACAAAAACCAAACCAAACCAATCCAAACCAAACCAAACCAAACAAACAAACAAAAAAACACCACCACCACCACCACCAACAGCAAAAAAATGACAACAGGTAAATGGATTGAACTAGGAAAAAAAATCATCTTGAATGAGGTAATCTAGGCCTAGAAAGACAAATGTGTTATGTACTCATTTATATATTGATAGTAACAGTTAGGTCAATGATAACAAAGCTACAGTCTGTAGAATCCCAGAGGTTAAATATTGAGTAAGGGACTAAGGGAGTCAGATAGATAGCCCTAGGAAAGGTAAATGAAACAGTTATGAATGGATGGAGGGGACTGGAACAAAAGGATCAAGTGAAAGATGGAGAGGATTTGGGGATGAGGAAGATAATATGGAAAGAGACAGCTAAAATTAAGGGCCATTTAAGGTATTGTGTGGAAGTCTAATACAGTAGAAATTTCCTAAGTTATATATGTTTATGAAGGATATCTAAATGAAATCACCAAATAATTGGGGAGACAGAGCCCCAACTGGACATCTCTTGTCACGAAATGAAGCTTTTTGTACTGGGACTAGGTTACATCTAATTAAGCTGTTAGCTAAATGGGTTCCACAGTAACTCCCAAACAACCCAGGCTTTTGCCAAGACTATTATGTGTTGCTCTCCACAAACTGAGGGGCAAGACTCTGTTACTTAAAACAACATCTACACAACTAATTGAACATGAAGAAATTGAGCTGGTGCCTATATAAAGTCTTCAACCCTACATTCTTGTGTCTTTAATATAGGCAGGCACTATGTATGCTTTCCTAACAGAAACAAACATCAACTCAACCACAAATCCTCTGAGTGACAATGGTGTCCTGCCTGCAAGATATGCTAATGCAGTGGAGGCACAAAGTTGTGAGAGTAACCAACCAGTATCTGATATTTATTGAAGCCCTACTCCACAAGATGTAACCTATACCAAACACTGCTTGGGCATCCAGGAACCTGAGAGTAGTTATCAGGGTGACCTAGGGTGAAACCAAATACTAGTGTTCTCAAAACAAACAAACAAACAAGCAAACAAACAAAATATAGTGATAAAATGACCCCTAATGATATTCTGTTATACTCATAGATCAATGTCTTGCTCAGCCCTCACCAGAGAAGCTTCCTCTTGTGACAGATAGGAACACATAAAAGAAACCAGGGCCAGACATTATGTGGAATGTGAGAGACTTTGGATCACTCAGCCCTAAACAGGAGGGATGTCTCTGCAAAAGAGGATGCAGGAAGAATATAAGAGCCAGAGGGGAAGGAGGATACTGAGAAAACAAGGCCATCTAAATTAACATGAGAAAAGCTCATATGAACTCACAGAGACTGAGGCAGCATGCACAGACCCTATACAGTTCTGTACCAGGCCCTCTGCATATGTATTATGACTTCCAGTTAAATGTTTTTATGGGATTCCTGAGTGTGTGAATGAATAGGTCTCTATTTCTTGTGCTTTCTCTTGGGGTTTACACACTCTCTCTCTCTCTCTGTCCAATTCCAGTGCAATAGATTTTTTTTATTTATTACATTTCATTACATTATATTAGTATCCTATAGAAGGCTATTTGTTTTTTAATGAGAGACAGAAAGAAGGTGGATCCAGATGGGAGGGGAGGTGGAAAGGAAGTTAGGAGAAGCAGAGTAAGAGGAAACCATAATCAGAAAACATTATGTGAGTACAAAAATCTATGTTAAATAAAAGGAAAAAAACTATATTTAGATTTCTACACAATAGTTGAGTTCAATTTTGTCTCTTTTATAACGTCCGTATTTTTAGCATTTTTATTCCTTTAGAATTTCATACAATGTATTTGATTGTATTTACCCCCCCTCCAGATCCTCCAAGGTCCATCCCCACTTCACTACCCACCCAAATACTAGTTCTTTTATTTTTATTTAAACTTGAGTCCAAATTTTGTTCGCCAAACCATCTTGGATGTGGTACCTGCCTTTGCATAAGTTTGAACTACTAGGGTTGACATTGTTAAAGTTATCTGACAAAATTATATTTGTCTGTTAATGATATTTTATTAGCATATAAGGATGGATTAACTTATTGAAGAGCCAAGAACAAATTTTCAAGGTAAATGAGTCACTTGTTGTGGCTGTCTAGATTTCCCTATATTCTTCCCCAGAAGAATAACACAGTAAATGTGCCCATGGAGTAGGAGGAGCAGCCACCTAAGATCATCCATCTAATCACATATGAATGTTATAAAATTGTCATTATTTTATAATATGGATGGATATATAAACCATCCCAACTAATAGCATCATAAATAGAGATTGACAATCTAAACCACATAGTCTAAAATTTAGTTGTTAACTTCTTCAGAAACAGAAGTTACTTGAGTATAAAATTTAGCACCATGTTCATAAACTTAGTTTGTAAGACTAGGCAAAGCAAGACACTGGGAAAAAATATCTCACCTACAACCCAGATCAGAAGAAATATAGCATTAGTGGACTTAGACATAACATGCATGAAATTGAAAAATATTTTATTCCAGAAATGCTTGTTTTAGCATGTTCTCAGGTCAGTGTCTTCCTTGATATTTGTCATACTGAATCTATATGTACACAACATTTACTTCTGATTCTTTTTAGCTTTAGAATTCTTACATTGGAACTATAATCTTTCCATGAGTATAGGTGGAAAGACACATATATACACATATACAGATGTGAACACATAAACCTGTGCATTAATATATATGTATGTATGTATGTATACATATATATTGAGAGAGAGAGAGAGAATAAGAAGGAGAGATGGGAAAGAGAAGAATTGATTCATTATAAGGAAATAGCTTTTGTGAATGTCAGGTTCTATGGTCAGCTGCCATGGTCAGCCAGATGTAAATGGAGACACATGCAAGCTGATGATATAGTCCAAATCTGGAGTCCTAAGAATACAGAAAGCTTATAATGCAAGTTCAAGTCCAAGCACAGAAGAAAATCTATGTCCCTGTGGAAAACAGAGTAAGCAAATTTTGCCTTACCTCACTTTTTTTTTTGTTTCTGTTAAAGCCTCTATTTGGTTGGAGGAGGCCTACGATATTGGGGAGATCAATTTCCTTCACTTCGTTTATTGAGTCAAATGTTAATCTAATCCAAAAACATTTTCACAAGCTCAATCAGAATTATATTTAACAAAGAATACTTGATTCCTGTTTCAATGAAATTGACATAAAGTAAAACATCATATTAATTTGGAAAACTGATCTATTTCATGGCCTGTTTCTAATTATGAACTTGATAGGGACTATAACTTTTCCTTTTCTTCTGGCCTATGCAATTCAAGGACTCCAAACCAGACAAAATCTTCTTGGATTTTAAGTATTTTTCAAGAAAAATAAAAATGGAACAAATAGGGTATGGATGTATATGTTCAATTGGTAAAGTGCTTGGCATCCAAGTATGAGGGACTCAACTTCAGATTGTTCCTACCCCATAAAAGCCCAGCATGGAAAAGAACATCTGTAATGCCCACAATGTGAAGCAGAATACGAGGAACCCTGGTGTTCTCTACTGATTATTTGGGCATCAGACACATGGCGTACATACACACATGCAGGCAAAACACTCATACATATGAAATGAAATAAGTCAATATAAAAATTAAAATCTATGTACTCATATAGATGAACTGGCAGAGTGGAGTTGACTCAACAAAATAAACAGATAAACAAGCAAATAGCATATAAATTGGGAAGGAATAGTGATGAGGGAATGGGAGAAGAAATATTGTGCATGGAATGTAGGTAGACTTGATTAAAACACATTGCAAGCGTACAAAGAAAGTCAAAAATAATAAAAAAGGGGGACACAGGTATGTAGGTGGAGAACTTTCTGAGAAATGTACTGTACTAGATACCACCCTTATGAAGAATGAATTGGCAGACAGTGTATGAATTCACTATGTATAACTATCAAGAGGAAAAATAGGGTTTTTTTAGTTTTAAATAGTTTTAAAACTATTTTTAAAGATAGTTTTAAGTGCATTGTAAAACAGAATAGATTGGACAGTAACAAGAATCCACCCTGCTGTACAAGGTTAAGTTCTGTGGCAGTATCTACTTTGTTGAAGTAGATATGTCAAAATAAATGAGTTATTTTTCTGGGCAGTTTTTCACCACAAAATTACCAACTTGTACATGAAGGCAGTTCTGATTGTTCAGTGCACAATCCTGAGAAATTAGCATGATTTGCTCCATGTGGAACTTCAAGTTTTGCAATTTTTGCAGTGCAAATAAAGGTAGTCCTGGTGTTATTGGATTTCTTTGTTTTAAGTGATTTTTTTTCTTTTTACTTTTTTTATTTTTTGAATTACACATCATGGACCCTGTTCCCTCTCATCTCTCCCTCAGACCTACCCTCCACCGTTGAAACCTCTCCCAACATTAAAAAAAAAATCTCATTGTGGAAGCAGCAGTGTCTCAGTGTGTTCCACAATATTCCCTTTTGTCGACACCTTTTTTGTTTGCAAATGTTCATTATAATGACTCCTTGGTCTGGTATAAAGCCTCTGGATTCTGCTATTTTGTCAATACTGGAACGTCACTGAGACTCCTCTCAGATATCCTGTAGTTTTGGGTCTAAGGAACTGGCCTCTTCATGCACTCCAGCTGTTCATCCATTGGGTATATGTGGATGTGGGCCAACTCAAAGCTCTGGTTCTGGACCTGCATCTCTACATCGAGGGCCAGTTCTACTGTGCTACCCAGGTAAAGTGCAGGACCTGTTCTTCTGAGTGTTGTAGCAGGTAAGTGGCTGGGCAGCTCTCCTGCTCTCATGACCACATCAAGGCCAATCCACTCGTCGGCTATTTGTGGGGAGGGCAAAAGAGTGGAATGGATTTTTCTCTCACTTATATGGAGGAGAGAAATCAATCTGTAATTAATTTTCTTACTTCTGGTTCCTGGCCCTTGGTACTGCACCATTGGCATTGGCCAATACTATATACAGTATGTACACCTGTAATAGAACCTGGAGGGGCTATTGGAAGACAATTTAGGAACCTGGTGAGGAAATGCTCAGGTCTTCCTAGGGACCCAGTTACCCAGAAGTACATCTCCCATAGGGCCACGGAGCAAAGCCTAGAGCAATTGGTTGCAGACAAAAAGCAGGTCTGGCTCTTCCACACTCCCACCCTCACATCCAGGGCCAGTGTACTCTGTTGTCCACAGGCAAGGGGCAGGGTCTGATTTCCTGAGTGCTGCAGCATGTGAGGGACAGGGGCAGATTTCTTGCTTTTGGGACCCCATAAGATCCAGATCTCCTGTCTGCCACTGGCGGTGAGGGAAAAAGGGAGGGGAGGGGTTCTCTCCCTTCAAGAAGCAGACAAAAGGATTGGATGGAGAATCACATCATGTGATATGAGAATCACAATCTATCATCACACTCTTGAGACTGTCTCATCCACAACTCTCACATCCAGGGCCAGACAGGGTTCTTCTAGTCCCTGGATTGCTTCCTGTCTTGGGAGACCATATGGTGTTTGCCTGATGCTGGACTAGTGGTCATCACAGGCTAGCTCCCTGTCCAGGCCCCATGGTGCCTAAGTGGTATTGGTCTCCAACTTGATTTTTTCCAGGAATGTTAGGCTACTATTCATTCAAATGTTTATAGGTCAGAACACTGAATGTAGACATAGCCTCTCTCCCACCTACTGATGCACATGTGACAGAGCAGTCACATCTGTAATGCCTCTAGGGGCAGTCATTTGTCACTCTTCAAAGGACCCTGGCCTAAATTCCCAGCACCCACATGGAGGCTCACAACTGTCTATAACTCTAGCTCCAGGGGACCTGATGTCTTCTTCCTCCAGCACCAAATATGCATGTGTTACACAAATATACACACAGGCAAACACCTTTATATACTAAGATGTTTGGGAAATCACCAAAAATTCACATGCAGTATGTGCCATGGCAGACTTTGAGAGGGTTCATGCTGTGAGACCCAAAGTCCTTAAGAGTTTCTTCTGTTAGTTTCTACCAGTAGAGAATAAAACCCCTACCACAATTTTTGAACCATATTTGCAGGAAGCTTTAATTACATACTGGCCAGGATGATGGACTCTGTCTAGGTCCATTTCTGAGTTCCCAGAACATGGCCATTGCTGGATTGTAATTACAATCCTGTGCCCCTGGTATTCCTAACAAACCAGGTATGGTGACCCATCTTTGATAAGCCAATTAAAAGAGCCAAATTACAAAATCCAATACCTGGGGATGTCACCAATTATAGAGAACTCAGCACTGATACTGATGTAAATGAATTTATTTCCAAACTGCTTTCTAAATATTTATATTTATTTTATGTTTTTAGGTTTGACTAACATTTCTATTAACCTTCTCTCTAAAGGTTCTGTCTCTATTTTCTCTCCCCCTCTCCATTTATCCCCATCCCTCTCTCCTTATGTGTGATGGCTAATGAACAGATCACAACTGGCCAAAATGCTGAAAATAAATGACTAAACTAGTCATCTCTATCACTCTTCAAAGACCCAGTAAACATGATTTTCCATGATGTGGAAGGATTAAACAAACTACGTGTAAATGTATGTATTTTAGGATATTTCTACAATGGTAAATTTTCATATGACTTTTTCAAAGGGTTTTAGTGCTAGCTATCCTCATGAATATAGAGTGGCCAGCCCTAGATGGAATGGTTGTATCATATCCTTTTCCTCCCAAGTCTCAGGGATCATTGTAGATGAGAGGGCAGAACAATGTAAGTGTCAGAGGTGGTAGATGACTTCAAGAAAACAGTGATTTCCAGGCAAAGCAAAACAGTTGCAAAAATAAATTCACAGTGGCTGTGACAGCACATACAAGATCTGTTCAAGAACATGCCAGACAAAATTCCAGCATAGAAGAGGGGAGTTAGTCACAGTGTCCTTCCATTGATGAGCAGCTATTGGCAATTGAAAGCTTCTGGTCAAGGAAGCATCACATTTCTTTAAAGATGCAGCCCCTGAGAAGCTACCCAAGCTCCAGCAGATGGTCTCACACTGATGGCCATACTGGTAGGAAGAATGGACTTAATGCACATACTAGCCATGGTTCTTTATGGGTACAGAACTGATAAGATGAATATATAAATACGTATATATATTAAAAGAATTTAAGAGTGAGTTTATGTTAAATATAACACTTGTCTCATGACTGAGAAGCTGAGAACCCAGAAGTTGTTCAATCCTTGGGGCTGTGTGCCTTGGCAGTTGAAGTAGTCCTAGAGTGGTTTTTTCATACTTAGGAGGCTGACCACATGGTAGTTGTTCAGTTCAGAAGGGTGGGTGCCTCAGAAGTTCTAATATGTTGCTCAAAACTTGGAAGTTCCTAGAGAGTCACTGCTCCCTAGTCAACAATGGAAGCATGAAAATGTTGGTTCTGATATCAGCAAAGGAATCAGAAACAGCAGAAACAGAGTGAATCAGCTGGGTAATAAGAAGGAGGGCCAAGCTAGCAAAAGGCAAATAACCTTCCTTTTGTCTAGCTCTCTATTATTTTTTAATCTGGGCTGCTACCAGGTGCTACTCACACTTGGAGTGGATCTTCCCACCTCAACTAAGAGGATCATAACAATTCTTCAGTTATGGCTCCGTACTCAGGTGATTATAATTTTAGCAAGTTGATATTACAAAAATGAGAAAAAATAACTTATTATTATAATAATATAAAAACTAGTAAATAATTTAATTAGCCATTTTTTACAACCTTATAACACATAAACACATAAAGTATAAGGAAATGAGGGTGGTAGTGTATCAGTAGCTCTAAAAACCAGAAGGGCCTGGATGGAGTTCCTAAAGATGCTTTGAAACTATAGATGCCAACTCAAACTAGTATGACTAGGAAAACTTTTCAATCACAAAGATTAAGACATTCCATGATAAAATTAAATTATGAGTATCAATATACAAATCTAGGCCCGTAGAAGACAATGAAAGGAAAACTTAAACATGAAGAGGCTAACTATTTCCACAAAAACACAAGGAATAAGCTTGAACCAGTAAATCAAAAGAAGGGGAAAAAACCACCAGCACCATAATAAAATAACAGGAATCAACAAACACTGCTTACTGTATCTATTGCCTCAATTCTTCAATAAAAAGACACAGACTAATAGAATGGATTAAAAAACAGGATGCATCCTTCTGCTGTATCCAAGAAACACATCTTATCTCAAGGATAAACATCACCTGAAGGTTAAAAATGGAAAAAGAATATTCCAAACAAAGGAGCCTGAAGAAGCAAGATTCAAAGCAGTCACAATCAAAAATTTTAACACAATTCTTCACAGAACCTGAAAAGATAATTGTAATCTTCATATGGAAAGAAACAAATAAACAAAAACCTGATAGTTAAAAGACAAATGAATGATAAAGGAACTGCGATAAGTATCATTTTCCTGAGCTCAGATTGCACTGCAGAGCTATTGTAATAAAAAGGAATGGAATTAGTACATAAATAGACATGTCAATCAATGGAATGAAGTTAAAAAACCCAGACATAAATCTACACATCTACAGACATACTTGATTTTTTTTTTAACAAAGAAGCCAAAAATACATGCTGGAAAAAAGACAGCATCTTCAACAAATGATGCTGGTCAAACTGGATGGCTATATTTAGAAGGCGGCAAATAGATCCATGCTTATCATCCTGCAGAAGACTCAACTCCAAATGAATGAAAGATCTGGACATACAGCCAGATGCATGATGAGAAAGTTTTGAGTTTACTGGCACAGAAAAATAATTTCTGAACAGAGCACCAATAGCACAAACAACAAGGACAATTAATAAATTGGATCTCATGAAACTGAAATGCTTCTATAAGATAACAGACACTATCATTTGGACAAAGCAGAAGGTAACATAATAGGAGATTTTTACTACCCTCTCATCCCATATAGAGATAATGTACACAATATATAAAGAACTCAGAAAAATATAGACATCAACAAATAACCAAATTAAAAATTTGGGTACAGATCTAAATAGATATTTCTCAAAAGAAGAAATTCAAATGGCTGAGAAGTACTTAAAGAAATGTTTAGCTGGGCATGGAGGCACATGTCTTTAAATCCCTTTAGTCTACTCAGGAGAGGTAGGTGGATCTCTGTGATTTCGAGGCCAGCCTGGTCTACAGAGTGAGTCCATGACAGCCAGGGCTACACAGAGAAACCCTGTCTCAA
>CAJQZJ010000122.1:2084110-2181020 GCA_907164525.1 Lophiomys imhausi | reverse complement strand
ATCTACTTCAAAATCTAGTGTTACCATTTGGGGGCATATACTTAAAGAATGCTTATCCTAACACAGAGACACTTGCTAAAATATATTCATTGCTGCTCTTGCCATAATAGTCAGAAATTGGAAACAACCTGGATGTATACCAAAAAAATGAATGGATAAGGAAAATGTGGCACAATTCCACAATGGAATATCACACAGTCATAAAAATATTGGTGGTAAATGGGTAGAACTAGAAAACATCATCCTGACTACAGGGCCTCAGCCCTGAAATACAAATATGATATCAATTTGCTTATATTTATGTGGTAACTGTTAAGCAGCTGGCAAGCAAGCTAAAATCCATATAACCACAGAAGTCAGGAAGAAGTACGGGAGTAGTGGGAATTGATGGATTTTCCTAGGAATTGGAAGTCTAATAGTAATGGATGGATGGTAGGGAGAAGGTGAGGGCTGGAATGACAGTGTCAAGTATGGAGGGGAAGGTAAGAGGGGGATAAGGGAGGAAAACATTGGGAGGAACAGAGAAAACAAAGGGTCATTTAAGAGGTAGTATGGACATCAAATACAATTGAAGCTTCCTATCATCTATACATATTTAAAGGTTATATAAATGAAATCATCAAACAACAGGGGAGGCAGAGGCCCAACTAGATATCTCTCTTCACCAAATGAAGTTTCTAGTCCTGGTAATAGGTTAAATCTAATTAAATTGTTGGCCAAAGGAGTTTGATGGAAACCGCACAAATAACTCAGGCTGTTGCAAGTCTATTGGTGGCCTTCCACAAACTGATAGTAAGGCCCTATTTTTGAAGACAGCACCTACACAAACCACTGAGTATGGAGAAGTTAAGTTGGTGCCTACAGAGGACCTTCACAACTATGGACTGGTAATATTCATGGTATTTGAAGGCACTTTGCATGCACTCAAAGGAGAAAGGTAAACATCAACCCTGCTACACACCCTTTGATATACAATGGCAACCTGCCTGCAAGACATACTGATGCAACATTAGCACAAAGCCTGTGGGAGTGACCAATCAATCTCTTTGATTCAAGGCTCACTCTATGAAATAGAACCCATATCTGACGCTACTTGGGTGGCTGAGAAGGAATAATATAGCAGGAGCATGACTTAATGACATTCTACTATACTCACAGATCTGTCCCTTGTTCGGCCACCATCATAGAAAAACTTCCTTCTGTAGCAGATGGGAACAAATACAGACCCACAGAAAGACGGTATGCAGAGAGTGAGAAACCTTGGAACACAAAGCCCCCAGAGGGAGGTCTCCATCAAATCCCTCCCCTCAGGACTCTAGAAACTCTGCCAAAGTATGGGCAGAAAAAGAGTCACAAGGGATAGAGGACGCCAAGGAATCAAGGCCTCTCAGAAACAACCAGGCTGGTACACACATGAACTCATAAATTATGGTGGCATACACAAGTCCTACCGAGGTCTGAATCAGATGGCGCTCTAGGGCTGATACAAGCCCCTATCCCTAACCCAGAAACTATCTCAAAATGAAAAGTTAGTTTTCAAATAAGTCTCACTGGGGAAACCACTCACTCTTTAAGGTAATCTCCATGTCCATTAGTAGAGTGCCAACACAAAACGAACTCATCAGCTTCTTCAGAGGAGTTCTTTGTCTCACGCTGTTTAAGTCAGAACAGTTTTTAAAAACTTTACAGGTCTTTCGTGTATTTATTATGGCTTCCACTTTTGGGTTTTTAATGAGCATTCTGTGAGGGTAGGGGTACGGGTGTCTCTTTGTGCCTATATGCATTACTTCTGCTTTTTTCATTGGTTCTTTTTCTTGTTTGCTTGGTTTGTCCTATACTGATTTGTTTTTTGATTTACCTTATTGTGTTATATTTTATTTTACTATCATCCCTTAGATGCCGCCTGTTCTAAGTAGAGACAAAAAAGGTTTGGCTCAAAAATGGAAGGGGAGGTGGGTATCAACTGGGAGGAATAGGTGGAGGGAAAATCATAATCAGAATATACTGTATGAAAAAATATATCATCTTCAATAAAAGAAATAAAAGAAGCTATTAGTTATCTCTTCACTTTAAATTCTCATATTTATATTTGCTATCTTTCTTCTACTCTGAGAGGAAACATGATCATAACCATGTGACATTTTAATACATATTCCAGATATTGCTGTTACTTCAAATAAAATGAAAGTCATAAATACATGAGAGCACAGAAGCATTTTCATATCCTATATGTAATTAGACAAAAACTTGCATACTTTGCATTTTCTGACAATTTAGTATAAAATAGTGTGATAACAGATATACATATGTACCTCTCACCTTTAATATTGACAATTTAGCACCAAATAAACCATTAGCTTTTGTGAAGGCATTTCTGAAATTCTATAATTCACGAGGCAACCTCCCTTTCTACAATATGAGACCAGTTTCTGGAAGAATTTGTCTGCATCTCAGTACCTTTAAAATTATTTTGTCAAATTCATTGTCCTATAAGGTCATTTTTTCCCAAGAACTCTTCTCAATATTATATTTTCCATACCTGACAGGATTTATTGAATGGATACACCATCATTTATTTAACCGACTTCCTTTTGCTGACACTTTACTTGTTTTCAGTTTTTATTATTATACAGGCTACTAGGATTAATGTAACTGTCACATCTTTGAGCATATCTATGATTGTTTTGAAACAGTTTATAAGTGATAACTGATTCATCCAAATAATCTCTCTGAAGCTTCCTCACTGTATTAAAAGGACAAAAGAAAGTTATCTGAAAAAAGTGTACTGTATGCATGCACAATAGAAAAAAGAACATGGTGCTAGAATAGAAGGATTGTGATAAGTATGGTGGAATACTAAGAAAAATATGATTTTTGCAATCAGGGAGCTTAGCCTAGGAATTACTGATTTTTTAAATTGGTGTTATGATTCATAATATTAACTAAAACCAATAATCTTTACTTGTTCAATTTCTGGTATAATTGAACTATATTTTCTCTGTGTCCATATTTGTAATTATTAAGCTTTTGTTAGTGATATTAATATCCAGTCAGCTGTTAGATAAATCAGGAAATTTAGTTCCTAAGGCAGGGTAGAAACAGCATACAACTAGAGGTGATATATGTGGAGAAGATTAATAGAAGATTTAAGGTTATAAAAAGTCCAGCCCTCCCTCCCAGTGTTAGGCATGGTAAAAGAAGACACCAAGAAGTTAAATTGTACAAATCAATGAAATCAGAATCTCAGAAAGATGTAGGAATCATTCTAAATTAGACAGGACTTTTCAATGAAACTGAAGGTTCTCTGCAGATCTTTTCAGGAAACATGGCAAAGGCCACTGATTATAAATGGAGTATAGTCCTATGTCTGGTCTACCTTATGGTACCCTTAACCATATCCAACTTCTAGTCCCAGCTCATCCTGCATGCACATCTTATATGCCAACCCAAACTTTTGTGTCCACGTTAGATAAAAAAAAAAGCAGTCCACATACCCAGATTTTGTTGCAAAATTCCAGATAATATAAAAATAAATACAGTATCCACACACACACTCCAAACCAACAGTAACATAAAAATCTAAGGTGAGAATTAATTACCTAGATATACTCCACACAAAAGAGCATGTAGGAAATGTGAGGTACCATAAAAAGTGTAAATCTTCATAGTATAGGCAGAGGTGATTGACAAAAATCCCAGGTCAGTGGTGTAGACCAGATCATTAACAAGATCATACAAGATAAGTTTCACCAAATATGCAGAACAAAGAAAGAGTATCTGAAGATTCAAGAGAGAAAACACAAGTCAATCAGAATAAGAGAAGGTCTCTTAGTAGGAAAGTCAAAAAACAAGGAGAGCCTGGAGCAATGTATATCATGTTCTAAAAGTCCATGGATGCCAACCTATACCAATGTGGGTCAAGCAAAATTACAGACCATAGATGACGGAGAATGAAAAACTTTCCATGATACAAACAAGCTAAGAGAAGTCCTATGCACAAACCTTCCTTTACAGAAAATGCTAAAAGTAAAACTTCAGATTGAGAACAGAAATAGTCATAGCCAAAAAAATGTAGAAAGAAAACAAATTAAGACATATTTATCAACTCACAAAATGTAATTAAGAACATAAACATTAAAATGCCATATTAAAATGACAGCACTTAGCTTGTACCTCCAAATATTAATGGCCTCAACTTCAATTGAAAGACACATATTAGCTGAATAGATTATGAAACAAAATCCCTCTATTGTCTACAAGAAACTAATCTAAGTTTTAAAGATAGGTAGCAGCTCAAAGTGAAAGGATAGAGGAAAGTATTCAAAGTAAATGGAACCAAGAAGTATGCAGGTGTTGCTGTCATAATAGCTTACAAGAGAGACTTCAAATTAAACTAATCAGAAGAAATGAAGAGTGACAATTAATTCTAATCAAGGGAACAATTAACCAAAAAGACATTACAATAATCGACATATTTGAACCAATCTCTGGTATATCCAATTTCATAAAAATATGATTGGACACAGACAACAAAACAATAAGAGTAAGTTATTTCAGTACCTCACTTTTCCCAACAGATAGGTCATCTGGACAATACACAGATAAACACAAGAATTAACTGGCATCATACATCAAATGGACCTAAAAGATATCTACAGAATTTCCTACCCAAACATCCAAGAATATATATTCTACTCAGCAGCACATGGGCACTTATCTAAAATAGGCCATATCCTGGGTCAAAAACAAATCTTCACAAGTTCATAAAAAGAGATAACTATATTTTCTGCCTGATTATATTGTAACAAAACTTAAAATCAACAACAAATAAATCTCTATTGAGTTAAAAAATTAATGGAGATTAAGTAACTCCTTTCTGAATGATGAATAGGTCAAAGAAGAAATAATAATTCCTGGAAATAATGAAAATGAAAGCACAGCACAACAAAACAATGGAGCACATTAAAAGCAGTCCTAAAAGGAAAAGTCATAGCTCTGTCAACATTTTAAAAAATCAAAAAGAGCACAAATAAATGACATTGTGAGGCAACTCAAGAATGTGGAAAAACAAGAACACAAACCCAAGTTCAGTACATGGCACAAAAATGATAAAACTTAAAGAAAAAAATAATGGAATAGAAATGTAAAATACTCTACTATGGAACAGCAAATCCAAGAGTTGGTTCTTAGAGAAAGTAGACAAGACCCTTCACCAATATAACCAACAGAACGGAAAATATGGCCTAAATAAAATAAAAATAAACAGGAAAACATTACAATAGGCACCAAAGAAATTCGAACATTCTAAAGGGAAACTTCAAAAACCTATTTTCCATTAAGGGCAGTTTAAATAAATGAACCCATTTATTAAAAAGAAATACAGGCTCAGGTGGATTTTCAGTAAAATTCTAACATATTTTTGAAGATCTCTAATAATTATTAAATTATTAAAAAGAAATAGAAACAGAATTTAAATGGGGACAGGAAAGAAAGTACAGCACAGGAGGAGGGAGGGTTGTAGGAAATGTAAATAATGCTGAAGATGCCTGAAAAAGTCACAGAGAATCACAGTACTTTATATTTATTTAAAATTACACACACACACACACACACACACACACACACACACGTTTAAAGTCACACAACTTCAGGATGAAAATATCCCTCAAAAAATACCAGAATATCTAACAATAACTGATTATCAGACACAACATGAAAAAGCTTTCAATTTGTTTTCTGTTTAGTTTCTTGATGTTGCCCTTAGTTGTTTCTCAGAAGTTGAATATAAGTCCCTATTCCTGGAAGATAACATTCAGTTGGGACTCAAGGTGTAGAGGAATGGATCTGCATTTGACCAGAATGCCTTCTGAGGGCTTTCATAGCATAATTGGATTTTAGCCATATAGTACAGGATAACTATCTTACAACCAACACACCAAAAGGAACAGGAACATAGACCTTGTTACCTGTTAGTGGGACCCTTTGCCCTAGTGGAGCTGCCATTTAGACCCCCAGTGCAAGAGGATGGTCTTAGCCCTCATATGACTGTTGAACTGAGGGGTCTGATATGTAGGTGTAACCCACTCTGGAGGAGTAGGATAGGTGGGAGGGGGAAGGGATGGAGAGAGAGGACTGTGAGAGAGATGTAACTTGAAGTAATAAACATTTAAAAAAAGAAGATGCTACAGAAAAAAAAAGAAGAAAAGCAGTCAATTTTCTTTTCTAGGATACTATGACAAGGATGGCAAGATACCCCTAAAGATCCAATAGTGGCACTAATATCTTGGCAACAACCAATAGCTTTCCAATTAGAATTAAGACTTTTGCAATAAGAGGGATTTCATGCCTAGTTATGTAAATCTAGCCAACTACTCAAAACTAATTGAAAATATGTATCCTATGTAATATTGCAATATAAAAAAATCTCATCCCCAAATGTGTTGAATGTAAAGCTATTATATAAAACTTTTTAACTCAAGATCTTTTTTGAATGTAAAATTAGAAAGTAAAATAAACATTAGCACTTTTAACTGAATTCTAAGAAAAGGAATAGGGTTGATGATTTACAGGTCTGTTTTCTTTTCAAAACTTGAGATTTATTTAGTTTCAGTGTATTGATGTTGTACCTGCACATATGTCTGTCTGTACATTTGGACATGCAGTGCCAATGGAGGCCATAAGAGAGTGTCTTATCCCCTGGAACTTGAGTTGCAGAGTTGTGAGCCACCAGAGTTCTGAGACTCAATCCTGAGATTTCTAAAAGAGCAGCTTGCATTTTTAACCTCTGTGCCATCTCTTCAGCGTTTACAGCTCTATTCTTAAAGGAATAAAAACAGAAAAACAATACTAATGGGAGCTGGGTTGCCTTTATTAAACAATCTAAATACAAGATTAGAAGTTTAGTATTTAGCACCTTTACTTTCATGGATAAACTTTAGTTTTCACCTGCCATGAGAATGCTTAAGTTACCAAGGACTAGTTGGTTTGAAGAAGTCTGCTTCTTTAGGCATACCTCCTGACATAAAATAGGTTTTTATATGCAAATGAGTTTTCTGAGATGACATTGCTTCTATTTCTGTAACAATTTCACCTGGATTATTGAAGCAGTCCTATACCTCCTGAAATCAAATAAAAAATGAGTTATTTTTCTTTGCTGTGGTAAGGCACTATGATAAACACATCATATAGAATGAAGAGTTAATTGTGACATGTTTTAGGAATGAATGAAGTCCATCATGGAAGGGAAAGTTGCAAGTGTGATGACAGGAATAGGATTCTGAAAGCTCACATCTTGAACTGCAAAATTCACAGCAAACTGCTAATGCTGTTTTTTTTAAATATTTTTAAATTTTTAATTAAAATATAATTACATTATCCACCTCTCTCTTCCCTCCAACCATTCTTATATTCCCCTACACTCTCAAATTCACAGCCCCTTATTCTTTACTTATTATCGTTACATATATATGTATGAATAAATAAACGTGAATGAAAGGCCTATTTACTCATATGTATGAATATGTGTGTGTGTGACTATATATATATATATATATATATGTTGCTGAGTTAATTTAATGTTTTTCATATGTATATGATATAGACCTGATGATTTGGTATTGTATAAACAATTAGGAGGCTCATGTAGCAAGGTGACTTTAATTAATTTGTATTATATTAACTATACGTTTCGATTTATTTTACTATATTGAACTATATATTATTACTATATTGTAACAAGAGGCTTTTAGATTTTTATACTTAATTATTTGCTCAAATTTATTTTACTGTACTTAATTCTATTTGCCTTCCACCCCTTGTTCCTTCCAACCCCCCCAACACTAGGTGGGAGAGGAAAAAAGGTTAGAGGGAGAAGGGACATAGGTCTCTTTGAGCTATTTCCTGCTGTTTAGGGTCCTTGGGGGTAACACCAGTCTCAGTAGAAGTCCAGCAAACCAGAAGACAGCAGCAGGAAGAACAAGTAGCAGTTTGGGGGAGCACCAGCAGTTGGGAGGGCAACAACCTCTTTCTTCTTTGTAGCCCTTTCTCTTCTTTGTAGCTTCCTTTCTCCAACTACTTTGTAGAGCCCCTTTCTTCAGGGACTCTGGCTTTTTATCCTCTCTCCCAAGTCCTCAGAGTTAAACTTGCTCAGCTGGTTAAGCCACCTCCCTGCTAACTCTGGAGACAGTTAATACTTTCCACATGTCTCTTAAGCAGCCTCACACCTTGGATTAAACAAAAACATTCTCACAATTGGTTTTTAATAAACTCATACCACATTTCCCCCTTTTAGTTCAAAAAATTATATATATATATGCTACATTAATAAACTTATCAGATCTATCAACAATTATATTTACACTGTCCAATCCATTTGTATTTAGCAACCTATTTGTTATCTATACATAGCTTTGTTTTTACCTATCTATATCATTTTCTATTTATTTGCATTTATCAACCTATAACATCTTTTAGACCTAAAACATTTCTTAAACTTACACAGCTAAGCTTAATTTTAAGATTTTAACTATTTAGGCTTCAATCCCATCAGAGACTTTAGAAGGAAATTAAATTATTACCTAAGTATGTAGGTAATAATTTAGATAGACAGACAGATAATAAATGGTTTTCAAAAACCTGAGAGTGGCATTTTAAGATGTTTTAATAAGAAAGGGTTTTTCTGACAGAGAGACATATGCTTCTGGCAGCACCCTGAATATAAAAGATGATGGGCATTAAAGAAACAATTGTGGCAAGATAGTCACTGGACAAAAAGGAAGTGTACAGCAAGCAACTTCCACAACAGAGGTTGCTGGCTACCTGAAGAGACACCATGGTTTCTCTGTGTTGTTGGGGACTCCAGTCTTCAGCCTATTGGTCCAGAATATCGGACAAACTTTTCTGTGAAGCAGAAATATTAAAGGACTGGCCTACCTTATTTCTGTAATGTTGGTCAGTCATCTTTTCAGTGTCCTGCTTGTTCACAGATTGGACAGACAGCCTGCTATCAGAAGTTTTTGTTCCAGTTCATTTGAAAGCTACTATTGAAAACTGTATAGGGTTTAAAGTTTTGTTAGATATTAGTTTACTTGCAGAAATATGCTGTATTTAGTCTCTTGCATGTTTTTGAAGTTAGGTAGATAGTACATAGATAAAAATGAGCAATATTTGTCTATTTAGATAGACAGACAGATAATAAATGGTTTTCAAAAACCTGAGACCTACAGAAAATGGCATTTAAGATGTTTTAATAAGAAAGGGTTTTTCTGACAGAAAGACATATGCTCCTGGCAGCACACTGAATATAAAAGATGATGGACATTAAAGAAACAATTGTGGCAAGATAGTCACTGGACAAATTGTAATGACTTAGGAAAGCCTCAGTTGTAGGTTCTCCTCTAGGGTACCTGACTTCACCAGTCATATGTAGTTGGCTAAGTTTCTAGTATCAGGCATGATTCCTCTAATTTTGAGCAGGTCTCATGTCCAATAAGATGGCTGTTGGTTATGATCAATATAAGAGCCACTGTTGCACATTAGGAATATCTTGTCATCCTGGTAATTATTGTTCTTCACAGCAATGCATCAAATAAGACTATTGATGGCTGTATTGGTCAAATTATCTAGAATAACAGAACATTATGTATGTATATATATATATATATATATATATGTGTTTGTGTGTGTGTGTGTGTGTGTGTGTGTGTGTTATAGTATGTATATTACATTATCCACCTCAGTTTATTAGAATGACTTACAGGCTGTGGTCCAGATAATCCTACAATGGCTGCCTATAAACAGAAAGAAGGTTCAAGAACAGTAGTAGTATTTCAGTATGTGAGACTAGGTTTCTCAGGTGGTGTTCATTATATGCTGGAATCTCAAAGAAGTAGGCCCTAATGTCAGTGAAGGAGTGGACTTATTAGCAAGGTGAGAACAAGCAGGCAAAGAGCAAAAGAAATATATGTATATATATATATATATATATATATATATTTCCATGTACTTATATAGGCTTCCAGAAGAAGGAATGGCCAAGATTAGAGGTGTGTTTTCCAAACTTATAGGATATGAGATTAAATGCATGTCTTCTTACCTCAAGATCAGGATTAGAAGTGGATCTTCCTAGTTCAAATTAAACAAAAACTCCTCACAGGTGTGCCACTTCATATTTGTTTTAGTTAATTTCAGATGTACTCAAGTTGACAAATAAGAATAGCCATCACAAATCCACCCCTTGTGAACTTGACATACAATCATGTTTTTTATGTTATAACTAATTACGAAATGAAAACAATACCTAGGTCATAATAAAACCTAAACATGACATAACTATCTCACATACAATCACAAATTATATATTTAATCATGCCATAATTATACCTAACATGATATTACTGTCCCATGTACAACCAAAATTCATTATAAATTTAGAATAGGTATCAATGTCTCCTGAGGAGTATTCTTCTAGTTTTTCCAGCCTAAATATAACAATTGATATTATCTTAATTGATGTTAAATCGCATGATAAATTAATTTAAGAAATAAAACATCAATATCTGTATAAACACAGTCTCGACAAAATATGACAGAAACACTCATGATCAATTATAATCTCCGTTTCTCCAATTAGTCTTTTGGCCTTAGGCAGTTTTATAAGTATCTTCCTCTGCTTTTAATTCATTACTTCCTCTACTCTTGGCAAGCACATCAGCAGGTCTTGATTCTTTTCCTGGATGAGTGATCCATTCCTTAATTTCTGGTGGGTCTGTGTCCTTTGTCACCTGCCTGGATTAGTTTGATGCAGTTTCCCATTTTCTTTAACCATTGGACATGGTAGCACCAAGAGGCAACCTAAAGGATCTCCTGCATTTCCACTGTAATCTTTCTTAACTCCATTGCAGAGACGTAATCCAATTTCCTCCTTTGTAATCTGGATTAATAACCCTTTCTAACACTGCTTTTTCTTTCTTACCCTGTTGCCTTAAGGACATCAGGAACCCAAGTGGCTGGAGGTGGGGAGGCAGTCTGAGCTCCCAGTTCAATGGAATGTTTTGCATCTCCTGGCAGGAGTGCTCCCCACTCTGGAACCAAAACTTCTAGGCCACTAGAAATTAAGGTCTCAGGAACAGAAAGCAAACATTTTCCTAGTGTGTCACTAGGAGTGATAGTGAATGGAACTATTCCCTTTTCCACCCTTTGACTCCTGGACCTGTGGATCCTGGCTATGAGAGAAACCATGCAATATATTGGACACTGATTCAAACAATGATAATTTGGTGGCCAATTTTCAAATATATAGTTTGTACTAAGGCTCAACAACAGGGCAAGTGCTGTCTTTCAAAGGGAGAATAATTGTCTGCGGATGATGGTAGAAACTTTCTCCAAAAATCCCAAAGGTCTCCTGTGTGATTCACCTATAGGGGCCTGCCAAAGCTTCCAAACAACATCTGTATCTGCCATCTCAAGTACAACTGAGGTTGCTGAATCATATGATCCAAGTGGTAGAGCAGCCTGAACAGCAGCTTGGACCTGTTGGAAGTGCCTTCTGATCCAGGCCCCACACAACGCTAGCAGTTTTCTGAATCACTTTGTATATGGGCCAGAATAACACACCCAAGTGAGGAATGTGCTGTCTCCAGAATCTAAATAGGCCAAAAATGGTGTGCGTCTTTCTTGTTGGTGGGAAGAACCAGGTACAATAGCTCATTTTTTACCTTAGAAATAATATCTATCCTTGCATGCTTCACACCATTGAACTCCTAAGAAATTCACTAAGAAGTCCCTTGAGTTTTGTTTAGATTTATTTCCCATCTTCTGATGTTCATATTCGTTAGCAGTGAGTTCAAAGTGCTTACTAGTTTCTGCTCATTTGGCCCAATCAGCATAATGTTGTCAATATAGTGCACCAATGTAATATTTTGTGGAAAAGACAGTTGATCAAGATCCCTTCTAACTAAGTTATGACACAGGGCTGGAGAGTCAACATATCCCTGAGGTAAAACTTTAAAGATAAATATCTGGCCTTGCCAACTGAAAGCAAATTCCCTCTGGTGGTCTTTATGGACAGGATTAAGAAAAAGGCATTTTTTTAGATCAATAGATGCATGCTATGTGACAGAAGTTGTATTAATCTGCCTAAGTAAGCATGCCACATCTGAAAAAACAACTGTGATTGGAGTCACTACCTGATTGAGTTTTTAAAAAATATGTTTTTTATTTTATATCCTTATCACAGCTTACCCTCCCTCTTCTCCTCCCAATCTATCCCTCTCATTTCACCTCCCCACCATCCTCCCTTCCTCCTTCTCATCTCAATAGAGGTTCAGAAAAAGGGAGGCCTTCCATGGATATAAACCTGTCATGACCTATCAAATTGTAGTAAGGCTAAGTGCATCTTCTGTTGTGGCTAGGCAAGGCAGCCCAGTTAGGGGAGAGGGATCCCAAAGCAGGCAGCAGAGTCAGAGACAGCCCCTGCTTCTGCTGTTAGGAGACCCTCATGAAGACCAAGCTGCACAACTGTTACATATGTGCCAAGGGCCTAGGTTCTTACCATGAATGCTCTCTGCTTGGTTGTTTAGTCTCTGTGAGCCCCTATGTTCCCAGGTTAGTTGTTTCTGTATGTTTTATTGTGGTGTCCTTGAATTCTCTAGCTCCTTCAATCCTCCGTCCCCCTCTTCCATGGAATTCCCCAAGCTGTGTATCATGTTTGGCTGTGGGTCTCTGCATCTGTTTCCATCAGCTGCTGGATGAAGCTTCTCAAATGACAGTTATGCTAGGCACTTATCTGGAAGTACAGTAGAATAGCACTAATAGTTTCAGGGGTGGGATTTCTCTTATGGCATGGGTCTCAAGCTGGATTAGTCCCTGGTTAGCCATTCCCTCAATTTTTGCTCCATCTTCAACCCTGCACATCTTGTTGGCACGACAAATTATGGGTTTAAGGTTTTGTGATTGTGTTGGTGTGTCAGTCCTTCCATTGGAAGTCTTTTCTGGTTACAGGAAATGGCCATTTCAGGTTTGATATCCCCCATTGCTAGGAATCTTAGCTATGGTTACCCTCATAGATTCCTGAGTTTTTATTGTTCTAGCTTTCTAGCACATCCCAGAGATGCCCCCCAACCAATTCTAGTTACCTCTCTCTCCCTCTGACCTCCCCATATTTGATCCCTCCTGCTTCTCTCCCAACCCCCTCTCTTACCTAGTTCCCCTCCATCCATCCTCTCCTAATGTCTATTCTATTTTCTCTTCTCAGTGAGATTAATATGTCCTACCTTGGGCTGTCCTTGTTACTTAGCTTCTATGGGTCTGTGGATTGTAGCATGGTTATCATGTGCTTTCTGGATACTATCCATCCATTTGCATGTAAATTTCATGATGTTTTTTTTAATAGCTAAGTAATATTCTATTGTGTAATTGTATCACATTTTCTTTATCCATTCTTCAGCTAAGGGACATCTAGGTAGTTTCCAGTTTCTGGCTATTATGAATAAAGACACTATGAAATATCCTTGTGGTTTGGGGAAGCATCTTTTTAGTATATGCCCAGGAGTAGTATATTTGGGTCTTGAGGTGGAATAATTCCCAATTTTCTGAGAAACTTTCAAAGTGATTTCTAAAGTAGTTGTACAAATTTGAACTCCCTCCAGCAGTGGAAGAGTGTTGCCTTGCTCCACATCCTCCCTAGCATTAGCTGTCGCCTGAGTTCTTGATCTTGACCATTCTAACTGGCCTAAGATGGAATCTCATAGTTGTTTTGATTTGAATTTCCCTGATGACTAAAGATTTTCAACATTTCTTTAAGTGATTCTTGGCCATTAGAGATTCCTCTGTTGAGAATTCTCTGCTTAGATCTATATCTCACTTTTAATTGGGTTATTTGGTTTGTTGATGTCTAGTTTCTTGAGTTCTTTATATATTTTGGATAGTAGGCCCCTGTCGAATGTAAGATTGATGAGCATATTTTCATCAATCAGTAGGCTATCATTTTTATTCTATTGACAGTGTCTTTTGCCTTATAGAACCTTTTCAGTTTCATGAGGTCCCACTTATTAATTGTTGATATTAGTACCTGAGTTGTTGATGTCCTGTTCAGAAAGTTGTCTCCTGAGCAAATGTGTTCAAGGCTATTCCCCACTTTCTCTATTATCACATTTAGTGTATCTAATTTTCTGTTGAGGTCTTTGGTCCACTTGGACTTGAGTTTTGTGCAGGGTGATAGACATGAATCTATTTGAATTCTTTTACATGCAGACATCCAGTTAATCCATTACCATTTGTTGAAGATGCTTTCTTTTTTCCTTGTATAATTTTGGCTTTTTGTCAAAAATCAAGTATCCATATGTGTGTGGGTTTGTTTCTGGTCTTCTATTTGATACCATCCAGTTTTTATTACTATTGTTTGTAACAGAATATTTTTATTTATAACATACTTATTAGTGCCTAACAAACAGCTATAAAATACCTAAATCCTAGAATCTAAAACCTATGATCTAAAACCTATAATCAATCTAAGAACACTCTAATACCTATCTACGTACACCTAAATAATCCTATTTTAATTTCCTTAAAACGATATTAATATTCTTAGTGTAGGTCTATGCAGGATAACTTGACTTAAGGCAGTCCCAGCAGGTAGTCCCTTTTAAGCTTAGAGTACATTGGGCTTAACTTTGACAGTTCACAAGGCCAGTTTATTTCAACTACCAAATTTTGCACGGTTTATAAAGTCAGTCTGTTCCAACCACCAAACTGAGGGCAGCTTGGGCTACTTCCAAACCCCACTAGCCTTGCTGTCCATTGGGCTTCACCTTGCCAGTTTGCAAGGTCAGTTTATTTAAACCACCAAAATGTGGCTGGTTTATAAAGTCAGTCTGTTCCAACTGCCAAAGTGAGGGCAGCTTGGAGCGGCTTCTTAGCCACACCCCTTCAAAAGGGCAATTCACTGTGCTCTGTCCATTTCAGCAAACAAAAGGGATGGCAAGTTTTCCTTATGTATTCCCAGATGCCAAGTTGAACTGCATACTAATTAATTCACTAAAGAGGCCTAACTTCTACCACAATTGCTCTGTAGTACAGCTTCAAAGTAGGGATGTTGATACCTCCAGAAGTTCTTTTATTGTACAGGATTTATTTGTTTGTTTTTTAGCTATCCTGTTTTATTTTTTCCTGTATGAAGTTGAGTATTCTTTCAAGGTGTTTAAGGAATTGTGCTGGAATTTTAATGGGAATTGTGCTGAATCTGTAGATTGATTTCAATAAGATAGCCATTTCTACTATGTGAATTCTACCAATCCATGAGCATGGGAAATATTTCCATCTTCTGATATCTTCTTCAATTTCTTTCTTCAAAGACTTGAATTCATTTCATACAGGTCTTTCACTTGGTTAGAGTTACACCAGGATATTTTATATTATTTGCGGCTATTGTGAAGGGAGTTGTTTCCCTAATTTATTTCTCAGTCCATTGATCATTTATATATAAATAACTTCTGATTTTTTTTCAGTTAATTTTGTATCCATCTACTTTGCTGAAGGTATTTATCAGTGTTAAGTTGTCCCCTGGTAGAACTTTGGGGTCACTTATGTATGTTGTCTTTTCATCTGCAAATAGTGATTCTTTGACTTCTTCCTTTCCAATTAGTATCCCCTTGATCTTCTAGCTAAAATTTCAAGTGCAATGTTGAATAGACGTAGAGAAAGTGGGAAGTCTTGCCTTGTCCCTGACTTTAATGAAAATGCTTTATGTTTCTCTCTATGTAATTTGATATTGGCTATTGGATTTCTTTATATTGCCTTTATTGTGTTTAGGTCTGTGCCTTATATCCCTGATCTCTCCAATACTTTTAGCATAAAGGGTGTTTGATTTTATCAAAGTCTTTTTCAGCATCTAGATGATCATATGGTTTTATTTCTATCAGTTTGTTTATATGGTGGATTACATCGATGGATTTTTGTATGTTGAACCATCCCTGTATCTCTGGTATGAAGCCTACTTGGTCATGGTGGATGATGTTTTTGATCTGTTCTTGGATTCAGTTTGTGAGTATTTTATTGAGTATTTTGGTATTAATGTTCATAAGAGAAAATCTCTTTCTTTGTTGACTCCTTGTGTAGTTTAGGTATCCGGTTGACTGTGGCCTCGTAAAATGAGTTTGACAATGTCCCTTTTGTTTCTATATTATGGAACAATTTGAGGAGTATTGGTATTAACTTTTCTTTGACAGTCTGGTAAAATCCTGCACTAAAATCATCTGGCCCTGGCCTTTTTTTGGTTGGAAGACTTTTAATGACTGCTTTATTTCCTTGAGGGTTATAGGCCTATTTAAATTGTTCACCTGATCTTGGTTTAACTTTAGTAAGTGGTATATATCAAGAAAATCATGCATTTCATTTAGATTTTACAATTTTGTGGAGTACAGATTTTTGAAGTGAGATCTAATGATTCTTTGTCTGTTGTTATGTTCTCCCTTTCATTTTTCTGATTTTGTCAATTTGGATATTTTCTCTCTGCTCTTTAGTTAGTTGGGTAAAGATTTGTTTGTCCTGTTGATTTTCTCAAAGAACCAGCTCTTGGTTTTGTTGATTCTTTGTTTTGTTCTTTTGTTTCTAATTTATTGACTTTAGCCCTGAGTTTGATTATTTCCTGCCGTCTACTCCTTTAGCGTGTATTTGCTTCTTTTTGTTCTAGAGCTTTCAGTGTGCTCTTAAATCACTAGTATGGGATCTTGTTAATTTCTTTCTGAAGGCATTTAGTATTATAAACTTTCTTATTAGCACTTCCTTCATTGTTTCCCATAAGTTTGAGTATGTTGTGTATTCATTTTCAGTGATTTTTGATAGTCTTTAATTTCTTTCTTTATTTCTTCCTTGACCCAGTGATCTTTGTATAGGGATTTGTTCAGTTTCCACAGGTTTGTAAACTTTCTGTTGTTGAAGTCCAGCTGGTCTGATAAGATACAAGGAGCTATTTCAATTTTCTTGCATCTGATGAGACTTGGTTTTTGTCCAAGTAAATGGTAAATTTTGGAAAAGATTTCTTGAGGTGCTGAAAGGAAGATATATTCTTTTGTGTTTGGGTGAAATGTTCTGTAGATACCTGTTAGGTCGGTCCATTTGATTCATAATATGTGTTAATTTAATTATTTATTTGTTTAGTTTCCATCTCAATGACCTGTCCACTGGTGAGACTGGTGTTGTGAAGTCACCCACTATTAATGTGTGATTTAAGCTTCAGTAATATTTCTTTCACAACTGTGGTTGCCCTTTCATTTTGAGCATTAACGTTCAGAATTGAGAAGCCATCTAGGTGGATATTTCCTTTGATGAGTATGAAGTATCCTTCTCCATCTCTTTTGATTAATTTTACTTGAAAGTCTATTTTATTAGATATTAGAGTGGCTACTCCAGCTTGATTCTTGGATCTTTTTGTTGGAAAAAATCTTTTTTCCAACTTTGTACTCTGAGGTAATATCTATATTTGATGCAGAGGTGTGTTTCTTGTATGCAGCAGAATGATGGCTCCTGTTTTTGTATCCATTCTGTTAGTCCACGTCTTTTCATTGGAGAATTGAGTCCGTTGATATTGAGAGATATTAGTGGCTAATGATTGCTAATCCCTGTTATTTTAATGTTGTTGGTAGGGTGTGTATAGTGTATGTGTGTGTTTGCGTGCTTTATTTCTTTTGGTTTTGTTGTTGTGGATTTATTTATTTTTTGTGTGTTCTTAGTTGTAGTTAACCATCTTGGGTTGATATTTCCTTTCATTGTCTTTTATAGGACTGGGTTTGTGAATAGATACTGTTTAAATTTGGTTTTGTCATGGAATATTTTGTTATCTCCCTTTATGGTGATTGAAAGTTTTGCTGGTTATAGTAGTATGGGTTGACATCTGTGGCCTCTTAGAGTCTGAAATATATTTGCCCAGGCCCTTCTGCCTTTTAGTGTCACTGTTGAGAAGTCAGATGTAATTCTGATAGATCTGTCTTTATATGTTACTTGACCTTTTTCCCTTGCAGGTTGTAATATTCTTTTCTTGTTGTTGCTGTTCTGTACATTTGGTGATTTGGTTATTGTGTGACAGGATGGTATTCTTTTCTGTTCCAATTTATTTGGTGTTCTGTAAGCTTCTTGTAGGTTTATAGGTATATTTTTGTTTAGGTTAGGAAATTTTTCGTCTGTGATTTTGGTGAAAATATTTTCTGGAACTTTGAGCTGGGAATCTTCTCCTTCTATTCTTATTATTCTTAGGTTTTGTCTTTTCATAGTATCCCAGATTTCCTAGATGTTTTGTGTCAGGAACATTTTTAGATTTAACATTTTCTTTGACTAATGTATCAATTTCTTCTATAGTATTTTCTACACCTGAGATTCTTTCTTCCATCTTTTGTATTCTGTTGGCAATGCTTGCTTGTATAGCATCACCTGTTCTATTCCCTAGGTTTTCCATCTCCAGGATTCCCTCAGTTTGTGCTTTCTTTATTGCTTCTATTTCCTTTTGCAAGTCTTGAACATTTTTATTCATTTTCTTCACCTGTTAGATTATTTTCCTGTATTTCTTAAAGGAATTTATTCATTTCCTCTTTAAAGGCTTTTATCATCTTCATAAGATTGGATTTAAGATCTTTTTTTTTTTTGTTCTTCAGCTGTGTTAGGATATCCAGGACTTTGTTGTTGTAGGATACCTGGGCTCTGGTAGTACCATATTGCCCTGGCTGTTGTTGATTGTGTTTTTACACTGGCCTTTAGCCACCTGGGCGTTGTAGCTATTATAGATTTAGATGCTGATTTCTGAGTTTATCTTTGTTAGATAGGTGGTTTTGGAATGTTTTCCCCTTGGTTTCTGTTTCTCCTCAGTGTACTGGCCTGAGTGACCTGGAGTTCTGGTGACTAGCTAGTTTTCAGGTCCAGTAGGGCATCTCTCCTGGGTTTTTTGTTTGTTTGTTTGTTTTTTTGTTTTTTTGGGCCTGCATCATCTCTGGGGTTTTCAGTGCTACCCTTGCCTCTAGTGTCCCTACTACCTGTGTAGCCTGGAGTCCCTGCTACTGGTGGGTCTCCAGGAAATCAGGCTAGCTTGTTGGTTGGAAAATGTTTTCCAAGGAGTTGGGCGCATTTTAACTGATGGTGTGTTTTAAGGGAATATGGCAGGAGATCACTTGGGGCAGGTACTTACCTGTTTGCCCCTGGTGATTGCATACAAAGTTGTGGGACTGGGAATTGAACACAAGACATGGGGTGTAGTTGATTGTGCTTTCAGGTGAGTTGATGAGCAGTGGCTTGGGGAAGAGGGTCTTTCCTGGTAGTGTCTTGGTGCCAGCAGGCCTCCAAAAAAACAGGCAGAGTTGTGGGGCAGGAAATGGAGCACAGAGTATAAGATGCAGTTTACTCCTGTATTTTCAGGGGAGTTGGCAGGGAGCTGCTTGGAAGGGCTAGGGGGCTTATCTGGTGTCCCTGGGTATGGCATGTCTCGGGGAAATCAGACAGAGTCATGGGGTGGAAAAGGAGGCACGGGGTATTGGATGCAGTTTACTGCTGTTCTTGATTAAGCTTTTGATAGTCAATTGTCATTATCTTTAATTCATTTGTCTTTTGTATTGACCAGAGAGAAGAGTTAAAGGGAGATGTGGTGGGAGCCACCATCCCTGGATGTATCAAGTTCTTGATGGCAGCACTTATTTCTATAAGTCCTCCAGGGATTCAATACTGTTTTTGATTCACTATTTTCCTTGGCAGTGACAACTCTAAAGGACTCCATTTAGCCTTTCCAAACATAATAGCCCTCACTCCACAGTCAGAGAACCGATGTGAAAATTCTGCCAACATGAAACAATATCTGCCCAATTGTACATTGTGGGATTTGGGAAATAACCACAAGATGAATTCAGGGACCTAATGGACCTACTGTGAGTCAGAAGTCACCCAAAACTTCATTTAATTACCTGAACTGCATAAGCTTCTGCTTTAACTGGAGGGCTACAATGTTTCCTGAGGTCTCCTGGAATTAGTGTCAATTCAGAACTAGTATCCAATAGATCCTTGTATGTCTGATTGTCTCCTTTCCTCCAGTGTATAGATACTCTAGTTCCCTTTCCTCCAGTGTATGGATACTCTTGTTTCCTTTCCTCCGGTGTATGGATACTCTTGTTTCCTTTCCTCCAGTGTATAGATACTCTTGTAAATGCAGTAGGTCTGTCTGGATGAATGACTGGGTAAAGGCTAACCATAAAAGTTTTTGGTATTTCATCAAGATCCTTTCCCAGGGAAGCCTAGCCTCCCCTTCAGTCAAGGGGTTCTGGGTCTGCAAACTGGTTCAAGTGATAAATTGATTCATGGGCTGAGAGGCCCTTTTGCCACAATCTAATGTAGCCTCTTTTTTGATTTGGTTAAACAATTTTCCACTTCTACAGATCAAACAAAAAGTAGCCATGCCATCAAAATTCACTTTGCTGTGTTGACCATTATAGATTAGGCCATTATAGACATCGTTTTGTCTATGCTACCTATTTTGACAACCAAGATCACCTCACCTTTGACAATTCAGTCCTAACACCTAGCCCCTGATACCTTGGGGCCCAAGTAAACCCATTTCACTTAATTTGTAAAACTGAGCAGCAATGTCTCCAACCCTAAGGTCTGACACAAGGAAAAGGGTGACAACAGAATTTTTCAAATGTGCTGGTGCATTCTTATTATTTTGGATCTTATAGAATTAGTGAAGGACATGTCGTTTGGGCCTTCTCAATGTGAAGGATTAGGTTTTGCACAGCTAACCCACTCTAGCCTTGCAATTTCCCTGAGCCTTAAAATCCCACCACAAACAAACAAAAACTAAGGGATATCTGATATCTACAACTCCTTTTCAGTAGGTTATCTCTTGACAAATGCTTCAGGTAACCAATCAAGCAAAGTCTCGATAACGTTTTTAACTTTGCAAACTCCCATATTAAAACTAGAATTTGCACTCAGAGGACCCAAATCAATAAGCTCAACTTGATCATGTTTTATGTTCCTTCTACCATTACCCTACATTCTTAAAATCCATTCTCACACATATTCCTCAGACTTTTTCTTGAATGTATTATCAAACTAACTCATTAAATTCTCTAGTAGTACAGCACACCTATTCATGGACTATATTTTCTACTACTCCTCTAGGATCCTACTTGGCCTTAAGTCTGGGTATAAGTTTAGAGATAAATACTCATGGGCACTGAAGGATATCAGTGTTGTCCTGTCTGGTATTTCCTTCACAGAATGTCCCTACTGGTTTAGCAGACAATGTAGGACTAATTTCCTCAATCAAAGGTAAGAAAGGAAGTATTTCAGGGATTGGGGATGTGAGTACATCTTCTGCTCAGGGTGGAGTGACTACTTCCTTAGGTGAGATAAATCTTTGAGAATCTAAGGGTTCAATATTCTCAGCTTCAAATCGGATCTTTCCACACATTCCCATCCCGTTATAGGACCACATTCCTTATGGTAATGACTTTACTTTAACCACTGCCATCCTCTAAGGCTGGGACTGGAATTTTGCTGTAATTCAGCCAAGCTTATAATGAGCGTTTTGGTTTGAATTTTAAGCAACTTTATCTCTGTGACTGACTGCTGGAGAGAAGATTCTTTACCAGGGCACACTTAGTCTGCTTTTGAATGTCTGGAGGTGGTCAATTTATCACTAAATTCATTGTTGTCCTTCACTGTATTTGGAGATGGTAGAAGTTGGTAAATTTTTTCACAGAGCTTATTTCTATTCTTTTCCAGTTTATCCAGAGATGCTAAGAGCAACTAGCCAGCATCATCACGTTCCTTATTTTTCCACAATCTGTAAAAAGTTTTATATACAGAGTCAATAAATCAATTGCTGCCCACAACTGATCCATCAGAATAATAAAATGCGTTTATTTCCTTAAGTTTGTAAAATAGTTTACAGCTTTAGTACTCTCCAAGCTCCCAGGAGAGGCTTCGGTAACTGGATAGGCTTTGGTGATGGCAAAAAGGAAAGTCTATTCCTCACACACAATAGATTCATCCTTGATCTTCTGTCACTCTAACTACTTCTGGTACCAAAATTTGTATTAGTCAGGCTTATCTAGAGTAGCATGATGTACAGAATGAATCCATCACTATTTATAAAAAGAGGATTTATTAGAATGGCTTACAGGCTCTGGTTCAGCTAATCCAATAATTATCAGAAGGTCTAAGAACCCAGTAGTTGTTCAGTCCATTAGGCTGGATGTCTTAGCTGGCCTTCAGTATATACTAATTTTGAAGAGATAGGCCCTAATGCCAGTGAAGGAATTGACTTACTATTAAAGAGAGAGCAAACAGGCAAAGAGCAAAAGATTCTGTCTTCCATGTCTTTATATAGGCTTCCAACAGAAGGCATGGCCCAGATTAGAGGTGGGTTTTCCCAGCTCAAAGGATCTGGATTAAAGTTTTCTTACTTAAGGTCTAGTTTAAAGGTGTGTCTTCCTACCTCAAAGGATTAGAAATACATCTTCTCACATCAAATTAACTGAAAAAGTGTGCCATTTCATTTTTGAGTTTTAGTTAATTCCAGATGTATTCAAGTTGACAACTAAGAATAGCCATCAGGCAAGTTTTGCATTTCCTCCAGGCTAGTCCTGAAGGAAAAAGGCTTTTGAATCAGCTCCAGCTTAATTCCTCTGAGTTCTGTGTTCAAAGCGCATGGTGTTCTCAGCCAAGCTAACTTACCTTCAGCTTCTGGGAGGAAAGCAAGGCCAACAGAAATAAACAAAATTGGTTTTTGACCCATTAGGACTCAACAGCATGTAACATGTTTTTCATGGCTTGTACTGGAATTTTTAAAGATACTCTATGGCACTTGGGGGAGCATTATCAACCCTATGTGGCATAACTTCATTTAAGCTCCAGACATATGTGTATTTGTACACACACACACACACACACACACACACACACACACACACACACATTATATGTAATTGTAGGTACATGTAAATATATTACTGTGGCTTTTTCAAGCATCTTTAATGGTGTAATGCTATTTATTCCTCCTCCCTCCATTCTTCTGTACAGTCTTCTGCCCCCTATGCCCAATTAAAGACACATCCCTTCATTTTCCATTTATAACATATCACTTATATACTGCTATTCCCCTTTCTATAATCCCACCTTAAGGTCCCTCTTTTTTATTTTTCCATTTTATGAGATTTTTTGCAGGTCATATACTTACATTTGAAGATATATATCTAGGAATCAAAAATGAGAGAGAACATGCAGTATTTTTCTTTCTGGGTTTGGATTATCCATTAGGTTGTTTCCATTTCCTAGAACTTTGGAATAGGCAGCAAAAAAACATGGCTGAGCAAGTACCTGTGAAATAGAATGCAGAATACTTTGGGCATATGCCAAAGAGTGGTATTGATAAATCATAAGGTAGGCTTATTTTTAACTTTTTGAGAATTCTTCACAATGATTTCCAGAGTTAAGACATCAGTTTTCAACCACAGTGACCAGAATAAAGGTTCACCTTTCTCCACATCCTAACCAGCATTTGTTGTAAGTTGTTTTCTTTATCATATCCATCCTGACAGAGTAAATTGAAATCTCATGATTGTTTTTATTTGTATTTGACTAATTGCTAAGGGTGATGGATATTTTTAAAGATCTTTCTTACCTGTTTTCCCCTTTTTCCTTTCAGACACCTCTGTTCGGATCCATAGCCAATATTTAAATTTTGTTTGTTTCTTAACTTGTTATTTTTTTAGGTCTTTACATATTCTGGATAATAATTCTCTGTAGAGCTGAAAAAGATCCTTTCCTATTTTCTGGGCTTCCTTTCCACTTGATTATTTCCCTGACTTCATAGGAAGCGTTCAATTTTATGAGGGCTTACTTTTCAATTGTTGGCCTTAATTCTTGGGCAATTGGAGGTAGAGGCTTTTAATCTCAAATTGGTCCCAGACACACACTTCCTCAAGCAAGGCTGCACCATCTCACCCTTTCCAAACTGTACAATAGATTGGGAACCAACAACTGAAGTTCCTGAGACTATGAGGTATAGTTCTCATTCAAACCACTGTACTGCCTCATGACAATTAATACATAATTTAAAGTGAGAAAAAATTAAAGTCTGAAGTGATTGTGTAGGCTCATTATCATAGGTTTTTAAACTTGCCAGTCAACAACCTAACTAAAACATAAGTGTGTGTAAAGGGTCAGTTGTTCAATATCAAACAAGCTTTAAATAATCATATCCATTGACAGAAGGGGAAAATATGGATGAGGCAGAAACAGGAATCTAGCTCCAATGAGCTAATGAGCCAGTAAAGGCTAAATTCTCATTCTGTTGGAGTGATGTTTTTGTGCACCGTGAAAAGATTATTCTTGTATTATTCACGCTGATTTCTGTGCCAATGCAGATCTGATTACAGTCCAGATTTTGGTACTGTTGTTATTATGAAGCATCTCCCATTTTAGTGTTTTGTAAACATTGTTCTCCATTATCTCTGATTGGTCAAATAAAGAGCTGATTGGAAATAGCTGGGCTTTAGAGTTAAGGAGAGACTTATGGGTGGAGAAAGAGAGGGTCTAAGGTGGGTGAGAGGAGTCTCCATCGGGACATGGATAAAGAAGCCAGTGCCAGAATGAGACTAAGATGGCAGGTAATAGTCTACATAGTGCGATGCAGGCCAGGCCAGTATTTTCAGGTTAGAATAGCTGAGTATTTGCCAAGCTATAGTGCCCTAAGCTTATAATAAACATAGTAGTCTCCATGTCATTATTCAGAGTTGGGGCTGGAATAGAAATCCATGGGTTTACAACATTCCATGTAGAGGAACCTTTTAAAGATAAATAATAAAAATAATCTATAGTTCAAAAGTATTCTAAGAACTGAAAGTCCACAGGGTTAGTCTATCAGAATTCTTTTTTACTCTGGAACAAATAGTTTTTTTTTAATTAATTTGTTTATTTTACTTTCCAATTGCCATCCTTCTCCCTCCTCCCAGTCCCACCCTCCCAGCCATTTTCCCCATACTCTCCCCCACTCAGTACCAAAGCATTCTTGCACATCAAAACACATCAGGACTAAGTGACTCCTCTTCCACTGAGGGAAGACAAGGCAGCTCTGCTAGGAAAATGGGATGCAGAAGGAGGCAACCAAGTCCAAATCAGAGATTGTCCCCATTCCAATTGTTAGGAAATCCACTTAAGTACCAAGCAGCCCATCAGCTTCACAAGTGTAGCTGGCCTAGGACCATTCCATGTGTGTTCTTTGGTTGGTGGTTCATTCTCTGTGAGCCACCTAGTGTCTAAGTTAATTGGCTATATGGGTCTTGTAGTGTCCTTGATCCCTCCAGTTCCCACAAACCTTCCCCAACTCTTCCTCAAGACTCCCTGATTTTCAACTAATGTTTGGGTGTGGGTCTCTGTATGTGTTTCTATTATCTGCCAGATAAAGCTTCTTGGATAGCAGTAATGTTGGGTTCCTGTCCGGATCCCTCTCCATTCACTTCCAATGTTTATTTTATTTCCCCTACTTAGAGGGATTCAAGCACCATCCTTTGGGCCCTCCTTGTTACTTAGTTTCTTTGGGTCTGTGGATTATAGCATTGAGTAAATACTGTATGTATGTCTTTTTGGGTCTGCATTATCTCACTCGGGGTGATCTTTTCTGGTTCCATTCATTTGTCTGCAAATTTCATGATATCCTTGTTTCTGATGGCTAAGTAGTATTCCATTGTGTAGATGTACCACAATTTCCTTATCAATTCCTCAGTAGAGGGACATCTGGGTTGTTTCCAGTTTCTGGCTATTATGAATTAAAGCTGCTATGAACATAGTGGAGGAGATGTCCTTGTGATTTGGTGACACGTATTTGGGGTATATGCCCAGGAGTGGTATAGCTGAGTCTTGAGGTAGAACTATTTCCACTGTTCTTAGAAAGTGCCAGATTGCTTTCTAAAGTTGTTGTACAAGTTTGCACTCCTACCACCAGCCGAGAAGTGTTCCCCTTTCTCCACATCCTCAACAAATTTAAATGGCACTGCAGGATATTTGCATTTAACCTCTAAATAAGAGAGTGTATAGAGAATATATAGTCATATTGATAAATATAGTAATAAATATTATTATTATAAAAGTCCAGGTTAATTTTTATTTGAAGAAAAGCTATGAAGAGTCTCCTAAGCAGTTTCTTTGGCAATGGGAAGACCTTCAAAAGAGCTCTGGAAAAGTGTGATATGTAGAGGTGGAAAATAAAAGCTTCCTCAGATTATGGAGGGTATAACTAATTTGTTGGTACATGTGAAGCAAGTATATGAGATATTTTGATTTTCTATAATTTTCTTTATCCAGTTATCTGATGACAGATACTTAGATTGAACCACAACTTGGCTTTGTGAATAGTGTTGTAACAAACAGGCATGTGAGTGTTTCTATTATATACTGATATAGATTCCTTTGTTTATATCCCCAGCAGTGGTATTGTTACATCATAAGGTAGTTCTGGTTTTAAATTTGTTGATTAGCCTTCATAATGAGATCCACCGAAGCTGTTGTAGTACTTTCCCATCCTATTAACAATACAGAAAGATAATTTCCCCCAAATCATTGCCAGTATTTTAGTTACATGTTTGGATATATGTTGTCTATATATTCTGAATATTAATACTCTGACAGATGTCTAGTTAGCAAAGATTTTCTCCAATTCTGTATGTAGGTTGTATTTTTCTCTATTAACTGCATCTTTTGCTGTACAGAAAACCTCAAATTCTACAAAATCTCATCTGTCAGTTGTTAACATTACATTTTTAGCTTTCAGTGTCCTTTCCGAAGAGTTTTTGCCTTTTTAAAAATCTAAGAGTTTCAGTTCCTTTATTAAGGTATTTATGTATTTTTCTTAATTTTTGCGCAGAATGAGCATGTAATGGAGAGAAAAGGATAAATTTCTTGATATTCATGACCCATCAAAATTAAATTAAGATGAAGTAAAATAATTTAAAAATATCAATAACAACCAATGAGATAAAAGTATAAATTTACAATCTCCAAACTAAATACAGCCCAGATCAATATGATACATTGCAGGATTTTACCATTAAACAAGAACTAACACCAATGGGCCTCAAAGTATTCCATAAAATAGAAAAGGAAGGAAAATTTAAAATTTGTTTTATGAAGCTACAATTATCTTTTTTTTTTTTTTTTGGCTTTTCGAGACAGGGTTTCTCTGTATAGTCCTGGCTGTCCTGGACTCAATTTGTAGACCAGGCTGGCCTCGAACTCGCAAAGATCCGCCTGCCTCTACCTCCCAAGTGCTGGGATTAAAGGCGTGCGCCACCACCGCCCGGCATCTACAATTATCTTGATACTTCAACCAGACAAAGGTGAAAAACAGAACAAAATAAGAGATTTTATTTCTCAATAAATAATTACTTGCCAGTCAAATTCAAGAGCACATCAAAAGATTATGTACCATGTTCAAGTTTTAAATATATGAAAATCAAAAAATTTAATCCACTGTAAAATAAATCCTCAAGGACAACAACCATGTGGAAAAAAAAACTCATTGTAAGCTTAAAAGACTTTAACCAAAATCTAATATCCTGTTATGATAAAAGTCCTAGATAAGAACCAAAGATCACCTAACAGAACCTCAACTCTTTTGAGTTGTTGGTCGGTGCTATCTAAGAGAAGAGTAAAACACATACTCTGTTACTTTTGCCCTTGGTTGCACCCAGAGGCAAGTCCCTATTGCTGAAGACATTATGGACTTTAGAAACAGTACCTGTGATCTTTGGATGTATGTGAGTATGATGCCTGAGAGTCACAACAAGACTAGCATGGCATGACAACTCAAAAGTCTGTTCTTCTGTTTCTGCACACTCCTTTTACTATTTGAAGATGTCACCTTTGTGTTTCATACATATTTTTTCAACATTTATTTATTCAAGTTACATCTGGATCACAGGCCCCTGACTCCTCCCCTCCCAGTCCTGCCCTCCCACCCTCTTCTGCCTCTCCCTTCTCTTCTATCCTTCTCTTTGATAGGACCCACCATATCCACCCATCTCAGTTCTTTGGTCACATGAGGGCTAAGAGCTTCCTTGCTCTGAGACCTGACATGGCAGCCCAGCTAGCGTAAGGTGGCCCACTAATAGGCAACAGAGTCCATGATTGAGACTGCCCCCCTTATTTCCTAAGGGATCTGTATGAAGACCCAGTTGCCTATCATCTATCTATATATGTATAGTATTGATCCACTGCTGGATGGATTTTCTTGTAGGATAGTTATTCATTTTCCTGGTCCTTTGGGTCTGTGGGTTGTAGGATAGTTATTCTGTACTATGTGGCTAAAATCCAGGTATAAGTAAACACATTCCATATGTAACTTTCTGGATCTGGATTAGCTCACTTGGGATGAGCTTTTCTAGTTCCATCCATTTGGTTGCAAATTACATGATTTCCTTATTTCTGATAGCTGAGTACTATTTTTTTGTGTAAATGTACAACAGGTTTTTTCTTCATTCTTCAGTTGAGGGACATCTGGGTTGTTTCCAGTTTCTAGCTATTATGAATAAAGCTGTTACGAACACAGCAGAGCCAATGTTACTGTGGTTTTGGGAAGAATCTTTTGGATATATGCCCAGGAGTGATATGACTGGGTCTTGAGGTAGAACTATTTCCAATTTTCTGAGATATTGCCATATGGATTTACAAAGTGGCTGTACAACTTTGTACTCCCACCAGCAATGGAGGAGTGTTCCCCTTTCCCCACATCCTCAGCAGCATGTGCTGTCACCTGAGTTTTTGATCTTAACCATTCTGACAGGTGTGAGATGGAATCTCAGAGTCTTCTTGAGTTGCATTTTTCTGACGACTAAGGATGTTGAGCATTTCTTCAAGTGTTTCTCAACCATTCGAGAGTCTTCTTTTGTAAATTTTCAGTTTAGCTCTCTATCCCATTTTTGATCGGATTATTTGGTTCCTTGGTGTTTAGTTTCTTGAGTTCTCTGTAAATTTTGGATATTAGCCTTCTGTTGGATGTGGAGTTGGTGAAGATCTTTTCCCAATCTGTAGGCTGCTGTTTGTTCTAATGACAGTGCTCTTTGCTTTACAGAAGCTTTTCAGTTTCATGAGGTCCCATTTGTTGATAGTTGATTTTAGAGCCTGAGCTGTTGGTGTTCTGTTCAAGAAGGTGTCACCTGTGCCAATGAGTTTGAGGCTTTCCCCCCACTTTCATATATGTTTTAGAGCTAATTCTTCTAGCTTGGTAAAGACTGTAAATGGTATTTTGATAATGAATTCTTTAGGTCATATAATGACGAACCTTACTTGTTAACTTGACAAATCTGGGAGGAAGGAACCTCAGTTGAGGAATTGCAAGATTTATTTGTGGGCTTCTCTGTGAAGTCATTTTATTGATATATAATTGATGTAGGAGAATACAGCCCATTGTTGTCAATGGCATCCTAAAGCAGGTAGACCTAGGCAGCATAAGAAATGTAGCTAAGCAACCTAGGGAATGAATCAAATGAGCTCCATTCCTCTATGGTCCCTGTTTCAGTTCCTGCTTCCAGAAGTACTGCCTGGAGCTCCCACACTGGCTTCTCACTATGATGGATTATAACATAAGCTTAAATAAACACTTTTTTCTTCAAGTTGCTTTTGGTCATAATATTTAGCACAGCAACAGAAACCAAACCAATTCATAAATTGATACTATCAGAAGTGGGATATTGCTATGATTCATTGCTATGAACTTGACCTAATGGTATTTGGAGAGGGGTGTGGAAGCATTTGAAAATTTTGGCTGGAAAAGTCATTGAGTATTCAGAGTGTAATAGGCTGCTTTGTAGGTCCTTGGAACTCAAGATTGCTAAAATAAATGCAGACAAAGAAGCCCCGGCTTGTGAAGTTTCAGAGGGAAGATTGCAAGACCCTCGCAGACTCTGAGGGCCCTTTGTGTGATGCATTTGAATTTGTGAAAGTGAAGCCTTTTGTGCTTTATTGTGACAATGGGAACTTGTCAGCTGTGGCTGAAAAATCTGTTGTGGTTAATAATATATAAGCATCATTGAGGTGAAATTTTCTCGCAAGTGTTTCCTCAGGGTTATAAGACATAAATTGTGATCCAGACGTGGCCAAAGATTCATTTCAAACTGGAAACTGAACTTGCTGAACTTGGCAATATATGTGAGTCTTTTACATGGTACTTGTTTGAAAGCATGAAGGAGTGATGCAGAACAATTGAGACTTGTGACTGTACGAAGCAGGAGAGACCATTGCTTGAGGTCACTTTCAGTTTCAGTGGAGTCCCTAAGATACTGGAGATGTTAGGACTATGGTATGACCATCAAGGACAGTGGTAGGTGTAGAGTAGTGCTACCTTTTGACTCCCAGTGGCAGAGCCAGAAAAGAAGAGGGCACAAGCTCTTTTGACCATAGAAGACTGTGAGTTCCAGATGCTGGACAATAAATGAAACATTTGAATTGTAATGTTGGATGTTGGTTTTGCTTTGATCTTATTATGACTGTTCCATGGTTATTTTCTCTTGGAATAAGACCATATATAACCTGTTTTTGATTTTACAGAAGCTCACAGTTAAGAGACGTTCAACTTTTAAGGAGATCTTGGACTTTTCAATATTGAAAATTTTAAAGACTGTAGGATTTTCAAAAGTTTGAGTGTGTTTAATATTGTTATATTAGCATGATCTTGGAGACAAGAAAGTGAAGGTTACAGTTGAAAAGTGATGTGTTTGTGTGTTTAATAGACAAGATGTGGCCCATCAGAGCCAACTCTTCTGCCTGCTACCTGTGACAAGGGCAAAAGAGAGTAGAGGGGATCTGTTCCTTGCCAACACCACCACAAAGCAGACAAAAGGCAGGACTGCCTCTCCCACAGCCACATCCTTGGAGCCAGCTCACCCACAACCCCCAGATCCAGGGCCAGGCAGGGTTCTTTTAGTCTCTGGCTTGCTTCCCATCCTGGGAGCCCATCTGGTGGTTGCCTCGTGCTGAACTGGTGTTGGTCTCTGGCTTGATTTTTTTCCAGGAATGTTACATGACTATTCATTCAGATAGTCATAGGTCAGAACACTGAGTGTAGACATAGTCTCTCTCCTCTCTGCAACTTACTGATGCACATGTGACACAACAGGCACATCTGCATTGCCTGTAGGGACAGTTGTGACATTTTCTTGATTGCTAATTGATACAGGAATTTCCACCCCACTGTGGGAAGTGGAATGCAAGAATAGATAGTCCTGAGCTATGTAAGCATGGTAGTTGAGCAAGCCAGGGAAGCAAGCCTATGAGCCATATTCTTCCATAGCCTCTGCTTCAATATTAGCCTTCAGGTTTTCTGCTTTGAGTTCCTACTTGCTTCTCCTTAAAGGTAAAGTGTAACCCATTAGCCAAATAAAGCCTTTCAACCTCAAGTTGGTTTGGTGGGTGCTTAATCAAAGAAAAAATAAAAAGACTAGGAGAGGTAGTATGCACATACTAAAATATTGATCAATCGAATCTGTTAACATGGTATATCCTTCTGTTTCTTTGTGTTCACCTCAGATTTCTTTATCAGTGATGTATGTTTTCATTGTAGAAACCATTTATTTCCCTGGTTATATTGATTCCTGAGTTATAGTACTGCTATATAAATATACATATATACATATATATATATATATTACTACTCTATCATATTATAGTATGTATGTATATATGATAGAGTAGTAATATATATGTCATATATTATGTATATACTATGTATCTCTAGTAGTTATTCCAAATAAAAATTCTTGTTTCTCTTTTAGATATTTTTTTATTACAAATAACAGTGCTACTGGCTTATATATTTTGAATTTCGGTGTCATGATTTAAATCTTTTTCTTTAGCATATACCTTAGCAAATTACTAGACATTTTTAAATATTATTTTTTTATTTTTAGTATGTTTTAATTTATGTAAAAGTACATAATGTTCCTACCCCCCTTTTTCTCATTACTACTCCTCACAGCTACCCTCTTTCAAACCTCTCCCATGTCCCTCCATTCTCAAGTTGATAGTATATTTTTAAATCATTATTACATGTATATATATATATATATATATATATATATTTACACATGAATATATACACACTAACACACATATATAACTACAATCTGCTGAATCTTCTTTTGCTATGTGTGTGTATTTTAATCATAACACCAGACTTACATATGATTTAGACACCACTATTATAAAACAGGTTTTTTTTAAATATCTGAAATTATTTCAGTCTCAGGGTTGAAGAGATGACACAGCAGTTAAGAGCATTGGCTGTCTTTCAGAACACCCAGGTTTAATTACCAACACACATATGGCAGCTGACAGCTTTCTGTAACTCCAGTTCCAGGGCTCTGATGCCCTATTCTGATCTCCATCGTTACCAAGCATGGAAATGTTTCACAGATATGCATGTAAGCAAAACACTCATGAACACATCGTATAAATAAATCTTTATAAAATTGTTTCAATGTCTTAAATTTCTCATTCTATTCAGTTATTTCCCCCATATTTCATGTACTCTTTGATTTCTTTGTGTTTTCTTTAATTCTCCTAAGGTTCCTTAAAATACCTATTTCAAATTATTTATCAGCCAGTTCATTTATATACTTATATTTCTTCTTTTGAAAGGTTAAGAAAATCTTGCTTCTGTGTTCTGTATTTTGGCTCTTTTAATGTGTTGTGGATAGGTTCTCTGGGCATGCTTATTTGAGGTTATAAATGTCTGTTGTGTTAGATGTCTACTTCATTTCTTGGATTGGAAGGTTTATGCTATAAGTTCACTAAACAGTGTTTCTATGCATCTAAAGTTTATCTTAATCTCTTCTTCCAAGGAGTGATTTATCTTTGATTTGATTCCAAAATCCTAATCCAGAATTCTTGGAAGTAGTGATTGTACTTGTATTTTTTTCTTTTTTTTATGGTGAAAAATGTATATTTAAAATTCTCAGCTGGACTCAGTTTAAATGATCCCAATTTTGTTGATAAAATCCAGAGGATCATAATCAAGAGCCAACCAAATCAAATGGGAAAGAACAATTTTCTCTATGTCAGGCCTTACAGGGTTATTGAATTTGGCCACACCACAGCCTGTTTGATCTGATGCTTGTTGGCATTGACCTCCACAATGAACACAAGTGTGTTGTTGTCCTCTATTTTCTTCGTGGCTGACTCAATAGCCCAGGGGAATTTATGATGGCATGGTGTCCAAGCTTTTTTTCTCCTGAGCATGCTCTTTTGAGGTAATTGGGGCTGCCTCTGGATTGGCAGGGTCTTGGACCACGGGAAAGTGGGAGACTGTTTAGATCTTCTTTTTGTGGCTGCTTGCTTGGCTTTTAATGACCTCTGCTTTGACTTCAGCTTTGGGATGGATAGGAGCTTCCTTCTTCACTTTCTATATTAGTATTTCAATGTAACACTTCCTCAGCCTTGTATTCCATCTTTCACATCCTTTACTCTTCTTGGTGTAGTCTATAATGATGCTTTTCATTGTGTTTTTTATTTGACTCACTGAGTTCTGAATGGTGACCATTTCTATTTTTTTCTAAATTTTAATTTTCCTGTTGATTAAAAAATGATAATTTTGAATTCTTCATCTATCTTTTTTTCCCATTTAATATATTTATATTTACTTACTGAAGACTTGTGGCGTTTGGAGGTATTTTTCTTTTGTCTTTATGTTGTTTGGCAAATCTATTTATATGGATTTTTCTGATGTTATTTTAAAGTGTTCTTAGTGAGCAGCCTTCCATCCTCATTACAACTCAAAGGGAGAGAAAAACGCTGTAAACACAAAGAAGTACAAATAAGATACGTAAATAGTTAAAAATTGCTTGATGTCCATAATATGTCGCTATAGGCATGGGGGGTTGAAATGGCAAAATTTCTGTGATCTATGAAGTTAAAAATTACTTTTGATAAATGTAGAAGTAATAATTGAATGAAATGATGGGATAGAGAAAGGCAAAAAGAAAGAAAAATCTAGCAGGGAATAGTGCAGAGTAGAAAATACTTGGATGCTATAGAGACAACAGATGTAAATCTGCATGGTAAAGCAAAATTTCATAATCAAAATTGCATAAAGAACAAAAACTTATTTGTTTTCAAGTATAATAAAAAAAACAAGCAAACAAAGGTCAAACAGAAAGAAAATTTGAATCCCAAAACACTACTGGGGAAGCATCTTTTAACGGTTTTTAATATAAGACTTTTCCACATTGAAGAGGTAGCCAACAGGTGCAAATGTTAGAGTAGATGAGAGTCATTTTCTCAATAATCTTCACATGGTTTTAAGGGGTCCACTTTGTTGCATACTGAGCTCCACTTTATACAATTTTCAATTTTGCTGCCTGTGGACCAGAAAAGTTCTCACTTGCTTCAGACATTCCTCAATTTCCATACGTTGAAACAGTTATTATCCTACCAAAGGATAATCCCTTCCTGTAGAAAAGACTGGTAGAACATGAAAATAAATTTCTGGAGGACTTCTCTCAGTTCACTCTGGTACTGGTCAGGATAAACATTGTGTGGAAAGGAGATGTCTGTGGAAAATGCTTATTAGATCTAGGCTAATAAAATAATCTCTCTGGTGAGCAATGTACATTCATAGCAGAGAATCGATATCATTAAAGGCTCTCAGTGATCTTGGGCTCCATGCTAATGATCTCAGAAGTTATTTAGCTCCTTGCTAAATAAAACAGGACCACTAACTTCTGAATGTCCTCTCGTGTGAGCATTGTCATTTATCTAGATTCACCCTCCCCACATCTATAATTGTCTTGTGTAGCCACTTCCCACCTTAGAGTTCTGAGAATGTAACTTTAGGCTCTGTCACTTATGATTACTCTTTGGCATCAAGTAATTAGGGGAAATCAATCTTAAGATGGTCCCTGTCTATAGCACTCAGTATGCAATAAAACCAGAAACTAGGTTCACAACTGGGTACACCTGTGGACTTTTCCTGTGGGAAGGACTGCCAGTGTCCTTTCACCAGTGATGTAAGGGTTATTCTTTAGATCATACTTTGGTTTTCCCTTCTTCTGTGGGGATTGTCAAACTGGGGTAATTTGGCACTTCTTTCTTTTCTCTGGTTCTCTGTTCTAATTCTTCACATGTTCAACTTCCCCATAAGTCCTGTTCTGATTTACTACGCTCTCTGAATCTTTTTTTTTTTTTTTTGGAGTAGAGTTCATTTTTTTTTTTTTGAGTCTTACTCTTTATGTCACAAGGTGGCAGCTTCTATTCTGTTCTCTCCTCTAGATTCCCGTATTTTTTTTAAAGTCAAATTTGGGGAATATTGACCAGTGTTATTTTCTTTTTAAATCTCATATCTGTTCTCTTCATATCTTTTCTCACGTTGACTTCTATAATGCCTACATTAGTCTACTTTATTATGCCTCATAAGTTCCTTCTTATGTGTTTCCTTTTCTTAAAATTTATTTTTCTCTCTTCAATTCAAGTATTTTCAAATGCCTTTATATTTAAGTTTGATTATTATTTTCTGCCTGCACATGTTGTAAAAATTTCTCCCATAAAATTTCAATTCATTCATTATATCTGTTGTCTTCTAAAATTCATAGTGGTTTTTAAAATTCTGACTTTATTTATATTATAAATTTTGTGCATTATTGTTTTTCTGGTTTTCTTTAATTCTTTACAACTCGTTTCCTTCAATTTGGGGGGGCATATTTAAGATTATAAGATTCTGTTTGGTATTTTATAGTTCATAACACACACATGTGTATGGGAGGGTTTGGAAGAAGAAAGTGAAAGGAGAAAGAACATAATTATAGGAAAAGGTAAAAATAAATAAATAAATAAATAAAATTAAAAGAAATAATTTAAAAATCCATATGGAAACCTAATATTATAGAAGCTTCCATCTTATTTCACTGGAGGATAATTAACACAGAGGCTGTAAACTGGACAATGTGTAGAGACTGAGATGCTTTGGAGTACTCAGTCTTAAATCAAACTTCTTCCCTCATGGCTCAGAGATTTATGTAGAAGAGGAAGCAGAAAGATTCTAAGAGCCAGAGAGGGATGAATGATCCCAAGGAAGCAATATTTTCCAAGAAAAAAAGAGGACTGATACACATATTAATTCACAAAGATTGTATCAGAAACGTATAAGACCTGCACATGTTCAGGCCAGATGAAGTTCAAACCAGAGGAGGAGTATGTAGTTTACCAGTCATAAAGTCAGAAGAAAATAGGAGCTCAGTGACAATGTATGGTTTAGAAGTTATTAATTAAGATAGACTTCATCACCAGAAAGAGACACACAACCAAAGTTATTCTAAGGTTAACCTAATAAAAAAGTTTGAAATTTAAAACCAATATATTTTCTTAATGCTCACCGTTCTATGGCCTCCTTTCTACCTTCATTCACACAACTCTCCAAAGCTACCCTTCATGGATGATGCCCAAAGCATCCGTTATTCTTATTTCAGATAAAAAAAAATGAAGACCTAGAAAAATGTTCATTCCCAAGAAGAAAATAAAAACATAAATATTAATAAATTCTACATTAATGAATTTACCTGAAACTTTTAGAGAACTAAAGGTCAGAGAGCAAAGAGTAGCTTGAAATATAGGAGAAGCCAGTAAGATAAACTAGAATCAGAAAATTTCTTTTCTTTGGAAAGACTGTCCAATGGAATATATGTTGTTCAGGAAATTTAATTTGAAGGCTTTTATGATGTACTTAATATCTACTGTCCATTAGTGTGAAGTCCAGTTGAGTATAAGAAGATTCATCACTTCTGTTGGAGCTGTCAAGCAATCAAAATGAATATCAAACATTCAAAGACACTTTTCATCAGGGTGATGAATGGGCCTGAACACTAAACTGCTAAAAACTCCACTTGGATTTGCCTTATTATTGCTATAGTTATGCATGAAGAAAGAAATAACATTAAGGACCCTTGGGATTTTGACATTGTGTTTTTCACATCAAGCAAAGATCAAAGAGTAAACTAGAAGAATTCCAAGCACCGATTAAGGATCACAAATTGAAAACTTTCAAGTATAGTGCATTTCAACCATGGGGTCTGCATGATTCAAAAGAAGCCTGGGGACCAATTTCACACTACTTACATGGTGGCAGAATTTCAAGCTAGGAAATTGTCACTGAAACACTTTCCCAAGCCAGAAAAACTGGCTGGACTTTGGCAGAGGCAAACTCCAACTATTTCAGCATGTTTTTCTTTTAATCTAGGGTTGTGAACTCCCACAGAAAGTAATCACCACTTCAGAAAAACTCACAGTAGAGAGTTACAAGATGGAAAGAACTAATCTGAAAACTAGAGATCTTACATAGATGCATTCACTTACTGAAAATTACAGATCCAAAAACATTATGAAAGAACATTTGTAATGTTTCATATGGAGAAAGAGATTAAGAAAGATAAATTATTGGCTGGTATGATGGCACTTGTCTCTAATGTCATCATTTAGTTTGGCTAAGGCAGGAAGTTCATGTTTGAGGTCAGTATGAGCCTCATAAAGAGTTCCAGGCCAATCTTTTCTACATAGAGAGACATTGTCCCAAACAAACAACAAAATTATGTTTAAAACAACCAGACACCAAAGAAGACAAGTAGCCCAGATGATCCAGCCTTGCAGACTTCCTCAATAGATGTTTCCTCAAAAATCTACAACCAGAACAACTCAAAATGGCTAACTAAAATGGTTCAGCTCCACAGAATGTTCTAGCCAGGACTTCAGCAAAACTCTGAAGTTCAGCCTCTGACAACAAACTTCTTAGGACATTTAAATAGCTGAGCACAAAAGGACTGAGCATCAAATGTTACTATTAACTTGTTTAACAATTTTTTCAATTCTTATTTGAGCCCCAGACAGGATTCCTACATCCCAAATCAGTAGGAAATAAATTTAAGAGATCAACACCCCATTCCCAAAATGTGGGGTGGGTGATTATTTTGCCAATTTTGTCATTTGATGGTTTATAGATGTCTGCTGTTATTTAAGGGGATTGATTATAAGTTGTTAAATGGTCTTGTTTAATAGGTTTTGGATGTTAGATCCAGGGATTTCTCTCTTTTTCTTTTCTCCTTCATTCTCTCCTATGTAGGGTGGAAAAGACTTAAAAAATGGGATATAGACATAATATAGGAGTGATAAAGAAAATGGGATAGATACTGAATATGCTTTTATATGTTTGTACATTGATATAAAATTAGGATTATATTTGGTCTCATTGGTATTGATATTTGTATATTGATACAAAATTAAGGTTAAATCTTTTTAAGGTTTTGTACCTAGGTAATGCTTAAAACGTAATGTGAAGCTTTGGCCTTTTGATAGCAACTGTTACAAACTGTTTAGGATAATTAAGAGATTCAAACTAATAGTCATTCAAACATGTCATTTGGTTAGGTACTAGCATAGTTTATCACAGATGTTTTCTAAGTTAACTGGAAATCAGGTTAATTGTGGTACATTTACACAATGGAATACTACTCAACTATCAGAAACAAGGAAATCATGCAATTCGCAGCCAAATGGATGGAACTAGAAAAGATCATCCTGAGTGAGTTAATGCAGACTCAGAAAGATACACATGGCATCTATTTACTTATAATTGGATTTTAGCCATATAGTACAGGATAACTATCCTACAACAATACACCAAAAGGAACAGGAACATAGACTTTGTTACCTATTAAGAGGACAATTTGTCGTAGGAGTGCTACCATGTTGGCCCCCAGGGCAAGAGGAAGCTTTTAGCCCTCAAATGACTGTTGAGCTGAGAGGGGCTGATATGTAGGGACACTCCACATCAGAGGAGTGGGAAGGGTGGGAGAGGGAGGAGAGGGTGGGTGGGTGGAACCAGGAAGGGGGGAATGAGGGCACTGTGAGGGAGATGTAACTTGAAGCAATTAAAAAAAAAGAGAGAAGCAACATTTGCTTATTCACATATACGGAGATAGATCGGTGGTCTTCAAAAACCTCAAGAGATCTGTAGAATTTGTCATTCAAGTAAGTTTTCTTAACTTAAGATTTTTGATATTGAGACGTGTCAGCTCCTGACAGCACTCCCTATTCTACTCCAAGTAGAGGATGAGCATCAAAGAATCTCCAGTGGGAGATGATTGCATTACTGGCAAGCTTGTCACTGGGCAAGAAAAATTCCTTGCTTCAATTGTAGACAAAACGCTGTCCAGAAAGGACAAAACTTGGAATCACATCCTATCTCTTCCAAGACAGGGTAGGCAAATTCCTGCTTTAAAATTAATGTCTGTCAGAGATACTGGGCCAAGAGGCTGATGATAGATGCTCTAATGTATGGAGAGAAATTGGGGACTGTCCAGGCAGCCAGTTGCCTGTCACTTCTTAGTTTTGGAAGCTGATGGATCTGCACTTCCTGTATGTTAAGATATATTTATCCTTCTCAGGTCTCTGATGTGGTTGAAGACTAGACAGTTTTAGTTTCACAGTTAGATTTTTAAGCTGTTTAGGAATTAAATGGATGTTCTAGATCTAAGAAGATGTTGTTAAGTTGGTAATGCAAGTTAGCATGGAAACTGAGTTAGGTATAGAACTTTAAACTTATGGAGATAGATGGATAATAGAATATTAATATCTGTTGCCAAATATGTATAGACTGAACATTGGGAATGTATGTTATACCTTATAATTTTCATAATTTTGGCTTAATTATTTGAAAAAAAAAGGATTATGAGTTCTGGGAGAAGGGGGAGAGGGTGGGAGGGTAGAGCCAGGAGTGGTGGAGGGAGGGGACTGTGATGGAGATGTAACTTGAAGTAATAAATAGACATAAAAATTGTGCTTGTAAACAAAACAAAACAGGTTATTTTGCAAATAATCGTTTTTGTAACACAACTATGAAGTGTGAGCAAGAATGTTGATGAGGTGTCCTCTATTTACTTCCCTTCTATAAAAAACACAAAAAAGTATAGGCAGCACATATTAGCCTAGGATATTTGACAGAGAGTGAGTGTAATGAGAATAAAATGGACCTGCAGAATATTAAGACACGAGTTATACTATTAAGAAAGGAACAATGCACATTGCATTGACTACCCATGGGAAAGAAAATGTAAATAATAGGTTTCTGTCAATTGTCATTAATATCTGAGATTTTGAATTTTTTTTGCAAAAGAATCTTGAACTGCTCTGGGCCCAGATATAAAAGTTCACAGGTAATGAGAATCATTGAATTTACTTTAGGGAGAAGTCAATTCACCTTGTACCATTTTTCTACCAAATTTAGTGAATACAATGCAATTATGCCTCACACTCAAAGTCTGTAGAAAAGTGGTTCTCAACCTTCCTAATGCTGCAATTTTAATGCAGTCCCTCAAGTTATGATGACCACCAACCATAAAATTATTTTTGTTGGTATTTCATAACTAATTTTGCTACTGTTATAAATAATTTTTCAATGAGGAGTGTGTTTTGGTTCCCAGTATTTTGTCATTGTTATGGTATTGTTTTTTCCCCACATCTTTCAATTATTCAGTCTGAGGTTATTTAGTCCTTGAGTTTTATTGGGTGTTGTTAACTTCTTCAGTTTTAAGTTTTCCTTCTAGTACCTCCTGTTGGGCTAGATTTGTATATAGATACTGCTTGAATTTGGTTTTATGATGGAATGTCTATCTTTGTGGTTGTAAATTTTGCTGGGTAATATAATCTGGGATGGCATCTGTGGTCCTTAGGATTTGCAGTACTTCTATCCAGGCTATTTTTTCTTTTAGAGTGTTCATTGAGAAGTCAGGTGTTATTCTAATAGGTTTGCTTTTTATGTTCTTTGGTCTTCTGTTCTTGAAGCTTTTAATACTTTCTTTTTCTTTCCTATGTATTTCATGTTTTGATTATTATATCAGATGGAGAATTTCTTTTCTGGTACAGTCTATTTGGTGCTCTGTATATTTCTTGCACCTCAATAGGCACCTTTTTATTTATATTATGAAAAAGTGGATAAATAAAGAGAACTGGGAAGGAGAGGGAGAGAGGAGAGAAAAGGGGAAACTCAGTTGTGGAGAGAGCACAGGGTAGGAGGTGAGAGGGCAGGAAAAAAGATCAGAAAGCAAGGGGGATAACTCTTGGACAAGCTGGAGACCAGCAACAGGATAGGCCCCTGGGAAGAAATGGGGGTGACACTATCTGAGATGTCTAGCAGTGGGTGATATGGACACTGAAAAGGCCTCCTTCAAGCTAAGTAGTACTTCTAGAGGAGGGGGGAATCACTAACCCACACACTAAACATCATTACAAAAGTTATCCTGTATACAAAAAGTTCAGGGATAAAGATATTACCAGCAATTGAAGGAATGTCCAACCAATGACAGGCCCAACCTGAGACCTACTTCAAGGGAGAGAGTGAGTCCCTATCACTTCTAAGGATACTATGCCATACCTACAGATAGGAGCATAGCATAACTGTCATCTGAGAACCATTATGCCTCATTGATCCAAACAGAGGCTGAGACTCACTGCCAAATATTAGGAGCAGGTGGAGTGTCTGATGGAAGTATAGGGGGAAGGATAGAAAGACCCAGAAGGGACAATAACTCCAGATGAAGATCAATAGAGACAACTAAACTAGGCCCATGGGGGCTGACAGAGACTGAAGTACCAATCAAAGAGCATGCATGGAATGGATCCAGGGCCCCTATACATAGCAACAGATGGACAACTTGGTCATCATGTGGGTCCCCTAGCTAGTGGAGTGGGGGCTGTCACTGACATAGAATCTGATGACTGCTTTTTGACCCTTCCCCCTGACAGGGCTGCAGTGCATGGCCTCAATGGAAGAGGTTGTGTCATTCTTGATGTGACTAGATATTCTGGGATGGGAGGGTATGGGGGTCTCCCCTTTTCTGAGGAGAACGGGAGGGGGATAGGAGGAAGGGGAAAGGAGGGTGGGACCCAGAGGAGGGCGGGGAAGGGGTTAAGATTGGGATGTAAAATGAATAAATAAAGTTAATAAAAGTTAAAAAGAACAGAAAATTTTCTTCTAGGATTTTGTTGAAATATTTTATGTAGCTTTTACATGGATTTCAATTTTGCCCTCTGTTCCCATTATTCATAGATTTGGTGTTTGTGCCTGGATGTGTGTGTGTGTGTGTGTGTGTGTGTGTGTGTGTGTGTGTGTGTGTGTGTTTAGTGTTTTTCTTGACCATTTTATCTATTTCTTCTATCTTGTCTTCAATGACTGAGATTTTCTCTTTCATCTCTTCCATTTTGTTGATGTGACTTGCTTTTCAGATTTCTGTTCAAGTCCTAAATTTTTCATTTCTAGTTTTTCCTCATTATGTTTTTTTTTTCTTTATTGATTCTGTTCCAATTTCATGTCCTGAAGTGTTTATATCTAATTTTTTCATTATTTCATTTTATTTCATTTTATTTTTTATTCCAAACCTATTTATATTTATTTTTGTTTTCATAGATTTCTTGAATGTATTTATTTGCATCCTCTTTTAAGAACCTCCATGCTATTCAAAAAGGCTGTTTTGAAGTCCTGGTCTTATACTTCTATATTTCATGGTGTCTATTGTTGTAGAGGTGCTGTGCAATAGTGGGTACGTATTGCTCTGGTTGGCATTGATTGTGTTTTTATGCTGGCATCTAGGTATCTGGATATGGGATTAATTTAATTTTAGGATCGAATATCTAGTATTGCCTTTGTTTGGTGGGTATTTTGTTCCCTAGTTTCTGTTACTGTCTTTTTTTTTTATAGGAGAGTGTGGTGGCTGTCTGTTGCCTGGTATGAAGTGTTTCTGAGATCCTGCCATGTGTGACTACTGGAGGTTCTCAGTAGAACATGTTTCTGTTTATTGGAACCTGACACTTATGAATGGGGATGAGATAGAAGGAGGAGCATCTGAGGGGTTCCACAGGATGGAGGAAAAGAAGGTATACAACCAGAATCTGTTTAGTCTCCTGGGAATGAATGCAGAGAGGAAGAAGGGGCCACAACTGATATTTTCCTACAGAGCTGGGAATTAGAATTAGGGATTGGATTAGGAGGAGAGGAGAAGAATAAAGGCTGCCTACCTTCTTCCCTGAATGGCTGAAGCTCTTAAGATTTATTTGGTATTGAATTAGAAACAAAAGTGACATGATCAGTGCTGTGCTTACAATAGGTAGTTTCTTCACGAGTATAAACTTAAATGGAAAAACCATTTTCATTTTAAAGATACCTGCTTCTTGATTCTAGTGTCCAGTGGCTAGGAATTAGAGTTTTCATTTTGAAGATATCTCCCTCTTGATTCTAGTGTCTAGTGGCCAGGAAATAGAGTTTTTATTTTAAAGATATATGCCTCTTGATTCTAGTGTCCAGTGCTAGGAAATAGAGGCTTTTTTTCTTTTTTTTTGTTAAGCACTTGTGCTTACTTACAGGGCCAGTGTCACCTGATATGTCTCTAGGAATTAAATTAGGCCAGATGGGAGGGGGCCAAAGTACGACTGAGGTTATCACATCTTTATTGAGAGCAATCAGACTTCTTGTAATTTCATCAGAAACAGAATATAATGGCAATTGCCAGAATCAATTCTGTTGTAGTTACCATGATTCAATGACATTTGCAAACTATATAGGGTACATAAGGTTAATATCTTAGACTAATTGTCCTGTCAAGCTTCCTTGCTTCCTTGACTACTAAGGGAACATACAGAGAAACACAAAGTGGCCTGAATGCTTCACTGCCTGAGGGAGTGCACTGGTCTTTTAGGAACTGGAAGGCACACTGTGTCCCAGGAGCCCTGGGCTCTAACCTGAAAAACCTATGACACATGCTTCTCAAGACAACTAGGTAAAGTCAACTACATGGTTTCTTGCAATTCTGGAGTCTCTATTTTATACCTCCATGAGTATCTTTTGCTTTTATATTGTTTTTATTATAACTATTCTGAGATGAGGTTATATTTCCTTTGGGTGCTGATTGTTATTTTCTGGAAAACTCCAGGCCCAATTGGCAGTTTAAGTGGAATTTGAAGGAAGTGATTCAGCAGCTACAGAAGCATGGATGTTCCTACAGAATTAGTGTGTAGGGTTCAAAATGTTGAATATCATTGAAAAAAGTTTCAAGAATACAAATTGATCAGAAATAAAGTAAAAGCCTGAGTACAAAGGGCTTTTCTAGAATTAAAAATCAGATCATCTAAGAAAGATATTACCTGCCAAAGAAGTAGCACCCCAGAGTTAGGATTAGGGCAGGTTTCTGCTATCTTTCCAGGAGATTAAAAGCATCCATCTAAGGAGTCCAGGGACAACTGGACAACTGAAACTTCTGAAGAAAAGAGTCGAGACACCCAAGAAGACCAGGAGCACAGATGATCCAGCTTCACAGCACGCAGTGGACAGGATGTAGACAACATATTGGAACTCCCTGCTTCCTCCCTTTCCTGGCCCCTTTTCTGGGTTCTGCTGTGCACTCAGGGTATGGCATCTACATCTCAGCCCAGAGTAGTAAAGCAGTTCTGGAAAAATATGTGCAGTCAGAGAAACCAGGCTGCACCTGTTCAGAGTTTCAATCTGAGAGGCACAGGCTGGCTCTGAGACTCATCTGAGAGAAGATTGTGAGGATCATGGCCACATTCCTGCCACCCTAGCTGCAGGGGAACTGTTAGAAACCCCTGCCAACCCAGGTAGGCTGCTCTGTAACACTGTGATTCAGGCAGGGAAAAGGTGGGTGAAATTTGCTGAGTCCAATAGCTGTAGACACCCTGTGAACTCCATATTGGAACTCACTTCCCATGCTCACTCCAGCAGGGGACTAAGTCTACAGCCTCAGTCCAGGGCTTGAGATCTCTACCCAGAGCAGTGAAGTTGTCCTGGACTGTGACGTGCTGCCCAAGGGAGCAGGACTTAAGATGGCCCTGAGTTTCCATCTCACACCTGTAAGAAGGGCTAAGATTAAAAAACTCAAATGACAGCACATGCTGGCGAGGTTGTGGAGAAAGGGGAACACTCTTCCATTGCTGGTGGAAGTGCAAACTTGTATAACCACTATGGAAATCAGTGTGTCAATGTCTTAGAAAACTTGGAATAGCTATACCTCAAGACCCAGCCATAACACTTCTGGTTATACATCCAAACAATTCCTCACCAAACGATAAGGACATTTCCTTACCTATGTTCATAGCAGCCTTATTTGTAGTAGCTAGAAACTGGAAACAGCCCAGATGTCCCTCAACCAAAGAAAGGATTAAAAAAAAGTGGTTGTAGAAAAAAATAGCTAATTAAACTATTTACCCAGTATTTACATTATATTTAATTGATTCGGCAGTGTTAATCCTTAAGCCGCCATTATAAATGAACATACACACAAACACCACATGGATTTTAACAAGCCTAGGCCTGAATTGAGCAATGCTAGCCCATCTAAACTAGCTCTTAATTCTATTACCCAAATATGACCCCATATATACATATTTCCCCTTGGACTGCCATTCTCCATGCTATGCAGTTGTTCCTGTCCATGTGGAGTGAGGTTCTTTTTTCTAACCCATGATGTGTGTCCTCCTTTTTTTCCTGCTGGTGGCTGGAATGCATTAATCCTCTGTCTGAAGTGCAGGCTTCCTGTTCTAATCTCAGGGAGTACCACCTTTCTCTGTCTTTGTCCAATCTCAGGCCTCAGCATTTATTTAACCAATCAGAGTCAATTAAATAACAGACACCAAACAGGACCAATTAACATTTAGAATGCTTAACACTACCCCGTCAAATGGTACATTTACACAATGAAATACTACTCAGCCATCAGAAACAAAGAAATAATGCAATTTGCAGCCAAATGGATGGAACTAGAAAAGCTAAGTGAGCTAACCCAGACTCAGAAAGATACACATGGCATCTACTCACTTACAACTGGATTTTAACCATGTAGTACAGGATAACTATCTTACAACCAACACACCAAAAGGAACAGAAACATAGACCTTGTTCCCTGTTAGTGGGACACCTTGCCATAATATAGTTGCCATATAGGCCCCTGAGGCAAAAGAAAGCTCTTAACACTCATATGACTGTTGAATTGAGTTGGACTGTTATATAGGGGCCACCTACTTCAGAGGATAGGATAGGTGGGAGGGGGAAGAGGGTAGGAGTTTGGGAATGGGAGGGGTGGAGAGAGGGGACTGTGATGGAGATGTAACTTGATGTAATAAACAAGCAAAAGATATGTAAAAAAGAGAGCCTTTGATTAAAAGTGGCAGTTGTTGGGGGACAGGAAACATACATCTTAAATTTTAAAAAAATCAGGAGGATGAGGGAGAAGATGATAGGAGGGGGGACTAAATAGAAGGAGGAATCTGCTTAAACTGTATAAAGATTCAGTTAGATGGAATTTTTGGTGGCACATTGCACAACACAGTGTATATAGTTAGTAGAAGGGTATTCTCTATTTCAGATTTACTGAGAGCTTGTACATTGATGGATATTTATATTCATAACTTGGTTGTTCAGAATGCTGCAATACTATTTAGTATAGCCTCAAATATGGTTAGGAGTGATGATAATGACTTTGGGTATTGATAAATTTGATCAGTGTTATAAGTAATAATAAATAACTATTTGAGGTGGTATGTTAACTAGCTTGATGTAATAATTATATATTACTCAATGTATATACAAGTATAAAATGTCAAGAAACAATACAAGTACCTTCCACGGGTATTTTCTTGTTCAATATTTTTTGACTCTTTTGGAACTTCTGTGCTTCCATATGACATCTAAGAGTATCTTTTAAATGTTTGTGAAGAGCTTCTTTAGAAATTTGATGTGAATTAATATAGATTCCTTTTGGAAAAGTGAACATTTTCATAATACTGAATCTATCACACCATGAGCATGGGGATGCTTTAGAGCTCATTTTAACATTTTCATTTTTTCAGCTATGCAACTCTTAGAGTCATTTACCCAAAAGACTCTATTATCTATTTTAGAGATGCCTGCTCATCAATACTTACTGCTACCCTATTAACAATAGCCAGGAAAACCAGGCATGGTGGCACACGCCTTTAATCCCAGCACTGAGGAGGCAGGGGCATGTGGATCTCTGTGAGTTCAAGGTCAGCCTGGTCTACAGAGTGAGTTCCAGGATAGCCAGGACTACACAAAGAAACTGTCTTGAAAAACCAACCAACCAAACAACAAACAAACCCCCAAAACAACAACAACAACAACAACAAAACCAATAGCCAGGAAGTGGATACTGCCTGGATAGTGTTCAAATTTTAATGGATAGTGAAAAGGAGAAACATCTAGACAATGGCATAGTTTTCAGATATTCAAAAAATAAAGTTATTATTTTGTAGGTAACAAAGACGAAGTTGGAAGATATCATTCTGCATGAGTTAACCCAGACACTGAAAGATAAACACCATATTTTTCTCATTTGTGAATATTGTTTTTGTGTCTCTTGACATGTGTGGATATCTGTACAGATCAGGAAATTACTAAGGAACCATGAAGAGGGGCTTACAAGGGAGGGGAGATAGCATGCTCTGTTATAAGAAGTTGAAAAGGAATAATGGAACAAGAAGAGTTAAGTTGAGGTGGGGAATATAGAGGAAATTATAGAAGGAAATTTGGAAATATGAGTGGAATAAATAACACTAAAGGGCTTTCTTAAAAATCACGTGAAAACTTACTACTGAAAAAGTTTCATTCATATATATATATATATATATATATATATATATATACGCACACACATGTATGTATATATTTACACACAGACTTGTATAAATATATTTATAGAGAGAGATAAATAGATGTGTGATATATATGTAATCTTAACAGAGGACAAAAGGAATATATATGTATAATATATATATATATATATATATATAGTATTGAAATACAGCTATCCTATAATAGAGCAAGATTGCCCCTACTAGAAACCAGAGGCTTACAACAACAACAACAAAACAACCTCAAGAATAGGGCTAGTTCAGCAAAGGGGAGCTGCACAGTGTCCTCTGAGCTCCATTGTCCAGCCCACAGCTCTGCTTGCCTTTTAGAGGAGGTCTGCTGGTCCCAAGAACATTCAAGTTATACGTGTCTCCTCCTAATCCCCTGCCTGCTGGATCCCTCTGGGAACAGGTAGCAGAATTGAGCTGTGCTTTATCCTCTGAGATTCATTGTCTGGCCCACGGCTCTGCTCTGACAGGCCAAGGAGGCCTGTGGGGTCCCAGGAACATCCAGATTAGACCATCCCTGCAAATATCCTACCTGTTGGGTACCCCTGGGGCACAGCCAGCAGAGGTGAGCTGCATACTGTCCCCTGAGCTACACTCTGCAGCCAGCAGTTCTGCCTGCCTTCTTGAGTAGTCCTGCTGACTCCAGAAATATCCAGGGCCAGCTAGCACAAGGGACAACCATATGGCTAAAGACCAGCATAAGAACACAATCAACAAGAGCCAGGGTAATATCCTACTCCAGCAAGCCATAGATATTCTAACACAGCCAAAACATAAGATGACCTTAAATCCAACCTTATAAAGATGACAGAGTATGTTAAAGAGGAAATGAATAAACACCTTAAAGAAATACAGAAAAACCCAAGCAAACAGGAGGACATAAATAAAACTGTTCAAGGCCTGAAAATGGAAATAGAAACAGTAAAGAAAACACATACTGATGGAATCTTGGAGATGGAAAACCTAGCTGAGGGAAAAGGAACTACAGACACAAGCATCACCAACAGAATACAAGAAATAAAAGAAAGAATCTCAGGCATAGAAGATATGATTGAAGAAATCAATACATCAGTCAACGAAAATGTTAAATCTAAAAAGTTCCTGATACAAAACCTTCAAGAAATCTGGAACATTATGAGAATACCAAACAAAGGAATAATAGGAATAGAAGAAGGAGAAGACTTACAACTCCAAGGCAAAGAAAATATTTTCAATAAGATCATAGAAGAAAATGTCCCCAAACTAAAGAAAGAGATGACATAAGCATACAAGAAGCTTATAGGACATCAAATAGATTGGGCCAAAAAAGAAAATTCTTGTGCCACATAATAATCAAAACACTAAATACACTAAATATACAGAAAAAAGAAGGAATATTAAAATTTCCAAAGAAAAAGAGCAAGTAACATATATAAGTAGACATATTAGAATAATATCTGTCTTCTCAACGGAGACTCTTAAAGCCAGAAAGGCCTGGGCTGATGACTTGCAGATTCTGAGATACTACATATCTCAGCCCAGACTACTAAACCAAGCAAAAATTTAATCACCATAGATGGAGAAAACAAGGCATTCCATGGCAAACCTAAATTTAAACAATATCTATCTACAAATCCAGCACTACAGAAGATACTAGAAGGAAAATTCCAACCAAAGGAGGTTAACTACAACTAATAAAGTGCAAGAAATAAATAATTCCACTCCAGCAAAACCAAAAGAAAGGAAACACACACACACACACACACACACACACACACACACACACACACTCACACACACAGTAGCACCAACAACATCAAAATAACAAGAGTTACCTTAATCATTGCACATTAATATCTCTCAACATCAATCAATTCAATTCTTCAATAAAAAGACACAGGCTGACAAAATGGATACAGAAATAGGACCCATCATTCTCTTCCATACAAGAAATACACTTCAGTAACAAAACTAAATATTACCTCAGAGTAAAGGGCTGCAAAAAGGTTTTTCAAGTAAACAAACCGAAGAAGCAAGCTGGAGCAGCCATTCTAATATCTAATAAAATAGACTGTTGACCAAAATAGGTGGGAAGAACGCTTCAAACTCATCAAAGCAAAACTCCACCAAGATGACATCTCAATTCTGAACACGTATTACTAAAACTTAAATTGCACATTGAACCCCACACATTAATAGTGGGAGACTTCAACACCCTACTTTCACCAATGGACAAGTCATCCAGACAGAAACTAAACAGAGTAATAATGAAACTAAAAAATGTTATGAATCAAATGGATCTAAAAGAATATACCTTACTATCAGCACCTCACAGAACCTCTCCAAAACTGACCATATAGTTGGTCACAAAGCAAGCCTCAAGAGATACAAGAAAATGGATATAACCCCGTGTATCTTATCAGACCACCATGGATTAAAGCTGGACTGTAACAACAGAAAGCCTACAAACTCAAAGAAACTGAACATCTCTTTATTTAATGACCATTGAGTCAGGGAAGAAATAAAGAAAGAATTTTTTTTTGTTTGAATTCACAACATACCTGGATACAATGAAAGCAGTGCTCAGAGGAAACTTCATAGCACTCGGTACCTTTATATAAGGTAATTGAAGAGATCTCATACTAGCAAATTCAAAACACACCTGAGCCAGGCGGTGGTGGTGCACGCCTTTAGTCTCAGCACTTGGGAAGCAGAGGCAGGTGGATCTCTGTGAGTTTGAGGCCAGCCTGGCCTACAAAGTGAGTCCGGGACAGCCAGACCTGTTATACAGAGAAACCCTGTCTCAAAAAAAAAAAAAAACCCAAAATTAAATAAATAAATAAATAAATAAATAAATAAATAAATAAATAACACACCTGAAAGCTCTAGAACAAAAAGAAGCAAACACACCCCAGAGGGATAGAAAGATATGAGGAAATATTCAAACTCAGGGCTGAAATCAATAAACTAGAAACAGATAGAACAATACAAAAGAATCAACAAAACCAGGAGCTGGCTTTTTTGTTTTTTTTTTTTGAGAAATTCAACAAGCTAGAAAAACCTTTAGCCAAACTAACTAAAAGCAGTGAGACAATATCCAAATTAACAAAATCAGGGGGACATAATAAACACTGAGGAAATCCAAAGAATCATTAAGTCCTATTTCAAAAGTCTGTACTCATGAAACTGAAAAGCTTCTGTAAGGCAAAAGACACTGTCATTTGAAGAAAACAGCAGCCTAGAGATTGGGAAAAGATATTTACCAACCCCACATCTGTCAGAAGGCTAATATCCATAATTTACAAAGAACACAAGAAAGTAAATGCCAAGAAACCAAATAATCCAATCAAAAAATGGGAAACAGAGCTAAACTGAGAATTCACAAAAAAGAAATCTCTAATGGCTGAGAGACACTTGAAGAAATGCTCAGCATCCTTAATCAACAGAGAAATGCAACTCAAGACAACTGAGATTCCATCTCATACCTGTCAGAATGGCTAAGATCAAAAACTCAAATGACAGCACATGTTAGCGAGGTTGTGGAGAAAGGGGAACACTTCTCCTTTGCTGGTGGGAGTGCAAGTTTGTACCACCACTATGGAAATCAGTCTGGTGATGTCTTAGAAAACTTGGAATAGTTCTTCCTAAAGACCCAGCCACACCACTTCTGAGTATATATCCAAATGATTCCTCACCAAACCACAAGGACATTTCCTCATCTATGTTCATAGCAGCCTTATTTGTAATAGATAGAAACTGGAAACAATCCAGATGTCCCTCAACCGAGGAATAGATAAAAAAAAAAGCTGTGGTACATCTACACAATGGAATACTATTCAGCCATCAGAAACAACGAAATCACGCAATTTGTAGCCAAATGGATGGAAATAGAGAAACGCATCCTTAGTGAGCCAACCCAGACTTAGAAGGATGCACATGGCATCTATTCACTTATAGTCAAATTTTAGCCACATACTATAGGATAACTATACTACAACCAATGCATCAAAGGGAACACTTTTCCCTAGTGGTGCTGCCTCGTAGACCCCCCATGAATGAGGAAGTTCTTGGCCCTCATTTGACTGCTGAACTGGGGCGGGGGGACTGTTAAGTGGGGACACTCCAGAGGAGTGTGATGGAAGGGATAGGGGGTAGAGAGAGGGAGGGCGAGACTGGGAGGGGTAGAAAGGGGACAACCACAAAATGTTCAGAACCAGATGGTTTTAGCACAGCATTCTACCAGACTTTCAAAGAAGAGCTAATACCAATACTCCTCAAACTGTTCCACAAATAGAAACATATGGAACATTGCTGAAGTCATTCCATGAGGCCACAATTGCCCTTTCCTATACCACACAAAAACTCAACCAAGACAGATTTTCCGACCAATCCCCATTATGAACTCTGATGCAAAAATACTCAATAAAGTACTAGCAAAACAAATCCAAGAACATATCAAAAATATCATCCAGCATGATCAAGTATACTTCATCCTCGGGATGTAGAGATGGTTCAACATACAGAAATCCATCAATGTAATCCACCATATAAACAAAAAATCCACTGAAACAATAAAACCACATCATCATCTCATTAGATGCTGAAAGAGCCTTTGATAAAAATCCAACACCCATTCATGATAAAAGTTTTGTTGCTATCAGGGGTACTAGACATATTCTTAAATAAAATAAAGTCAATAAACAGTAAGACAATAGCCAACATCAAATTAAATGGAGAGAAACTTAAAGCAGTTCCATTACAATCCGGGACAAGACAAGTATGCCCACTCTCTCAGTACTGATTCAATATAGTACTGAAGATCTAGATGGAGAAATAAGACAACAAAACTTGTTCAAGGGTATAGAAATTGAGAAGGAAGAAGTTAAAGTATCAGTGTTTGCAGATAACATGATAATATATATGAGTGACCCCCAAAATTCTACCAGAGAACTCCTACAGTTGATAAACACTTTCAGGAAAGTGGCTGGATACATAATTAACAAAAAATAACCCTCCTTTATACAAACAATAAATGGGGTGTGAAATAAATTAGGGATAGAAGAGCCTTCACAATAGCCACAATAATATAAAATATCTTGGGGTAGCTCTAATCAAGCAAGTGAAAGACCTGTATGACAAGAACTTCAAGTCTCTGAAGAAATAAATTGAAGAATATATCAGAAGATGAAAAGATCTACCATCCTCATGGGTTGTAGAAATAACATAGTAAAAATGGCCATCTTACCAAAAGCAATCTACAGATTAAACATAATTCTCAACAAAATCCTAACACTATTCTTACAGACTTTGAAAGAGAAATTCTCAACTTTATATGGAAAAAAAACCTGAGATAGCTAAAACAAAAATTCTGTACTTCTGGAGGTGTCACCATCATTGATTTGAAGTTGTACTGTAGAATAATAGTAACAAAAACTGGATAGTACTGGCAAAAAAACAGGTTGATCAATGCAATTGAATCAAAGACTCAGAAATAACACCCCACACCTAAAGAGACTTGATTTTTGACAAAGAAACAAAAACCATACAATAGAAAAAAGAAAGTATCTTCAACAAATGTTGCTGGTCTAACTGGATGTCCACATATAGAAGAATGAAAATTGATATATATATTTTTCACCCTGCACAAAACTTACATCAAAGTAGAACAAAGACCTCAACATAAAACCAGATACACTAAATTTAATAGAAGTAAAATTGGGGAATAGACTTCAACACGTTGGTAAAGGACATAATTTCATGAACAGAACAGCAATAGCTTAGGCACTAAGAGCAACAATTAATAAGTGGGACCTCATGAATCTGAAAAGCTTCTGTAAGGCAAAGGACACAAACAATAGGAAAAAATGGCAGTCTACAGAATGGGAAAATATCTTCATCAATCCTATATAAGAGAGTGTGCTAATATCAAAAATATATAAAGAACTCAAGAAATTATACAGCAGCAAACAAAATAACCCAATTAAAAATGGGGTAAAAAACTAAAGTGAGAATTCTCAACATAGTAATCTCTAATGGTCAAGAAGCACTTAAAGAAATGTTCAACATCCTTAGCCATCAGGGAAATGCAAAGCAAAACAACTCTGCGATAAAATCTGACACCTCTCAGAATGGCTAAGAAAAAAAAAACAAAAAACAAAAACTGAAGTGATAGCACAGGCTATTGAGGATGTGGAGCCAGGGGAACACTCCTCCACTGCTGGTTGGAGTGAAAACTTGTACAGCCACTTTGGAAATGAATGTGTTGGTTTCTCAGAAAATTGGGAATAATTCTACCTCAAGACCCATCTATACCACTCGGGCATATACCCAAAAGATGCTCCATCATACCACAAAGACACTTGCTCAGCTATGTTCATAACAGCTTTATTTGTAATAGTCAGATACTGGAAGCAACCTAGATGTCCCTCAACTGAAGAATGGATAAAGAAACTCTGGTACATTAGCACAGTGGAATACTACTCAGCTCTTAAAAACAAGGGCATCATGAAATTTGCAGGTAAATGATTGGAACTAGAAAATATCATCCAGAGTGAGGTAATCCAGACCCAGAAAAACATGAATAGTATGTGCTCACTTATAAGTTGATATTAGTCATAAAGTACAGGATAAACATGCCACACTCCACAGATCCAAAAAGCTAAGTAACAAGGAGAGCCCCAAGGAAGATTCTTGATTCTTACTCAGAAGGGGAAGGAGTTGGAGGGAGGGAGTAAACTGAGTGAGTGACAGGATGGGGATGGGGAACTGGGAGGGGGATTAGGTGTGGGCAGAGAGGGTGAGGGGTGAGGCATGGGAGAGAGAATGGAAATCCGGGGTGGGGGCATCATTGGAACAAGCCAAAGACCTGGGATAGGGGAGGCTCTTGGGTGTCCATAGTCAACTACAGGTGACCCTAGTTAAGAATCCTAGCAGCATGCTACATGGGGCCTGAAGTGGCCACCTCCTGTAGCCAGGTGGGACTTCCAGTGGAAGGAGGGAGACACCAACCCACACACAACACTTTCTAATGAAGTGAAGTGAGACTGTATCCCTGCATACACGATATGCAGGGATAAAAAGGGAGCAGAGATTGAGGGAGTGGCTTAGCAACAACTGGCCCAACTTGAGACCAACCCCATGGGAGATAGCTAACCCCTGACACTACTAATGATACTCTGCTATGCTTTCAGACAGGAGCCTAGTATAACTCTCTTCTGTGAGGTTTCACCCAGCAGCTGATAGAAAAAGATACAGGGACCCACAGTTAAACATTGGGTGGAACTCAGGGAGTCTTGTGGAAAATTGGGGGAAAGGATTTTGGTGGCCAGAGAGGTCAAGCACACCACAAGAAGTCCTACAGAGTCATGTAACCTAGGACAATGGGGGCTGACAGACACTGAACCACCAACCAAAGAGCATGCATGGGCTGGACCTACTCCCCCTGCACATATATAGCAGATGTGCAGCTTGGTCTTCAAGTGGATCCCTAACAACTGGAGTGGGGCTTGTCTCTGACTTTGTTATCTCCCTTTGGATCCCTTCTCCATAGCTGGGGTGCCTTGTTTGACCTCAGTGGGAGAGGATGTGTCTAGTCCTACTTGGACTTGATGTTCCATTTCAGGTTGGAACTCCTGGGGAGTCCTTCACTTCTCTGAGGGAAAGGGTAGGGGTGAATGGGGGAGAGGGGATGTGAGGTGAGACTGAGATAAGAGAATGGAGAGTGAGATCGGGATGTAAAGTGAATAAATAAATTAATAAAAAATGAATAGGGCTAGTTCTTTTGGATTTGTTGATCAGTGAAGTCCCATAGACAAAGATTACAGGTTATTGCCTGTGCTTTAGGTTACCCTCCAGAATGTGATAGTAAGGCCATATTACTTTAACACATCACAAATTTGAATCCTAGAATATGAATAAATCAAGCTAGTGCTGTCCTGGAAATTCAATCTCTACTGCATAACTTTCATATGACTAGAAGATGCCATGTATACAAACAGGGGACAAAGGTAATGATTACCTTACACTGCTGTGAACTCTGTAAGATACAATAATAACTGGCTTCTGAAAACACACTCACTGTTAGGACAGTGTCATGGAAGTTATAGGAGCTTGGATTTAAGGTCCACATCACAAGATAAAAGCCATACCTATCACCATTATATGAACATAAACCTGTGGCCACACAGGTTATATAAGCCTGTGGGGAGAACCTACTTCTATTATTTGGCTAAATAGACTTATTATTAAACTGTCTCCTAATGAAATATTGGTATACCAATTGATTAATGTATTTTCAAACCCTCATTAGAGAAGCTACTATTTCAAGTAGATAGTGATTAACACGGACCACACGGAATAACAGAGACCCACAATAGAAGAAAAAGAAAACATAAGATACTTCTCAGCCCTAAATGCCTCACCAAAACTCCACCCCACCCCCCAAAGGCTCATAGATTGTTGTGGAAGAGGGAACAGAGAGAATGTAGAGTCAAATCCTGCCATCAAGGAAACTATCATAGAGACACAGCAGGGCAGTTGCACATATAAACTCACAATGTATATGACAGCATGTACAAAACTTGTGCAAGTCCAGGGTTGACCATATCCCAGCAAGGAGATAGAAGTTGTGTTCCAAATCTCACTCCTCGTCATGGGGCTATTGACAATTATCAGCTGTCAAATATGTGTGGACTGGACATTGGAAATGTATACTATACCTTATAATTTTTATAATTGTGACCTAATTGTTCTTATTGTTTTGTATTGTATTCATTGTTTTAAGAAAAAGAGCCTTTTATTGAACTAAAATGGAGAGCTGTTGGGGGAAAACGATATACCTTAAATTAAAAAAAAAAAGCAGATAGGAGGTGAAGGGGAAGAGGGTAGGAGGGTGGGACTAGAAGGGGGAGGAAAGAGAGGACTGTGATTGAGATGTAAGTTGAAGAAATAAATAAATACTGAAAAATAAAGCGTAAGAATCAATTTTTTCTAAGTGTGTAACTTCGGGTAAATTGACTATGCTCCAGTGAAAGGTCACACATCCAAAAACATTTGATCAACCAAAATTGGCCTTTATGGGAAACACAAAGGCCATCAAGTTTGATCTGAGAAGAGTTGGCCAAAGAAGGGAGAACACTGCCAAAATATGTTGTACGAAATTCTCAGAGAACAAATAAAAAACACAAGAATACAAATATGTATACAGTACTATCATATAATGGTACATAATACAAGGACTAAATGGTTTTAGGTTTATCATTAAAGAAAGAAGATTATGATAGAATAAATAACAAAGGTAAGTTGAAGATGGGATGCTCACAATTTGAAATAAGTTACACACAGAAAGGCATATAAAAATTCAAATGTTCCTGGTTATTTTAAAAGAAGCACACTTTCCCCGTGCAGTTAACCCAGATAACACATTTTTAAATCTCAGTTAAACAAATGGAAAGATTGGAATTTTTTAGAATATAAATTGGTTCTGTTACCAGTTTGGGCAGTGGTTTCACTAACTTACATATGTACATTCTTGTAATTTTGCATAACCAACAATCATATATATATATCATATATCAATTAATCATATATCATATATATATCACATGAATTAAAAATAATGCTTTAAATTATAGCTGGTATTTTCAGATGTGTGATGAAATGAAACTAAAGGCCCTCTATTATAGTAAACAACTTACAATATCAAAATAAGTTTAAAAAAACAAAAGAAAGTACTTTTGCTGGGAACTTTCATACTAAAGTGATTGTGTGATAATGGTTCTTCTTATAGAATAGTATCACTTTTAAAATTATATTTTATCCCTTTCTGAGTTGAATGTCTTTTAAAAATGAATCCTAAAGTTGAGGTTACTGAACCTTACACAGGGCCAAAAATAGTTTCTGTTCCCATCAATCAGAATAGAAAAAAACAAAAACAAAACCACAAAACCCTCAGCATTCTTAAAGCCTTCTTAGAGTACTAAGAAAAGTTGTGCTTTACTACAAGTATTTTTCCATTGTTAATTTATTTACAGTACAACTTTGTAAGTGTAATAACCATGGACCTTTTTTTCTAGAGGAGAGTTTTAGAATGGAATACTTTGTAAACAGATAGATGCATGTGTACCCTTGAAGATGTCCTATATACAGTTGTATCATTTCATTAACATAAATTCTTAAAACTATAATGACTATATCATTGAAAAGACATTTTTGTTTCTGATAGCTGAGTAGTATTCTATTGTGTAGATGTACCACAGTTTTTTAATCCATTCTTTGGTTGAGGGAAATCTGGGTTGTTTCCAGTTTCTACCTATTACAAATAAAGCTGCTATGAACATAGTTGAGGAAATGTCCTTGTGGTTTGCTGAGGAATCCTTTGATTGTATACCCAGGAATGGTATGGCTGGGTCTTGAGGTAGAGCTGTTCCAAGTTTTCTAAGCTATCGCCAGACTGACCTCCATAGTGGTTGCACAAGTCTGCACTCCCACCAGCAATGGAGGAGGGTTCCCCTTTCTCCACACCCTCAACATCATGTGCTGTCATTTGAGTTTTTGATCTTAGCCATTCTGACAGGTGTGAGATGGAATCTCAGAGTCATCTTGAGTTGCATTTCTCTGATGATTAAGGATGTCGAGCATTTCTTCAAATGTCTCACAGTCATTAGATATTCCTCTTTTGTGAATTCTCGGTTTAGCTCTGTTTCCCATTTTTGATTGGATTATTTGGTTTCTTAGTGTTCAATTTCTTGAGTTCTTTATAAATTTTGGATATTAGCCCTCTGTCTGATGTGGGGTTGGTAAAGATCTTTTCTCAATTTCCAGCCAAATGGATGGAACTAGAAAAACTCATCCTGAGTGAGCTAATCCAGACTCATAAAGATGCACATGGCATCTATTCACTTATAATTGGATTTCAGCCATATATTACAGGATAATTATTGTACAACCAACACACCAAAAGGAACAAGGAACAGGAACATAGACTTTGTTGTTGAGACACATTGCCCTAGTTTTGCTGCCATGTAGTCCCCCAGTATATGAGGAGGCTCTTGGCCCTCATGTGACTGCTGAACTGGGGTGGTGAACTGATGTGTGGGGACACCCCACTCTGGAGGAGTAGGATGGGAATGTGGGAGGGTGGGACTGGGAGGGGTGTAGGGGGGCACTGTGATGGAGATATGGCTTGAAATAATTAATAAACATTTAAAAAGGAAAAAAGAATGCCTTTGAAAGAGCATAACTGGAAAAAAAGGCATTTTTGTAAGGTTCATATTGCTAAATCACCTTTTGCACCAGAAGTTTCACTCTACACTACTACTGTAAACTATTCCCTTAAAAATCCCAAATGTAGGCTCTTCACACTGACTTAAAAGGTAGGGAAGAGTTTCTAGACTCCCTCTGTTAACTTTGTATACTTTGTAAATTTTGTATACTTTGCAAGAAAGTGTACAGGCCCCCACCTGAGGAGCTCCAGCAGCCACACCCGGCTGCTTCAAGTTTTGCCTCTAGGCTCCCCAGACATCTTTCCCTAGTTGCCCCCTCTTCAGCTCTTCAGCTTTTCAGCTCTTCAGCCCCTCTGATGCCTGTGGTCCCTGAAAGGAGTGCTCAGATTTTCAGGTTGTGCTGCTGGCCTCTCTACACCTCCAGAGAGCAACACCCCATGATTCCAGAGTGGCTGAGGCTAAATTTCCACAGTCCTGAGATCAGACACCTGAAGAACCTAGGAAGCTGACTCCACAGAGAAAGCAGCAGCACCTGAGGCTTCATTTACTGCTGCTGCAGGCAGGGAACCCAGGGAAGGGAGATGTGTCCAACTGGAGATAGTCTATGAGCTCCATTGCCATCTCTATGGCAACAATGTATAAGCTAGCCATTTCCTAGAAGCAGGGAGCTTGACATTTTCTGGCACTGCCAGACTGGGATCAGGACCAGGAATCTAACCTCTTAGTATAATTTCATATCTTAGTTAAGGAAAGTTGTTTTGTTTAGATTAGAATTCAAGTCTGTGTAAAACTCCCTAAGGCACAAGTTAACAGGCCCTTCCCCCACTCCTAACTGTCACAATGGCAGTTTCAGCCTCTAACTGTCACAAAAGCCAGCTCCAGCTCCATATTGGGACTTCTCTTAGATATGCTAATTTTAGTTGAAAAGTATGAACAACAACCCACCAACCCCAAAGCTTCCCCAAGCTCAGGACTTGAAATCCCACCAAGCCTCACTCTGGAAATCTCTGCCCTAGAAAGCTCTTCCCCCTAAAAAAATTCCTATATAAAGGCTGTGTTTGCCCACCTATCTGCTGTCTTCTCCTGAGAGCAGAGACAGCCACTCCTGGACACATCTCTCCAATAAATCTCTTTTAAGAGATTTGCTGCCTGATGTGACTGAAAAGAAGCCAAGAAGCCTAGAAGAGAAGTGGGGCTTAGGCTTAGGGTCTTGAAATCCTCAGTTTAGCTGGGGTTGGGGAAATCCTACTCTGGGAGCTGCAACATCTCTGCTGAGGAGAGGTAGCCCCTGGTAAATTACCTATTCTCCAATAGATGGCCTTATACTCAGAAGCATAATGACACCACTGATCCAACTCTGGGCTTTAAAACAGGATATGGAGGTGGGTGATGGAATTGGTAGTTGGTGTCTGGCAAGATATGGAGGAAGTGCAGGAGTGAATGTGATCAAAATGCATTGTATTCATGTACAGATTTCCCAAACAGTGAATAATCAGAAGTGTCTCTATTCAAACACAGTAACATTTAAAATTAATTTGTCTTTATTTTGTGAAGTAAAATTACATGATAATTGAGAAAATAAGATGTGTATATGTATGTGTCTATGTTAAGGTGTGAGTTACGCCAGGTGTGGTGGCACACACCTTTAATCCCGGCATTCCAGAGGCAGAGGCAGGTGGATCTCTCTGACTTCAAGGCCAGCCTGGTCTACAAAGTGAGTCCAGGACAACCAGGGCTACACAGAGAAACCTTGTTTCTAAAAAACAAAACAAAAACAATAACAATAAAAAAGGTATGAGATACATTAACTACAAATGATTGTATATAATTTTTATACCATCAAAACATTCCTCAATCTAGGAATTTAAAAATCTTTTTTTCTTTCCTAAATAAAATTTTCCTTAATCCTGAGTCAACCTTTGCCTTAGTCAGCTCTGTATAGAAGACTATTTCTCTCATTCTCAGAATTCCTTAGGTGCCTGTAATCCCTGTCCAGAGTTGAGGCCCTGTGTGGTTTCTCAGTTTCATTGTAGTATTCCTATCGATGTCATCCTAGCTCACATCTTGTTTAAGCAGGGAATAATTATAGAAAAAGAGGCTGTAAATTTGAAAAGTGAGCAAAGGTATCATTACCCATTGGTAAATGATAGTGTTTGAACGAAAAGGGAGGAAGAAGCAAATTGTACATTATATTACAAACTCAAATATGAATGTAAAATGTAAATTAAATCGTTTTTGAGATTTATTCTCACCACATTAAGATTGGTTAAGATCAAAACAAACAAACAATGGAAGAAGGAAGAAAAAAAGAAAGAAAATAAGGAAGAAAGAACAACAACAACCAAAAAGTAACAAAAAATTCCCAGAGATGACAAATATTAACACAAATGTGGGTAAAGGGACACAGTCATTGCTGTTAGGATTTCACATTGGTAAAGACACTATGAACATTATTGTGGGGGTTCCTTAAAACAGCAAAAGATTTCTTGGTGTTTAATTTCTTGAGTCCTTTATAAATTATGGATATTAGCCCTCTGTAAGAAGTGGGGTTGGTAACAATCTTTTCCCAATCTGAAGGTTGCCATTTGTTCGAATGACAGTGTCCTTTGCCTTACAGAAGTTTGTAAGTTTTGATTGTTGGTCTTAGAAACCAAATAATCCAATCAAAAAATGGGAAACAGAGCTAAACAGAGAATTCACAAAGGAGGAATCTCTAATGGCAGTGAGACATCTGAATAAATGCTCAACATCCTTAATCATCAGAGAAATGCAACTAAAGACGATTCTGAGATGCCATCTCACACCTGTCAGAATAACTAAGACCAAAAACTCAAATGACACTACATGCTGGCACTCCTCCATTGATGGTGGGAGTGCAAACTTGTACAACTACTATGGAAATTAGTATGGCGATATCTTAGAAACTTGGAATAGCTCTACCTCAAGACCCAGCCATACGACTTCTGGGTATCCACCCAAAGGATTCCTCACCAAACCACAAGGACATATCCTCATCTATGCTCATAGAAGCCTTAATTGTAATAGCTAGAAACTGGAAACAACCCAGATGTCCCTCAACTGCCGAATGGATAAAAAAAAATTATGGTACATTTACATAATGGAATACTACTCAGCTATCAGAAACAAGGAAATCATGTAATTTGCAACCAAATGGATAGAACTAGAAAAGCTCATCCTGAGTGAGCTAACCCAGACTCAGAAAGATGCACATAGCATCTACTCACTTATAATTGGATTTTAACCATATAGTACATGATAACTATCGTACAACCAACACACCAAAAGGATCAGGAACATAGACTTTGTTACCTATTAATGGGACAATTTGCCCTAGGGATGCTACCTTGTAAGCTCCCAGTGCAAGAGGAAACTCTTATCCCTCATATGACTGTTGAATTTAGAGGGGCTGATATACAGGGACACTCCAGATCAGAGGAGTGGGATGGGTTGGAGAGGGAGGAGAGAGTGGGAGGGTGGAACTGGGAGGGGTGGAATGAGGGCACTGTGATGGAGATATAAGTTTAAGTAATTTATAAACAAAAACCCTAAAAAACAGCATAAGATAAATCTACTATATGATCTAAATATACCACTTTTCTATGTATCATCCAAGGATTCCATATCCTACTCTAGAGATATATATATACTAATCCATGTTTATTGCTGATCTAGTCACAAGAGCCAAGTAATGGAAACAGCATAGATGCCCACCATCTGATTAACTGATAATGAAAATGTGTTATATTTACATAATGGAATATCATTCAGCTATTAAGAAATATGAAAGTTGAAGGTATATGGATAGAGTTGGAAGCAATCATTCTGAGTGATGTAGCCCAAACATAGGAAAATAAAGGTTGAATGTTTTTCTCTTGTTTGTGTATGTTACCTTTTAGTGTTCAGATATAGAAGCACATATACATATATAGAAGCTAGACACTGGAGGATAATACATAAAAATACAGTGCCAAGTATGAATTTTGAGATTGTTTGCTAGTGAAACCCCTGACTCCTAAACACTATATGCTTTTGCCTTTGTTCTTGGTTATTCTCCAGAACTTGATGGTAAGACCCAATTTCTTAAGACATTACATGGCTGAATCATAGAACATGGTGAAATCATGCTTATATGGACCTTAAAGATTAGTTGCTATTGTTTTTTTTTTCTAGTGCTTCATGGTGCTATGCATGCTACTAGAGGACAAAAAAAAATCAGTCATGCACAACTATGAATTCTAGTAGTCACAATAATGTCTACCAAAGCATGCCCACTGGTGGAATAGTGGCATAAACATCATGTGAGTAACAATCGCTTTCTGATTGTTACAGTTCCTAATTCACAAGATGAAAACCCATATCTGGCACTATTATCAGACTAAGAATCTATGGCTAACCAAACCATAGACCACCTGGAAAGAATCTACCGCTATTAGGCTGCTTAATGGACAGTTTTAAAATAGTTCCCACTGACTTATTTTTATACCCGAAAGTCAGTGCATCTCTCAATCCTATTTTGAGAAGCTTCTCTTTCAAGTACATGTTAACCCAGTGACCTACAACTAGCCAAGTTGCAGTTTATAAGAGACTTCAGAATGTTCGGCCCTATATAGAACATATATTCAGCACTCAGCCCTCTCATGGCTCTAGGCACTTTACAGAAAAGGGGCTGAAAGAGTGTAAGAGATTGAGGCAGTGGGTGACAATATTAGTTCTTCATAAGATCTAGATACCAACCCTTTGTCACACGTATATCTGGTAAATAATTATTTTACCATTCTTCTTTATCTGAGTGATGGTGTTCTTTAATATACAGAAACATTTTAATTTTATAAAGTCCCCATGCATTAATAGTTGGTCTTATTGCCTGAACTATCAGCATTCCATTTAGAAAGTACATTGCTGGTAAGCATGATGGCACTTGCCTTTAATCCTAGTGCTTCGGAGACAGAAGCAGGGAGATCTCTGAGTTAGAGGTGGGCCTGATCTACATAGTGAGTTCCAGTACAGTTGGGTTATGTAGAGACACCTTTTTTTAACAATTTATTTTTTATTTCTTCAAGTTACATCTCAAGCACACTCCCCTCCCTACTCCCCACTCCAGTCCCACCCTCTTACCCCTCAACCCCCCATCCTCTTCCCTTTTTTTCTTTTTGTTAAGTTTAAGGTATATCTTCCCCCCCAACATCTCCCCCTTTCAGTCCAACAAATGGTTCTTTCTCTTATAGCAATAAATACAATACAGTACAACAGAAGTAATTAGGCCACAGTTATGAGGGTTATATGGCTTAGCATACATTCCCAATGACCAGTCCATATGTATTTGGCACCTGACTTTAATCTTCTACCATCTAACAATCTCTATGAGTTTAAAGTTCTATATCTAACTCAGCTTCCATACTAACTTGCATTACAATTTTAAAAACATCTTCTTAGATCCAGAACACCTTCTTGATTCCTAAACAACTTAAAATTTAACTATGATACTCTAGCTATCTATTCTTCAACAACCTCAGAGACCTGAGAGGGATAAATATATCTGATTATACAGGAAGTGCAGGGCCTGCAGCTTCCAAAACTAAAAAATGACATACCAGTGGCTGCCTGGACAGTTCCCATTTTCTCTCCATACATTACAGCATCAATCTTCAGGCATTTGGCCCCATTTCTCTGACAGACATTGATTGTAGAGCAGGAATTATGAAGGACTTGCCTACCCTGTCATGGCAGAGCTAGGCTGTCGACTTACCTGCTTCCAAGTTTTGTCCTTTTTGGACAGCAGTCTGTCTACAGTTGAAGCAAGGGGTTTTTCTTGCCAAGAGATAGGCTTGTCACTAATTCAACCATCTCCCACTGGAGATTCTTCGATGCTCATCTTCTACTTGGAGCAGAATAGGGGGTGCTGTCAGGAGCTGACATGTCTCGATATCAAAAAATCTTAAGTTAAGAAAACATCTTTGAGTGCCATATTCTGCAGATCTCTTGAGGTTTTTGAAGATGCCTTATCTATCTCTTATATTTAGATAAGCAACTCTTGCTTGTCTCTTAGCAACTTAATTTCTGATTAGCTTAGAAAATAACTGTGATAGACTGTCATAGTACCTAACAAAATGACAAGCTTGCATGACTATTAGTTTGCATTTATTAATCATCCTGAACAGTTTATGACAGTTGGTAGCAAAAGGCCGAAACTTCACATTGCATTTTTAAGCATTACTAGGTACAATACCTTTAAAAAGCATTACCCTTAATTTTGTATCAATATACAAAGATCAATACTAATGTGGCCAAATATAATCTTAATTTTGTATCAGTATACAAAGATCAATACCTATCTAGCCCAATACAAACTTGTATAGAGACCTTTTGTCAAGCAAACGATTGAGGTGGGGAGGAAGAAGGGAGGGAGGGAAGGAAGGAAAAAAGAAAGATAGAAAATTAAGAAAGAGAAAGGAAAGAGAAAAAGAGAAAGAAAGAAGAAAGGGAAGGTGAAGGAAATGAAAAGAGAAGAAAAAGAAAGTCTATTCCTGTTCCAATAAGTTCCCAGATAATTCCTACTCTCTTCTATATCAGAGGCAGGGTATGTAGTCTTAAGTTGAGGTTCTTGATCTATTGTTAGTTGAGCATGGTGCAAGCTGAGAAATAAGGACTAAGATTCATTCATCTACACATAAATATCCAGTTTGACCAGAACTATTTGGTTAAGAAGCTCTATTTTGTTTAAGGTTTATTGTTGCTATTTTGTCAAAAATCATGACTCTAGGAGAGTGCATTTATATGTGGGTCCTCAATTCTCTTACATAGATCAATGAATCTGTTTTCATGTCCATATTGTGATGACTTTTATTACTATAGTACTGTAGTGTAGCTTGAAATCTGACATCCAGCAGTTTTTGTTTTGCTGTTCAGGATTGTATTGAGTGTCCTGAGTCTTTTGTACTGCTATATGAAATTTAAGATTGTTCTTTCAATTTCAGTGAATAATTGTATTGGAATTTTTGGGGGGATTTTGTTAAATCTGTAGATTGCTTTCAGTAGGGTGGACACTTGCAATATATATATCCTACCTATCCATTAGCATGAGACCTTTCTCCATCTTCTAGTATATTCTTCAATGTCTTCTATTGGTGCCTTAAAATTTTCATTATATGAATATTTCACTTCCTTGGTTAGACTTATTCCAAGATTTTGGGGGACTATTTTGGGTGTATTTTTAAAATTCTTTCTCTATTTATTGTTTGTGTACAGGAAAGATTCTGATTTTGTTCATTTATTTTGTATCTGACTACTTTTCTGGATGTATTTATCAGCTATATGAAATTTCTGGCAGTGTCTTTAGGAACGTTAAGGTATATAATCATATCATCTGCAAATAGAGATACTTTGACTTCTTTACTAATTGTATCCTCTTACCCCTTTTAATTTTGTTATTGCTCTAGCTAAGACTTCAAGTACTGTGGTGAACAAGATAGAAAGTAGAATTCCTTGTCTTATTACTGATTTTAGTAGAAATTCTTTGAATTTTTCTCCATTTAGAATGATGTTTACTGTGGAGTTCTATTTATTGCCTTTATTACGTTGGGATAGGTGTGCCAAATCCCTATTTTCTCAAAGACTTTTACAATGAATGAATATTTGACTTTGCTAAGGGCCTTTTCTGCATCTAATGAGATGATCATATGGCATAGGTCTTTGAGTCTATTTATAAGGTGGATTACATTTATTGACTCCTGTGAGTTGAACCACCATGAATCACTGGGATGAAGCAAATAATCTACTCCTTGCATTTCCTCTCCACTTTCCCTCATACGGGAATTCATATCCTTTCTGTCTCTCATTAGAAAAGACAGGATTCTAAGAGACTAACAAACAAAGATGACAAAAATAAAATATAATAAATAAAACAAAATCTATCACATTGAGGCTGGACAAGGCATCTCAACAAGGAAAAAGAGCCCCAAATGCAGGTATAAGAATTAGAGACCCACTCATTCATACACTCAGTAGTCCTATAAAAATACCAAGCTGAAAGCTATAATATGTATGTACACAACCTGATGCAGACCCAAGTAAATCTTGTGGTTGCTGCTCAGTCTCTGTGAGTTCATATGAACACTGCTTTATTCTCCTTCCCTTCTTTCTCTCCAACACTTTCTGCTTCCTCAGTTCTCTGAGCTCTAAGGGGAGAGATTTGAAGGATGTATCTCCTTTAAAGTTGTGTATTTCAAGGTCTCTCTCTGTATTTAATGTCTGACTTTGAGTCTCTGTATTTGTTCTCATTGAAGCATATAATCTTTTTTATGTGTTGTTGAATTTTTCCAAGAATTTTATTTAAAAAATTATGTCTATTTATCAAAGTTATTGGCCTATAATTTTCTTTTTCTTTTAGATTTCTCTATGATTTGTTTCACAATAATAATGACTTCATAAAAGTAACTTGAAAATGTTTCTTTTTCTTGTATTTTATAGGATATTTTGAGGAATATTGGTATTAGTCCTTTTTTAAAGGTCTGATAGAATTCTGCACTGAATCTATCTGGTCTTGAGCTTTTTTACTGAGGAGAATTTTTTAGTTGTTATTTGTATATCATTGGATATTGTAGGTCTTTCCAAATTATTAAGTTTATCTTGATTTCATGTTCATAGGTCATATCTACCTGAAAATATACACATTTCTTTTAGAGTTTACAATTTGTTGGGATATAGATCGATTTTATTGAAATAAAATTCAAACAATATATTTTCACCATGTTTCTCCTTGTACAATTACTTACAGATCCTCCTCTCCTTCATACCCATATAAATTTATGTTATTTTATTTCTTTCTCACACTAATACAAAGTAAATAACAACAAAAAACCCAAAACTAGAAATTCATAGAAAAACACAAGAAAACCCCAGAAATCAAAATAAACTAGCATAATACCAATAAAACAAAATAATGCCCAAACAAAATGAAACGAGACAAAATGTCTATAAAACTACTATTGCGTTTGTTTTGTGTTAGCCAACTACTCCTGGATATCAGGCCTGCCCTGAAGTACAATTAATATACTCAGGAAGACTTCATTGGAAAACAAAAACTGATTTTTTTTCTTTGCCAGTTGATATCAACTGTGGATAACTTCCTGGTTAGGGATGGGAATTTGTGCCCACTTTCTGCTCTCAGAACTGGAACCCCATTTGGCTTGAACTTGTGACAGTCTTGTACATGCTGCCATTCTCTCTGTGAGTTCATATGAGTATCTGTTCGCTTGTGTCTGAAAGGCACTGTTTCTTTAGAGTTATCTACCATCTCTGGCTCTGATTATCTTTCTATCTCTTCTGCATAGATCCCTGATCCTTGGGAGAAGCCTTTGATGAATAAATCCCATTTAGAACTTAGTGCTCTAAAGTCTCTCATTCTCTATGCATTTGTGAGTCTTTGTGTTAGTTCCAATCTTTTGCAAGAAAAAACTTCTTAGATAAAAGGTGAGTGGGAGACAGAAACATGGGTATAGCATTGTGTCATTATCAATCATTTTATTGCTATGTTCTTTTAGCACAATAATAGTTGTAGGTTTTTCCCTAGGCACATAACTTATGTAGTCTCAGGTTCTTGGCTGCTTTAGCAATGTCCAATATGGGCTCCTTCTCATGGAGTGGGCCTTAAATACAAATAGGAAGCAGATGTTTACTGTTATAAACTTTGTGCTAATACTGCCCCAGTGTGTCTTGAGATCAGATCATTATTGTAGATCACAGGGTTGTAGTTGAGGCATATTGATTGTTACCTTTTCCCTGCAGTAAATTGAAGAGTGCTTTGTAGTACACTGAGTGGTATTCAGTAGGGGGGGTAATATTTCTAGTTAAACATCAGCTCCATGTTTGATGTCATCTGTAAATGGTGTTGTTATAGAGTTTGAGACCACCAGTGAAAAACTACAGACATAATGTGAATTACAATTAGCCAACTTTATTAATTCTGCTAGCAGAGCAATAACCTTCAAGCCAAACTGAAACCATCCTGCCCAGAAGGAGCTAAGGGAAGAGTTTTTTTTTTTTAAGGTAAGCACCACTATTCCTCCACTTCTGAGGAATTTATAGCTAAATGATGAATTGTCTCACTCCCCACATATGTGAGGAACTGCGTCTTTCCCCTGCCCACAGAGATAAGCATTTTACAGAAGCCACAGCAGGCAGTTAATCATTTCACAACAGTTACATTTTAGAGGAGGGGAAAAGGGGTCAGAGCTTTTAGGAATTAAGGTCAATGGCCACTAAAGAGGTAAATGCTACAAAACAGAATTTCTTTAGCCATCACTGTATCTTCAGAAATAGTGTCTCAACATCAAGTTGTGGAGCGTAACCAAAAGCTTTGGCAATAACACATGATGATTGGAGGTTTCAACAAGATGTAACCCATTCATTGCACTGGAAAATTTGCATGGTGGTATGGTTTGCATGGTTGAATTGAAGTGTTATTTCCCCTATTATTGGTGACTCTGTGTAGTTATCTTTCATTTATCTATACATTTTAGAAAGATTTAACAGTGATATTTTCCATTTGGTTTTTCAAATGACATTCAGCTTAGCTGTTTTTCCTTATATTACCCTTCTTTCTTGTTCCTTTCTCTATTCAAGCTTTCTATTCTAGTTTCTCCTTTGTATTTCTATAACAAGATGTGTTATTTGTACTTCCTTGAGAGACTCTGTACTATATCCTGGTCCCTTACTAACTATCTAACTTTTTTGGTTATCCAGACTTTAGCACATATACCAAAAGCATAAGAGCTAACATTCATATATAATAAAAAACATGAAATATTTATCTTTTTGAATCTAGGTTACCTCACTAGGAATGATTTTTTTTGGCTCCATTCATTTACCTAGAATTTTCATTTTTTCTTAACAGCTAAAAATTATTGTTGTGTAAATCCACCACATTTTCATTATCTACTAATCAGTTGATGAACATATAGGCTGTTTCCAAGTTCCAGCTATTATGGCAGAGCAGTATGGTGGTTTCAGTGAGAATTATCCCCCATAGGCTCATATATTTGAATGTTTGGTACCCAGTTAGTAGAACTATTTGGGAAGGATTAACAGGTATGGTCTTAATCTTAATACTTAATCTTAGGAGCATCACTGGAGGTGGGCTTTGAAATCCATGCTAAATTCATGGTTGCTGTCTGCCTGCTGTCTGTAGATCAAGATATCAAGCTTTCAGCTACTGTTCCAGCTCCATGCCTGTCATGATGACCATGGACTAACCCTCTAAAATTCCAAGTCAGTCCATTAAATACTTTATTATATAAGAGTTGACTTGGTCATGGTGTCTCTTCACAACAATAGAATAATAAATAAGATAAAAAATTCATACTAGAGTTTGCACTATTGTTTTGACAGGACTGACCATGCCGTTGTTGAAGGAATATGGAAGATGTTGGGTCTTTGGTCTAGAAAAGTAGTTGAACACTTGAAGCAATCCTACTTGGAGCATGAAAGATAGTTTTACAAATTATGGTGTGGATTATGGCTGCCTGACTCAGGAGGTTTCAGAACAGAATAATCTTTAGCTGGTGTAGAGACCTGTAGGAGGAATAAAGTCTGCCATTGAGCAGAAACAAGGCCTGCTGTTAAATAGCACATTTGTGGCTAGGCTTCCACCCAGCTGACACCAGGTAGTGAGACATGAGCCAATGAGGAAGAGAAGCAGCAGCCTGCAGTTCGGGAGCCAATGGGATTCTGGGTGGAGGCTATAAAAGGAAACCCCTCCTTTTTGAAATAAACAAGTCTGCTTTTGCCACTTACTGGACTCCCAGAATCTGGGTCGTTAATTCTGTGCCAGCTCATCCCTGCCCTCAAGAGTCCTGGGCATGGGCCCCAGCAACACCTGGACCACAATGTGCTCTCTTTAACCATGTGGGCATGGGTTTTGACTACACCTGGATCAGAGTCTGTTTTTTCATTGCAACCACTGTTTTTTTGGGGGCCCTCAATTTTCCATTGAACAACAGCAGTCTCCTTACTTGTCAATCGTCCAGTCCCTGTGACTCTTCCTCATCGACAGCAAGCTGAGTGCCCCCTTCAGCAGTTTCTCCATGAGCTGGCCCCTCAAGGTGGTCTATGTTATATGTTCTTTTCCCCTGTGTGTGGTAAGTGCAAGGGGTCCTCTCTTTTTCCCTTTCCTTGGTCTGTTGGTTTGTCTCATTTTCTCTTTGTTGGTCTGTTGGTTTGTCACACCAGGGAGGGAATGTTCTTATTTCGTTGTTTGAATTTTGGTTATATGTCTTTGATTTTCCCTATATTGGGAGGTAGAAAGGAAATTTTTGTGGTTTGACGTTGCTAAACCATGACAGATTTTTAAGGATTTTGGGCATATTTGGAATGTCACTGCAGTCCAGAGTTGTTCTCTGAGTTACAGAGTTAGTATTATCTGAGATTTAAGTGAAATTTTTGAGCAGGGCAGTGGTATCACATGCCCTTAATCCAAGCACACTGGAGCTATTGGTTTGTCTCCCTAGAAACTCATGCTCAATTTTACTTTTGGTTCACCTGCATCTCCACACAAGGGCTGACATCCCATGAGATGGAACCATTGGTTGGCCCCCCAACCAAGGGCCTTTCATAGGCTGGAGACACTTTCTAGTTATATGGCCATGGTCTAACAAGCCACGGAAATCCCCCAAAAGTCCCCCACTAAGTACAGGATTCTCTGTCTAATATATGCCTCTCTTTTCTCTTTGTTTTGTCGTTTTCCTTTGTGCACATTTTCTAATCATAGGAAATCTCCCATGTCATTGTAAGGAAACCCAAATTCAGACTCTGAAGTCTCTTTTGGTGACACAAGGCCTTAAAGTTAAATCAGAGGTATTGAAGATTTTTGGAATGAGGCTGCTGTCCTTGCACAATGGGTCTTGCCCGAGGACATGTGGGATTCTGACCTATGGATGTGGATTATTTTCTTAGCTAGAAAGAGGGAAGTACAATCAGGCATTACCCCATCCATCCCTTTTTTCCTTATCCTTTTAGGCATCATTGACAGTCTTAAATCTTCCTCTCCTGAGGAAGTGATTGCTACCCATAATAAACATTGCCAAGATCAGGACACTATCAATCTTTCCATAACATCCCATCCCCTGAATCTTGAAGCTATGGAGGAAGCTGACCAGATGAGGAGGAGGGTAGCGCTTCTGTTCCTGACCCTACTAAGACATCTTGATCACTGGGGACCTCCCCCCATCCCTTGCCAACTTCCAGTCTGCCCCTACAATACCTGTGGCATGAATTCCACGCCCTTGCAGTGGAACTGCCTACCATCCTGTCTTCAGTTCCCCCTTCTCATGCCCAGTCTGATACTTACCCATTGCTTCCTCCTGTTATCCATTTTCTCCCGTGAGTCTACGGGACCCAAAGGGAGGCATTCCCAGTTAATGTTGGCCCAGATGCGGCTATTCCACCATGGGTCCCCACCCCCTTGGCTGATCTAGTACTTATCAGAAAAGCTGCCAATTAGTTGGGACCTGACTCTCCTTATTTTGAGCAGGTTCTGTGTCAATGGGCAATAAAATTACAGACCCAATATGACTGATACAGTCTCCTCAAAACAGTCCTAGAGCTTGGTGTCTTCTTAAATTGGCGGTCTGCTTATGATTACCAGGCAAAATCACCAGCTCCTCTCAATCTCCAATCTGGCTTTAATGTTACCCTGGAGATGCTGACAGGGCATAGCAACTTTATTGACCCCATCTCCCAAGCCACTCTGGGACTATACGCTTACTATCAACAGGTCTTAGATCTGGCCTTTAGAGCCCTCAAAGCATGGACCCCTCCAGTGACCCATCTGCCTACTTCCATAATCTGGTTCAACAATCAGGAGAGTCATTTATTGAGTTCCTCACCAGAGTCACTGAAACAATGGAAAGTAGGTTGGATCCAGGCCCCACCCAGGACATGATGATCAAACACTTAACTTGGGAGGGGCTTAATGCTCCAACTCGAAATGCAGTGGTGGCAGTCCACAATGACTACATCCATAAGTGGGTACTTGCTATTAGAGACCTTGACCGACCCTGGGGTGTGCCCCTGTATTGCTGCCCTAACAGCCTCAATTGAGGCTTTAGTCACTGACAGGGTATGCTCTGCCACTGCCCACAGCAGGCTAGATCGCCTGATCAAATTTGTTGGGGATGTGCCAAACTCGGCCAATTACTCAGGGACTGTCTTAATGCTAGGCCTAGAACTAAATGCCCAAAATGTAATAAAGTATTCCATTGGGCAAGAGATTGCAGATCCCAAATTACTGAGCAATAGGCAGTGCTTTAAACTCCAAACGGAGCACCTGTCAGCCCAAATAGTAAGAGGGGGATCCCCCAAGTCCAACATATGTTGGACCTTGCCCGTTTTCCCTCATGATGACTATATCCTTGGATGGCACCCCAGATAAGGGGCTAGTCGAAACTGGGTCAAATGTTACTATCATAACTGAAACTGAGGCTCTGAAATTCCTACATTGGAAATTCAAACTGGGCCCCACCATTACTGGTGTGGGAAGCCAATGGCCTACCAGAGCAACTCTATATCCTGTGTGCTGGATGGACCTAGAAGGGAACCAAGGTTCATTTTACCCTATAGTTGCTGATGTCCCCTATAACCTTTGGGGAAGAGACATCCTTGAGGACATGGGAGTTACCCTAATAACTGACACAGTGGGGACTTGGTCAAACAGGTTCCTCAATTACTCTGTTCTACTCAGGGAAAGCATTTCTAAACTTAATGAGACCAGGATCCCAGTGCTTTCCCTCGATATGGTGTTCATAGAACAGGTTTGGAATAACATCAAAATTTCTTTGACCCTCTCTTAGATAGTCACCTATGCCATTATGGGAGGGATTGTGGTCATACTAATAATTGTTCTTAAGTGTCTTACACAGCACCTGGCAATGCTACATCAACAAGACTACCCTGCAGGTGCTCATGGCTCTGGAACACCCAGACCACAGCCCACCCAAAGAGGTGATATGGGCCTGGGTCATGGAGATCCATGAAACCTCTGTTTAATACTGTACACACACTATGCATCCCCAGGGATGCCACTCTTTGAGGACTGGTAGTCAATAATGGGTAAGAATCTGTTTGGCAGGTCATCCTAAGACAGACACAGTCCATTATACTGGGGGTCCCTGAGGTGGGGTCAACAAGATCAGAGCATAAGTACTCTGGTTCCCACTGAGTTACTAAAAAATTAAAAATAAAGACAATAGGGTGACCCTCTTCTCCAGGGTTCTCAGTCTCTGAGGGTAGGGACGTGATGGAGACCTCCAATTTAGACTCTCTCTCTGCATAATGTCTGACTGTGGGTCTCTGTACCAGCTCCCAAGTGCTGCCAGAGGAAGCCTCTCTGATAATAACTGGACAAGGCACCTATGGTAGAAGTTAGGCCCATTAGTGAATTAGTAGGCAGTTAAGATTAGCATCTGGCAGCACATAAGGAAAGCTTGACATCCCTTTACTTGTTGATATGGACAAAGCCAGTTGTGGCCATATGATATGCCCTGTTGAAGGGGCATGGCTAAGAAACCACACAAGTCATGCAGATGAAATCATTTGCTATGAGAAGCAATGGGACTGTTGGACATCTCAAGAAATCTTGTGGACCCATGAGACCACCAAGGATCTCAAGATAATGCCATATATAAACCAGAGGCTCGAGCTCGGTCACTGGTCTGAAGAGGAGCTCCAGATAGAGCAGATCTAGCCCAGGAGCAAGCAGATCCAGCCCAGGGCTACAGCCACAGATCAGCGGCCTGCCTGTCTGCCTGATATCCAGCATTCACTCAGACCTGTACACCCAAGAGTGAAAAACTGCCGCACCACAAGTGCAAAGGTAAGTGAGATTTTTTTTCTGGATTTTCCAACATGGCGGCTCAGTGTGCACTGTAGATGAGAGGCAGAGACCTAACCCAGTCACAGCAAAGCAATTAGGAGCCAAGACTGAGTGTAAACACAGCTCACGACTATGTGTTCTCCACAAATACTGGGGCAGGTGGGTCACTCACCTTAGCACATTGGGGCAGGAGGTTCACTCACCCTAGCACACAAGCATCTGAGGCAGTCAACAACAGGCACACTGAGGTGGGCACCATTGTGGGTGGAGCTCCTTGCCTGCACAGTCAGCCAAGCTGTGGAGCCAGAATTGTGTCAGTGAGAGGAGAACACAGACCCAACCACAGCTCTACCTGCCTTGCTGAGGAGACCTGCCAGCTCCCAGGTCCTCAAAGGATAGCCTTCTCCCCACTCCAATCCCCTTTATATTGGTCCAATTGGGTCACAAGCAGTTGAGGAGAGCAGCAGGCACTTTCCTCTCCGAGAGCCAGTCTATTACAGGAACCTGCCCACGATCTGGAGGTAAACACCAGAATCTCAGGACCAGCCAACCCCCAGGGCAGGGAGTTTTCCTGAGAACCAAGGTCAGCTGACAAAAGAAACAAACAGACAAAAACAGGATCAATCACATGACAAAATGTCAGCACAAGAAAATGGTAAAAAAAAAAAAAAAACGAAAAACCAAAACAATAGGATGTCTCCAGATCCTAGCAATAATGCTACAGACAACTCTGGACATCCTAACATGATTGAAACAAAGGAAAATGACCTTAATCGTACCCTTATTGTAATAATAGAAGGCCTAAGGGAGGAAATCAAATACCTCAGAGAGCAACAACAAAGTACTGCAGAGGAGTTGATAGAAATGAATAAAGCACTTAAAGAAATGCAAGACCTGAAAAGGGAAGTTGAAGCAATGAAGAAAATCCAATCTGAGACATTCATAGAACTGGAAAACCTTAAGAAAAGAATAGGAACTACAGACACTAGCATCACCAACAGAATACAAGAGATGGAAGAAAGAATTTCAGGCTCAGAGGATAAATTTGAAGAAATTGATACATCTGTCAAAGAAAATGACAAATCTAAAAAAGTCCTGACACAAAACCTTCAGGAAATCAAGGACACAATGAAAAGACGGAATCTCAGAATAATAGGAATAGAAGAAAGAGAAGAGTCCCAGGTCCATGGACCAGAAAATATCTTCAACAAAATCATTGAAGAGAATTTCCCAAATCTAAAAAAAGAGATGCCTATAACTGTGCAAGAAGCTTACAGAACTCCAAATAGATTAGACCAGAAAAGAAAATCTTCCCGCCACATAATAATCAAAACACTAAATGTACAGAACAAAGAAAGAATATTAAAAGCTGCTACGGAAAATGGTCAAGTAACTTATAATGACAAACCTGTCAGAAACACATTTGACTTTTCTTCAGAGATTCTAAAAGCCAGAGGGCCTGGACAGATGTCTTGCAGGCCCTAAAAAAAACCCACAAATGCCAGGCCAGACTACTATTCCCTGCAAAATGGTCAATCAACATAGAAGGAGAAAACAAGATATTCCATGGCAAAGCTAAATTCAAACAATATCTACACAAAAATCCAGCTCTACTGAAGATGTTGGAAGGAAAACTCCAACCCAAAAATGTTACGTACACTCAAGAAAGCACAGCAACCAAATAACATGCCTGCAGCAAAACCAAAAGAAGAGAAGCTGACTCACACACTATTTGCACCAACATCAAGATGGCAGGAAGGAACAATCACTGGTCATTAATATCTCTCAACATCAATGGACTCAATTCCCCAATAAAAAGGCACAGACTAGCAGAATGGATGCGAAAAAAGAATCCAACATTCTGCTGCTTACAAGAAACACACTTCAGCAAAAAAGATAGACATTATCTCCAAGTAAAGGGCTGGAAAAAGGTATACCAAGCAAACGGACCCAAGAAAAAAGCTGGAGTGGCAATTCTAGTATGCAACAAATAGGATTTCAACCAACATTAATCAAAAGAGATAGGGAAGGACACTACATACTCATCAAAGGAATAATCCACCAAAATGAAATCTCAATACTAGACATCTATGCCCAAAATGTAAGACCAAACACATTCATTAAAGAAACACTACCGAAGCTCAAATCCCACATTGACCCTCCCACATTAATAGTGGGAGACTTCAACACACCACTCTCACCACTGGACAGAACAACGATGCAGAAACCAAACAGAGAAATAATGAACTTCACAGATGTCTTGAATCAATTGGACCTAATTGATATCTACAGAAAATTTCACCCAAAAACAAAGGAATACATTTTCTTCTCAGCACCTCACGGAACCTTCTCCAAAATTGACCATATACTCGGTCACAAAGGAAGCCTCAACAGATACAGGAAATTTGAAATTACCCCTTGTAACTTACCAGACCATCATGGAATAAAGCTCGACTTCAACAATAACAAAAACAACAGAGATCCTGCAAAAACATGGAAACTGAACAAGTCATCTCTGGGTCAGGGAAGAAATAAAAAAAAAATTAAAGTCTTCTTAGAACTCAATGAAGGCACAACATATCCAAACTTATGGGACACATTGAACGAAGTGCTAAGAGGAAAGTATATTCTAAGTGGCTTCAAAAGAAACTGGAGAGTTCTCATACTAGCCACCTAAAAGCACACCTGAAAGAGCTAGAACAAAAGGAAGCAAACACTCCTAAGAGGAGCAGATGAGAGGAAATTATCAAACTCAGGGCTGAAATCAACAACTTAGAAACAAAAAGAACAATACAAAGAATCAACAAAACCAAGAGTTGGTTCTTTGAGAAAATCAACAAAATAGATAAGCCCTTAGCTAAACTAACTAAAAGGCAGAGGGAAAATACCCAAATCAACAAAATCAGAAAGGAAAAGGGAGAAATAACGACAGACATTGAGGAAATCCAAAGAATCATTAAGTCCTACTTCAAAAACTTGTACTCCACTAAACTGGAAAATCTAAATGAAATGGATGATTTTCTTGATAGATTCCACCTACCAAGGTTAAATAAAGAACAGGTAAACAAATTAAACAGTCCTATAACCCTTAAGGAAATAGAAGAAGTCATTAGAAGTCTTCCAACCAAAAAAAAGCCCAGGCCCAGAGGTTTCAGTAAAGAATTCTACCAGACATTCAAAGAAGAGCTAACACTAATATTCTTCAAACTCTTCCAAAACATAGAAACAGAAGGAATACTGCCAAACACATTCTATGAGGCCACAGTCACCCTGATACCTAAACTTCACAAAGACCCAATGGAGAAAGAAAATTTCAGACCAATTTCTTTATGAACATTGATGCAAAGATACTTAATAAATTACTTGCAAACCATATTCAAGATCACATCAAAAGTATCATACACCATGATCAAATAGGCTTCATCCCAGGATGCAGGGGTGGTTCAACATTAGAAAATCCATCAATGTAATCTACCACATAAACAACCTGAAAGAAAAGAACCACATGATCATCTTATTGGACCATTGGACACTGAAAAAGATTTTGACAAAATACAGCATCCTCCATGTTAAAAGTCTTAGAGAGATCAGGCATACAAGGACCATACTTAAACATCATAAAGGCAACTTATAGCAAGCCAATAACCAACATCAAACTAAATGGAGAGAAACTTAAAGCATTTCCTCTAAATTCAGGGACAAGGCAAGGTTGCCCACTCTCTCCATATCTCTTCAACATAGTACTTGAAATTTTAGCTACAGCAGTAAGACAACTAAAGGAGATCAAGGGGATACAAATTGGAAAGGAAGAAGTCAAAGTATCCCTATTTGCAGATGATATAATAGTATACATAAGTGACCCCAAAAATTCCACCAGAGAACTCCTACAGCTGACAAACACCTTCAGCAAGGTGGCTGGATGCAAAATCAATTCAAAAAAATCAGTAGCCTTTCTTTACACAAAACATAAATGGGCTAAGAAAGAAATAAGGGAATCAACACCCTTCACAATAGCCACAAATAATATAAAATACCTGGGGGTAACTCTAACAAAGCAAGTGAAAGACCTGTATGATAAGAACTTCAAGTCCCTGTAGAAAGAAATTGAAGAAGATATCAGAAAATTGAAAGATCTCCCTTGCTCATGGATAGGAAGGATCAACATAATAATAATGGCCATCTTATCAAAGGCAATATACAGATTCAATGCGATTCCTATCCAAATACCAACTCAATTTTTTACAGATCTGGAAAAAACTATTCTCAACTTCGTATGGAATAACAAAAGACCCAGAATAGTTAAATCAATCATGTACAATAACAGAACTTCTGGATGTATCACCATCCCAGATTTCAAGCTGTACTATAGGACAATAGTAATAAAAACAGGATGGTACTGGTATTGAAACAGACCAGTTGACCAATGGAATCGAATTGAAGACCCAGAAATAAACCCACACACCTACGGTCACTTAATTTTTTGACAAAGAAGCCAAAGACATACAATGGAAAAAGGAAAGCTTCTTCAATAAATGGTGCTGGTCTAACTGGATGTCAACATGTAGAAGAATGCAAATAGATCCATACTTATCCCCCTGTACAAAACTTATGTCTAAGTGGATCAAGGACCTCAACATAAATCTGGACACACTGACATTAATAGAAGTGAAAGTGGGGAAAAGCCTTGAACTCATTGGCACTGGTAGCAACCTCCTGAATAGAACACCAATAGCTCCTGCACTAAAACAAACAACCAATACATGGGACCTCATAAAATTGAAAAGCTTCTGTAAGGCAAAGGACACTGTCCTTAGAACAAAATGGCAACCTACAGACTGGGAAAGGATCTTCACCAACCCAACATCTGATAGAGGGCTAATATCCAAAATAAATAAAAAACTGAAGAAATTAAACACCAAAAAATCAAATAACCCCATCATTAAATGGGGTACAGAGCTAAACCGAGAATTCACAGAAGAGGAATCTCTAAAGGCTGAGAGGTATTTGAGGAAATGTTCAACATCTTTGGTCATCAGGGAAATGCAACTTAAAACAACTCTGAGATTCCATCACCACACCTGTCCGAATGGCTAAGATCAAATACTCAAATGATAGCACATGGTGGTGAGGATGTGGACAAAGGGGAACACTCCCCCATTGCTGCTGGGACTGCAAACTTGTGCAACCACTTTGGAAATCAATCCGGAGATATCTTAGAAAATTGGGAATAATTCTACCTCAAGACCCAGCCATACCCCCCTTGGGCATATATCCAAAAGATTTGAAACAAAACCACAAGGACATTGCCTCAACAATGTTCATAGCAGCTTTATTTGTAATAGCCAGAAACACGAAGCAACCCAGATGTCCCTCAACTGAAGAATGGATAAAAAAAAAAAAACTGTGGTACATTTACACAATGGAATACTACACAGCTATCAGAATTGAAGGAATCATGCAATTCGAAACCAAATGGATGGAGCTAGAAAAGCTCATCCTAAGTGAGCTGACGCAGTCCCAGAAAGATAGACATGGTATGTATTTCCTTATAAATGGATATTAACCATACATCACAGGATAACTATGCTACAACCCACACACCCAAATAGATAGGAACCTAGCATATCTATCCTAGGAAACATTTAACTCACCAGTGAGTCATGGAATCTGCTGCAGGTTAGTGGAACACCACACCCTATATGGTGTGCCATATCAAGCCCCAGTACAAGTGGAAACTCTTGGCCCTTACATGATGCAAGATCTGAGGGAGTATGATATGTGAGGGCTCACCTCATCTGAGGAGAAGGACAGTACCAAGTAGAGGAACAAGGAGGGAGGGAGGGAAGGGCCAGGAGGGGAGGAGGGAAGAAACTATGTTCTAGAAGTAAATAATACTTTTTTAAGAAAAATGTTAATAAGCTTAAAAAATATAATAAAAATGCAATATAACGTTTTCAAACTATAATTTACTAAAGGTATACTTGCCTTATTGGCATGAAAGTAAAATGGCCTTAATTTCAGATTAGAATGTTAGACTGCAGGTGGCCACATAGATTACACAAACTTGATAGCAGCTTAAAATTTTTTTGTTTGTTTGTTTTTGTAGATGTATAAGATATTTTCATGGTTTGGCATTAAAAGCAGGTAACAGGTTTAAAATAGTGTAAATAAGTTAAAGGTTACTGCTGTTCAACCCGGCTTTCTGAACCTCGAAGTGTTGAAAAACCTTGGAGCTAAGGTAAAATACATGAAATGCATGGTGTTAGCCCATGACTTTAACTCCAGCAGAGACAGGATGATCACTACACAGTTAATTGTCTTATAAATTCTAGAGTTACAAGGAACAGGGTGGTGATGGTGCACACCCTTAATCCCATCATTTGAGAAGAATACCCTCTTAATCCCATCACACTAGAGACAGAAACAGGCAGATCTCAGAGCTCAAGGTCAGACTGACACAAAACAAGCTCTAAATAGAGAAAAACTTCGATCCAGGGGTGGTGGAGCACATCTTTAATCCCATCAGTTAGGAACCAAATGTCTTTCATCCCAATATGAGAATGCAGAGAAAGGAACATAGGATTTGGAAGGATTTAAGTTTAAAACCTACTTACAACAGGCATGCTGAAATTCAAACAAATTTTCCTTTGAGATCTCAAAATATATACACTAAAGGTTTGTTTAGCTCCAAAATATCAAAATAATTTCTTCTTTAATCCAAATTGAAAGATAATACTTTATATATTGTCAAAAAAACAAATGTGCTCCAGGAAAAAATATTACCTGCCCTCCTCCCCAAAAAAAGGTAGTGTCCCAGAGTTAGGATTAGGTCTGGGCTCTGTTCTTATCTTTCCAGGAGATTAAAGCATCCATCCAAGGAATCCAGGGACAACTGGACAATGGAAACCTCAGAAGAAAATAGATCAGACACCAAAGAAGACAAGTAGCCCAGAGTTTCAAACCTTGAAGACTTCCTCAATAGCTGTTTCCTCAAAAGTCTACAACCAGAACAACTCAAAATCGCTAAGATTGTTTAGCTCCACAGACTGCTCCAGCCAGAACTCCAGTAAAGCCCTGAAGTTCAGCTTCTGTCTACGAACTTCTTAGGACATTTAAATAGCTGAGCACAAAAGGACTGAACATCAAACGATTCTATTAACATTTTTAACCATTTTTCCATTCTTATTTGGGCACCAAAGAGGTTTACTACATCCCAAATGAGCAGGAAGTCATTTTAAGAGAGTGACATCCCATCCCCAGAAGGTGGGAAGGGTGTTCCCCCCCACTTTGGTCATTTGATGGATAATAGAAAATCTTATTCAGAGGAAGAGACTATAAGTTGTTAAATGGTCTTGTTAAATGGATTTTGGAAGTTAGACCCAGGGACTTCTCACTTTTTCTTTTCTGTATCCTTCTTTCTCTCCTATGTAGGAGTGAACACACTTGAGAAAAAATGGGGCATAGACATAATGTAGGAAAGATCAAGAAAAAAGGACAGATTATTGAATATGCCTTTTTAACTTTTAACAATTTTGTATATTGATACAAAATTAATATTATATTTGGCTAAATTGGTATTGAGCTTTGTATATTAATGCAAAATTAAGATTGTATTGGGCTACATCGGTATTGATCTTTGTATATTGATACAAAATTACGATTATATTTGGCCACAATGGTATTGACCGTTGCATATTGATGCAAAATTACGATTGTATTGGGCTACATAGGTATTGATCTTTGTATATTGATACAAAATTAAGATTATATTTGGCCACATTTGTTTTGTTCTTTTTTTTCTTTATTTTTTATTTCTTCAAGTTACATCTCAATCGCAATCCCCTCCCTACTCCCCCCTCCAGTCCCACCCTCCCACCCTCAACCCCCCATCCTCTTCCTTTTTTTTTTTTAAGTTTAAGATACATCTTATCTCCCCCTACAGTTTCCCCTTTCAGTCCAACAAATGGCTCTTTCTCTTATAATAATAAATACAATACAAAACAACAGAGGTAATTAGGCCACAGTTATGAGGGTTATATGGCTTAGCGTACATTCCCAATGTCCAGTCCATATGTATTTGGTACCTGACATTAACATTCTACTATCTAACCATCTCCATGAGTTTAAAGTTCTATATCTAACTCAACATTCATACTAACTTGCAACACAATTTTAAAAGTATCTTCTTAGATCTATAACATTCTCCTGACTCCTAAACAACTCAAAATTAAATTATGAGACTCTAGCTATCTGTTCTTCAACCACCTCAGAGACCTGAGAGGGATAAATATATCTGATTTTATAGGAAATACAGGGCCTGCAGCTTCCAAAACTAAGAAATGACATACCAGTGGCTGGCCTTTAGAAGATGGAAAGATCTCCCATGCTCATGGATAGGTAGGATCAACATACTCGCAGCTTTTTAAACCCTGTACCCCCTCTTCTGGTTCCCTGTACCACATGGACCGGTGGCAGACAGTCCTTGAGAAAACAGGGCGACCTACAAGCTATCTTCAAATTAATCAAGACATTTGGTCTACTTCTCAACACTTGCCCTCTCTCTAAGTGAGCAGAAGCTTCTTTAATGATGGCAGAATAAGGCACTGATATATACATACACACACACACACACACACACACACACATATATATATATATATATACCATAGCAGAATATCATTAGGAGTCATTTATCTCTAACTTTGATATGAAATTAAAGGTAATGCTTTTTAAAGGTATTACACCTAGTAATGCTTAAAAAATGCAATGTGAAGTCTCAGCCTTTTGCTACCAACTGTCATAAACTGTTTAGGACAATTAAGAAATACAAACTAATAGTCGTGCAAGCTTATCATTTTGTTAGGTACTATGACAGTCTATCACAGTTATTTTCTAAGCTAATCAGAAATAAATTGCTAAGAGACAAACAACTTTTGCTTATCTAAATATAAGCGATAGATAGGGCATCTTCAAAAACCTCAAGAGATCTGCAGAACATGGCATTCAAAGATGTTATCTTACCTTAAGATTTTTTGATATTGAGACATGTCAGCTCCTGACAGCACCCCCTATTCTACTCCACGTAGCAGATGAGCATCTAAGAATCTCAGTGGGATTAGTGGCAAGCCTGTCTCTTGGCAAGAAAAAACCCTCGCTTCAACTGTAGACAGACTGCTGTCCAAAAAGGACAAAACTTGGAAGCAGATAAGTCGACAGCCTAGCTCTGCCAAGACAGGGTAGGTAAGTCCTTCATAATTCCTGCTCTACAATCAATGTCTGTCAGAGAAATGGGGCCAAATGGCTGAAGATTGATGCTGCAATGTATGGAGAGAAAATGGGAGCTGTGCAGGCAGCCACTGGTATGTCATTTCTTAATTTTGGGAGCTGTGGGTACTGCACTTCCTATATAATCAGATGTATTTATCCCTCTCAGGTCAATGAGGTGGTTGAAGAATAGATAGCTAGGGTATCATAGTTAAATTTTGAGTTGTTTAGGAATCACGAGGGTGTTCTGGATCTAAGAAGATGTTTTTAAAATTGTGATGCAAGTTAATATGAAAGCTGAGTTAGATATAGAACTTTAAACTCATGGAGATGGTTATATAGTAGAAGGTTAAAATCAGGTGTCAAATACATATGGACTGGACATTGGGAATGTATGCTAAGCCCTATAATTCTCATAATTGTGGCCTATTTATTTCTGTTGTTTTGTATTGTATTTATTGTTATAAGAGAATGAACCATGTTGGACTGAAAGGTCGAGCTGTTGGGGGGAAAATGATATACCTTAAACTTAAAAAAGGGAAGAGGATGGGGGGTTAAGGGGTAACAGGGTGGGAGGGTGGCACTGGAGGGGGGAGTAGGGAGGGGATTGTGATTGAGATGTAACTTGAAGAAATAAAAAATAAATTATTAAAAAAATAAACCAAGTACTCCATGTGGCCACTCTCTTACTCCTTCTCTTACAGACTAAGTCACACTGAAGAAGAACCTAGCAAGGTACACCATTAACAGAATTTATACTGCTATAGAAACAAAGGCATAAACCTGCTGAGAGAGAGTCCATTAAAGATATCTGTCTTGGGGCCCCAAAAGTGACAGAAAAGTGAGTGAGGCAAGCAGAATTCAGAAGCCACTTGGAGAGGCTTTCAGCCTTGAGACTTACTCAGGCCAAAGAGACCATGGAGGTGAGTCTTAGATGATTGAAGAAGCCACCCTCAGTTTGGCGTTTGGAACAGACTGAATTTATAAACTGGCCACAATTTGGTGGTTGAAATAAATTGGCTTTATAAACTGGCAAAGTAAGATACAACAAACACTTAGCTTTGAAAAGGACTGCCAAGGTTTCCATAAACCAAGTTATCCTGCACATACCTACACTAAGAATATTAATATTCTTTTAAGAAAGTTAAAATAGACTTCCTGCCAAGATGGTGCTGCCCTTAAAGTATTGTATGTGAGTAGTAGGTGAATGAGGTTAGTCATTGTGGTGTGAATGTGAGGTCCTGCAGCCAACTGCAAAACACAGGTGGTGCCTGAATTTCCACAGCAAACACTGAGACTGATCATCCAGAAAAACAGCTTACTCAGATCCCAGGAATACAACCCTGATATCAGCCAGCTAGGTCACCCATCTAGAGAGGAGCACCAGCCAGAGTGGTACTAGCCCTTGGCTGGATCCCATCCATGACATATTGTAAGGCCCAACCCCTAGAAGGGCTATTGCCTATCTTCCTGCTGACCCTCAATGAGAAAAAGACGTGGAATCAATGCAAAAAGCAAGAGGAATTTATTGTTCCAAAGCACGTGGCCAATAAGCGTGGGTGGCCTACACCCGAGGGAGAGGGGGAGAGGCCACCATAGACTTTGGAAATCTTTGGGTTTTATATGTTTTGGGGAGTACATTCCTGCAGAAAAGGTCCTACTTCAAGAGTCAGGAAATTTGGCCCTGACTAATTTCCTATGTCTGGGGCTGGGCAGTCCTTTGCTCAAGGAGACCCTGGGGCTGAGAAGTTGTTAGTCATTTCCTAGCAAAAACAGTGGGGAGGGGTGGTGGAGAAGGTCCCTGGCAGGTCAAGGCATTGGAATTTTACAAACTTTTGCTCAACTCAGGATCGGGACTCCAGTCTAAAGTACATCTTTTCATTTTGGGGACCTGAGCCTAAAGTCTCTTCAATACCAGTGGCCCCACTTGTCTGCCTGATGTCCAGCCTCCATGTGAACCAGTACACCCAACTGGGAAAAACAGCCAGACCACAACAGCAAATGTAAGTAATATTTTCATTCCCCAGTTCTCAAGATGACTCTGAGATTCAATCTCACATCTGTCAGAATGGCTAAGATCAAAATCTCAAATGACAGTACATGCTGGCAAGCCTGTGGAGAAAGGGGAACACTCCTCCATTGCTGGTGGGAGTGCAAACTTGTAAAACCACTATGGAAATCAGTGTGGAGATATCTTAGAAAACTTGGAATAGCCCTACCTCAAGACCCAGCCATACCACTTCTTGGTATCCACCCAAACGATTCCTCACCAAACCACAAGGACATATCCTGATCTATGTTCATATCAGTCTTATTTGTAATAGCTAGAAACTAGAAACAACCCACCAGATGTCCCTCAACAGACAAATGGATAAAAAAATTGTGGTACACTTACACAATGGAATACTACTCAGCTATCAGAAACAAGGAAATCATGAAATTGGCAGCCAAATGGATGAAACTAGAAAAGCTCATCCTGAGTGAGCTAACTCAGACTCAGAAAGATACACATGGCATCTACTCACTTGTAATTGGATTTTAGCCATATAGTACAGGATAACTATACTACAACCAACACACCAAACAGATCAGGAACATAGACTTTGTTACCTATCAAAGGGACAATTTGTCCTGGGGGTGCTACCATGTAGGCCCCCAGTGCAGGAGGAAGCTCTTATCCCTCATATTACTGTTGAACTGAGAGGGGCTGATATGTAGGGACACTCCACATAGGAGTGGAATGGGTGGGAGAGAGAGGAGAGAGTGGGAGGGTGGAACCAGGAGGGGCAGAAAGAGGGCACTATGATGGAGATGTAACTTGATGTAATAAATACGAATTATAATAATTTTTAAAGAGATGTTTTCTTAACTTAAGGATTTTTTATATTGATACATGTCAGCTCCAGACAGCATCCCCTATTCTACTCCAAGTAGAGGATGAGCATTGAAGAATCTCCATTTGGAGATGGTTGCATTAGTGGCCAGCTTGTGACCAGGCAAGAAAAATGCTTTGCTTCAACTATAGACAAAATGCTGTCCAGAAAGGACAAAACTTGGAAACAGGTAAGTCTACATCTTAGCTCTTCCAAGGCAGGGTAAGCAACTCCCTCATAATTCTTGCTTTATAATTAATGTCTGTCAGAGATACTGGGCCAAGAGGCTGAAGATAGATGCTTCAATGCATGGAGAAAAATTGGGGACTGTCCAAGCAGCCAGTTGTCTGTCATTTCTTAGTTTTGGAAGTTGCTGGCTCTGTACTTCCTGTATAACCAGATATATTTATCCTCCTCTAGTCTCTGATATGGTTAAAAACTAGAGAGTTATAGTCTCAGTTAAATTTTAAGTTGTTTAGGAATTAAAATTATTTTCTAGGCCTACGAAGATGTTTTTAAGTTGGTAATGCAAGTTAGGATGGAAACTGAGTTAGGTATAGAACTTGAAACTTATGGAGATAGATAATAGAATATATATATCGGTTGACAAATATGTATGGACTGGACAATGGGGATGTATGGTATACCTTATAATTTTCATAATTGTGGCCTAATTATTAAAAGAAAGAATTATGAGTCCTGGGAGAAGGGGGAGAGGATGGGAGGGGAGGGTTGGGAGGAGTGGAGGGAGGGTACCGTGTGGAAATGTAACTTGAAGTAATAAATATACATTAAAATAAATAAATGAAAAATAAAAAAGAAGAAAAGAAAGTTAAAATTGTGTTAGTTAAATGTTTTTATATAGGTATTAGAGTGTTATTAGACATTAAATTATTCCTAGATTATACATTTTAGATTATAGGTTTTAAGTTATAAGATTTAGGTATTTTATGGATGTTTGTTAAATATTAGTAAGTATAAGTGTTTATAAATAAAAATATTCTGTTTCAATCACCAATCTATGAGTTTAACCGAATATTATTAGAATCATTTCTCTTTTTTTGCCAGTTGTGTTTGGTTCTACCCTATGTCTCTGACCTATCCAGTTTCTAGTTCCTGGTTATCCAGGCAGTGTAGGGCATGGACTCCTTCTCATGGTATGGGCCACAAGTTAAAACAAACAGTGGTTGGGCACTCCCAGAAGTTTTGTGTACCACTGCCCCAGCACATCTTGAAGGCAAGACAGATTGTAAGTGGAGAGTTTAGTGGCTGGACTGGTGTTCAGGTTTCTCTTTCCATAGCCTGTAGAGTAACTTTATATATCAAAAAGACCAAAATGAAGAAATAGGTGTGAATACTCCAAGCCTGCACCAACTTGACACCTCTATGTTCAATAAGTTGTGTGGAAGTTGTTCTCAGCAATAGGGCTCCCAGCTGTTAGTTTTCAGAGACTGACTTTCTGTCCTAGCATTAACCTGGGTTGTTAAAGGATCTCCAAGGGACCTTCATGGCCAACAACTCAACAAAATGCAAACCAGTCCCACTTTGAAGCCTTTCCTGCCCCCCGCAAATGATTATCAGTTCATACTCCATATTTTCCATAACTAGAAGGCCTCCATAGGTTCACTCTTATAGATTCTAGATTCTGGGAAATGTGCACTGTACTAAGTTTCTACACCACCCCCAAAATTGCCTCCCAATTTCACCTTTCTCTCTCTATACTTTCTTAATTCAAACAGGAAAAAATAAAGTATCTTCAACAAATGGTCCTGGTCTAACTGTATATCTGCATGTAGAAGAATGCAAATAGACCCATACTTACCACCTTGCACAAAACTCAAGTCCAAATGGATCAATGAACTCAACAGAAAGCAAGAAACAGTGAATCTGATAGGGGAGAAAGTGGGGAACAACCTTGAATGCTTTGGCATAGGAGACAACTTTCTGAACAAAACACCCATAGTGTAGGCACTAATATCAACAATTAGTAACTGGAACCCCATAAAAGTGAAAAAAAAATCTGTAATGCAAAGGACACTGTCAATAGGACAAATGGCAGTTTAGAGAATGGGAAAAGATTGTTGCCAACTCCACATATGATAGAAGAATAATATCCAAAATATATAAAGAACTCAAGAAACTATATATTTAAAAAACTAAATAATCCAATTAAAAATGGGATATAGAGCTAAACAGAGAATTCTCAATAGAATATATGTCAAATAGCTGAGAAACAAATAAATACATAACATCCTTAGCCATCAAGGGAAATGCAAATAAAAACTATTCTGATATTCCCTCTTATATCTGTCAGAATGGCTAAGTTCAATAACACAAGTGACAGCTCATGCTGTCAAGAATGTGGAGCAAGAATAACGCTCGCTCCTCCATTTTTGGTGGGAATGAAAATATGTACAACCACTATAGAAATCACTATGGTGGTTTCTCAGAAAAGTAGGAATTTGTCTACATCAAGATCTAGCTATACCACTCTGGGGGATATACCCAAAGGAAATCCTGTCCTACCACAAGGACACTTGTTCAACTATATTCATTTCATTGTGACTTTATTCATAATAGCCATAAACTGGAATTTTCTGGGATATCTTAAAATTTTTATTAAACAAGTGTTTCACTTGTTTGAATAGAATTATCCCAAGATATATAGTTGAGGCAATTGTGAAATGCATTGTTTTTCTGATTTATTTCTTAGTGTGTTTGGCATTTGCATATAGGAAAGTTTAGGATTTATGCATATTAATTGAATAAACTGCTACTGTACTAAAAGTGCTTATCAAGTATAGACATTTTAAGTCTTTTATACATAAAGCATGATATATTCAAATAAATATATTTCCATGTCTTCTTTTCCTATTTGTGTCCACTTGACTCCCTTCAGTTGTTTTGCAGCCCTAGTTAAGATTTCAGGGATTCCTGATTTAAGGAAATGCTCTGTTTAGAATTGTGTTGGCTGTGGGTCTCAGCATCTGTTTTGATCCATTGCTGGGTGGAGCCTCTCTGAGGACAGTTATGCTTGGCTCTTGTCTGCAAGCATAGGAGAATAGCATTATTAGTGTTTGGGTTGGCAGTCTCCCATGGGGTGGGTCTCAAGTTGGGCCAGTCATTGGTGTTGGCTATTCCCTCAATCTCTGCTCCATCTTTATCCCTGCACATCTTATAGGCAGGGTAAATTTTGGGTCAAAGGTTTTATGGGTGGACTGGTGCCCCCTCCATTAGACAGAGACCTGGGAGTTTGTGGAAGAGTTGGGGGAAGGATAGAGGTACATGAAGGACACAAGAACTACACAAAAAGACCAACAGAGTCAACTAACCTAGGCCCATGGGATCTCACACAGATTGAACCACCAGCCGGGCAGTGGTGGCACACGCCTTTAATCCCAACACTGGGGAGGCAGAGGCAGGTGGTTCTTTGTGAGTTCGAGGCCACCCTGGTCTACAAAGTGAGTCCAGGACAGCCAGGGCTACACTGAGAAACCCTGTCTCGAAAAAAAACAAAAAAAAAAAAAACAAAAAACAAAAAAAAACCCAGATTGAACCACCAACCAAAGAACATGTATGGACTAGACCTAGGGTCCCTATATTCATGGACCTGATAGGCAACTTGGTCTTTATGTGGGTCCCCTAGCAATTGGAGTGGGGGTAGTCCCTGACATCTCTGTTACTTACTGTTGGATAACTTTCCACTAGCTGGGCTTCCTTGTCCTGCTTCAGTGGAAGAGGATACATTTAGTCCTGATACAACATAAAGTACAATGGTGGGTTGGTGGGGGGGTTACCTCTCTGAGGAGAAGGGGTGGAGGGAATTGTGGCAGAAGGTGGGACTGGGAGGAGAGGAGGGAGGGGATGTAAAGTGAATAAAGAAAAAAATAAAGGAAAAAAGAATGATGTTATCTGTGGGTTTGTTGTGGATTTCCCTTCTTATATTGAGAAATGTCCTTCATATCTCTAGTTTCTCCAGGTCTTTTATCATGGAGGGTTGTTGGATTTGGTCAAAGGACTTTTCTGCTTCTAATGAGGAGACCATTTTTATTGTCTTTATTGTGCTCATGTCGTAGATTATGTTCAGTGATTTACATATGTTGGATGATCCTTGAATCCCTGTGGTGAAGCCAAACTGATCATAATGGATTACATTTTGGATGTCTATTTGGATTACATAGACAAGAATTTTATTGAGAATATTTGCATTATGTTTATAAGAGATCTTGCTGCATTTTTTTTTTTTTGGTTTGTTTCGTTTTTTGGGTTTTTGATTTTTTGGTTGGGCCAATGTGTAGCTTTGGTGTAAGGGGAGTTAGATTAATATAAATTAGATTTAGTGATTATCTAGGGGCTTCTGATACAGTCTCTTAATATGGGGCATGAAGATCAACTTGGCTGTGGGCAATTGGCATAGCAGCATATAGACTAAAAACAAGGTTTCTGGCCTGGCATTGCTTTCAGTTGCTAATAGCCTTACAAAGTTGGCAGATCCCAGATTAGGCTGAAGCCAGGTGAAACAAGGAACTGGGTGGAGCCAGAGAGTTCCCACGCTAGAGACGATGAGATGCAAGGCAGCTTGTATCAGCTGTAGGAGAAAATGCTGGTGGACTGAAAAGCAGATCTCAAACAGAGCTGAAAAATTATGGCCAGCTCTCCCTGAGGCAGAAAGAAGCTGATGAGCAGAGAAGGCCTCAGCAAAGCAGCAAAAGGCCAAGGACTAAACCCTGTGGCACAGCTTTTGCCTAGAGGGTTTCAACCAGTTCAAACAGTAGCCTAAATGGATCTGTGGCCAGCCTCAAAGACAGAGGCAGAGAAGCTGAGTGACTAATACAAACTGAATAAGTTGGCTTACAGACAGCTGAGGCCTTCCATAGAGAAGAAAGCCTCAAGCCTCATTTAAAGTGAAGCTGCCATAGCCAATTTACCCAAAAGGACCTACGTCTCAGATATTCCTGAAGAAAGACTGTTGACTAAGTGCCTTAAGGATCTACTCCTGAGGGGTTCCTGACAAATGAGGACCTGCCCCAGAGACTGTATCCTTCTAACAGGTTAGGATTAGTTGTCAGATAATAGTTGTTATAGTTATTAATAGGTTTAGTTGTTAGGTAACAGGAGTTATAGTCGTTCTTAGGGTTAGTAGTTAGGTAATTGTTTATATTTGTTACATTTGCATATAATTGCTAATAAATATATATTGGATAGTTAAAAAGATTCATCTTCACTTTGGCACCAAAGTAATAATGGATTCATAAAAAAGAATTAGGAAATGTTCTTTCAGTTTTTGTTTTCAGGAATAATTTGATGAATATTTTTTTTCTTTTTTGAAGCTTGGGATACTTTTAATTACTGCTTCTATTTCACTAGGGGTTATAGGTGTATTTAAATGCTTGTTTAATTTTGATTTAACTTTGGTAGGTTGTATACATTAAAATATTATCTTTTTATTTGTTTGTTTGTTTTCCAGTTTGGTGCAATAAGATTTTTTTAAAAGTATGTCCTTACAATTCTCTGACTTTCCTCAGTGTCTTTTGCAATGTCCCTCTTTTCACCTGTAATTTTATTAATTTGGCTCCTTCTTTTCATATTTTACTTAATTTGACTAAAGCTTTGTTGATTTTCATTTTCTCAAAGAAACAACTCTATTTTGTTGATTCTTTGTATTATTATTATTTTGCTTTTTTAATTCAGTGATTTGAGCCATAAGTTTGATTATTTCTTGCCATCTACTCTTTTGGGACATTATTGCTTCTTCTAAAACTTTTAGATGTGAACTCTGAGACCTAAACACAGGCATCAAAAAACAATTGAGGCAACTCTACAAGGATAAAAAGCTATTTTTTTTTTTGAGGTTGCCTGCACAAAATCTGCACAAGATAAACCAAGCATCACTCTAGCATGGAGAGATGAGTGTTTCAAAAGCCTCCACCCCTAGCTGAGATGATATTCACAGCTGATGGATTCTTGGAGAGGAAAACTCAATCTTTTTGAAAGATGTAGTCCTAAAAGGTCAATCATACTTCAGTAGATGGATCCATAATTTGGTGATGAAAAAAGATATAACTGTGGGAAGGGTGAAGAGATGAGTAGTGAGAGGAATTATGGAGAGGAGTGGGAGTATATATATTATCATAATACATTGTATGCCTGTATGAAATTCCCAAAGAACAAAAATGTTATATTAAACATAAAAAATGATCGATTTAACAATGTTAATTATTTTATGGTTTCTTATAGTTTATATAGATATATGAAGAACTGCAGTAGTATTTTGATGAAGACTGCAATGAATCTATAGATTAATTTGTCTAGTATGGACTTTGCAAATATTTATTATGATCTATAAATGTGAGAGATTCATGTGTGTGTGTATGGTCTTTAATTTCTTTCATGTTTTATAAACATTATAGGAGCTATTTACATTCTTGTTTAAGTTTGTTTCTAGGTAATTTATTATATTGTACCAATCATGAAGGGATTGTGTTCACAATTCTCTCTCTCTCTCTCTCTCTCTCTCTCTCTCTCTCTCTCTCTCTCTCTCTGAGCATATAGACCATTATACAACCAAAGGTTTTGATTTTGCATGTTGATTTTTTTATTTTACTGGTGGTGTACTGAATAGCACTAATAGACCTTTGGTGGTGTTCTTAGAGTTTTTTGTTTGTTTGTTTCATTTTTTTTGCTCATAGATCATATTATCTGCAAACAAGGCTATAACTCCCCCTTTCTTGGAGTCAGACGCGCTACCGTTGCGCCATGAGGTCACTACTCCCCCTTTCTTATGTTAAATCATTCATGACTTTTTCCTAATTGCTCAAACTAAATCTCAGTTTTTCAGTTCTTAAAAGCTATTTCATTTAAATTATGAAAGTGATGATTCTGGTACATGCCTGTATCTTTATAAAGGTCATTAGTCTTAATTTTCATCCCCATATTCCTTTCTCTCTCATCAGCTGTAAATATAGTTTTATTTTCTCAGAAGACGGGATGAGATAAGAGCCATACCCATGCTTTATGAATACATGGCTTGGTATGAGTCCAGAGTGTTTCTATCTAACAATCCCTAGCCCTAGGCCTGGAAGTGTCTAACCTCCTTACAATCTAATCTTCTGTAAGACTGGACCTTGAAGGTTTCAGTTCAGCCTCCATCTGCTAATCTAGGCCTAGAATGTTTTCTGCCTCTGAGACTTACTGCTGAGTAAGATCACGCTTTCTAGTTTTTTTCTGAACTCTGGCTGGCTGGTTCAACTCAGCTGTTCTGCCTTAAAGCTCCTCTCCAAGATGGCTAATTCCAACTGGCTTTTCTCTACTTCTTACTGAATTGTTATATTTGGAAAACAGTCTCTGAACTCTATGAACTGAACTGCATGAACTCAACTGCTCTCAACTGAGCTGCACTGGATTACATGGAACTGTACTGTGCTCCCAAACTCTATTGTACTGTTGTTTGGACCAAAGTTTATTTGACCAAACTTTAGCCAGGCTTCAGAAGCCTGGGAAATTGAGTATGTCCTAAACCCAAGTCAACTTACCACAGAAACTAACAACACCAACCCCCTGGGTTTGGAATCTCTGTTACTAGGAGACTGTCACTAGGAGACCAAGTTCCTTGTTCTTAGTATCAAGTTCCTGAACCTTTAGCCAGCGCCAATCAATGTAGGGATATTGATGCTAACCAATGAAATCACTGTTGCTTGATAATACCTGATTCTGCCTTGCTAAAACATATTTAGTCTAAAGTGAGATTTTACTCTGGTCCCCTCCATCTCCCTGAATGGAGAAGCTTTGAGGGTGACCCCAGAATGCTGGTTAAATAAAAGTCTCTTATTCTTGCATTGTCCTCAAGTTCCTGGTGATTTCTTAGTTTCCCAACATACAGGGCATTTCTTGAACCTAACAGTGTCTCCACAAACTCTCCTGCATTTCTGTACTTTACTCTCCTCCTCTCTCTGTACTATCTAACGTAGCTTCTCTCTCATAAGTGTTGGCATATCCTATCTCTGACTCATTCTGTCAAATGATTATAGAGTAGGGACAAATACCATTTTTCTATGTACACATACATTTAAAATCAAATATTATGTATGACTTTAGAAAATATGAGCTGAATTAAAAAGACAAATGAGAAAGTAATCATCAGTTTACAATAGGAGAGATAAATTTTAGAAATATTTAATGTTGTAATTACAAACAAAAGAGCAGGTGCTATATTAGAACACTGAATGATGTGGTAGAGGGACTCTGAGTCTACTAACAAAACAGAAATGGAAAATCTCCAAAAGTATTATAGAAAAGTCTCAAAGATGCATAAAATAGACACTCTGGAAAGGGCGGGACAGGTCCTAAAGGAAACTCAACTCTGCTGGGTATGGCAAAAAACTTGTGTTAATTCTACAGATGTGAGTAGAAAGATCAACACAAATCATGGGCAAATTAATAAAAAGAGAGTTTCTTTTTTCAAATCCAAGGCTGTCTCCCCTTAAGATGGAATTAAAGAGATCAGCATTGGACATGGGTAAGATAAGGGCATTTATAGTCCTAAAGTAGGGGGTTTCCAAAAGGGAGATTTCACAGGCAAATAGGAAGGATTGCAGGAGCAGAACATAAGTAGAGCAAGTTGGCCATAATAACCTGAAACAAAGATAGGGTTGGAAGGTGTCATACCAAGGTAGTCATAGCAAAGTGATCATAAAAACAGTTGGTCATAATAATTTTTTAAAACAAAGACATGGTTGACTTTTCCTGAAACAGGCAGGACAAAACTACGTGTAGTAAAGGATACAATAGAGCATAGCCCAATCCTTAAACAGAAACTTAATCATAAACAGAAATGAACCCTAGTTTGTCTTTATTGTAAGAAGATATTTTTGGAGTTGCAGAATGAAAGTTTTCATCCAGAGGTTTTTTTTTTTTTTTTAATGTTCGTTTATTACTTCAATTTAAATATCTATCATAATCCCCTCCCTCCACCCCTCTTTCACCCTTCCACTCTTTCCCCCTTCTCCCACCTATCCTACTCCTCCAGTGTGAAGAGCCCTACATATCAACCCCCTTCAGTTCAGCAGCCATATAAAGGCTAAGAGATTCCTCTTGCATTTGGGGCCTACATGGCAGTGCCACTAGGGCCAAGTGTCCCACTAACAAGTAAAAAAGTCTATGTTCCTGTTCCTTTCAGTTTGTTGGTTATAGGATAGTTACCCTGTACTATTTGGCTAAAATCCACTAAAAGTGAATGTGCACCATGTACATCCTTCTGAGTCTGGGTTAGCTCACTCAGGATGAGCTTTTCTAGTTCCATCCATTTGGCTGCAAATTGCATGATTTCCTTGTTTCTGATGGCTGAGTAGTAGTCCATTCTGTAAATGTACCACATTTTTGTAAGATGATTTTTAAGCCTAAAATACAGGCAAGCTGGCTTATCACTTGACACTATTACATCTGCTAATAACAAAGATCTCCCCCACTGTCTCCCAAACTCCAGGGCAAAATGACATAAAATCACATAAACATCTCAGAAAGATTGATCTGAAATGAAACTTGGTAGTTAAAAATATACTCAAACTAAGATGCATTGGTGGAAAGGCAGACTAAGACTGGGGAAGATAAGAACAATCAAATGCAAAGGTAAATACAAGAGTGAACATACGTTGAAACCCAACTTGGGCAGAAGCAGCCACTTAACACATACAGAAGGTAGTAGCTCACAGATAGATATTCTCCTTCAGAGAGAACCTTAAGCTATGGATTGGGAAAAAACCTAATGGTCAGCTGAACTTCTGAGTTCTACAAAGAAATTCAACTAACTAGAAAAGCAAAAGGGACCAGCCAACCTTGTTTGGACTACCCACAGACATGACATACTGACAATTCTAGTTTAATCTGCTAGTACTGCAGATATGAACAACTACTTTCACTACTCAGAGTAGTTATACAAGACAATTCAGGGGCTGAGTTCTTAA
>CAJQZJ010000122.1:1994575-2009110 GCA_907164525.1 Lophiomys imhausi | reverse complement strand
CTGTGGGTGAATGAAAATAATATAAGCCTGTTACTTTATAAGCTAACTAAAAAAAAAAAAATAATTGAAACAGAATTGTAATAGAAGTACACTCTGTTGGTGGAAATGCTGTTCCCAGCATTCATAGATTTTTCAAATGAAAAGCCCAGTACCAGGTTTAAGATATCTCCCTTAATTATTGTCCAGGAAGCTCCCAGAAGCTCTCCAAATAATTCAGGCTTTTGTCAATGGTCTTTGTTGCCCCCTAGAACTAGACGTTAATACCATATTGCTGAAGACACTACTCCCTTGGAGAAAGAATACATCAAAATTAGTCTGGATACCTTTTCCCTGCTGGCTATCATTAATAGTACCAGATGATTCTATGCAGGCTGCTGTAAAAGAAAACTCATCAGCAACCTTATTCATCTATGAACCCTGCTCACTACAGTAGCAACCAGCCAGCAAAAACATGTGTCCACAGGTGTAATAATAGCATGACGACATTGAAAATAACCAACCACTTCCTGAGAGGTCCTGAGTCCCACTCCATAGAAGTGAATCAATGTTAGGTACCATAAACTGCAAAGGCTGTGGCTGAGAGGAGTCTACAAAGAGGAATTTACTACAGAAATTTTGCTAAAAGACCAATTAGTCAAAATACCTTTTTGATATGTGTGTTTACACACATATGACAATGCTACTCTTAGCCTCCATTATAGATGGTTCTTTTGTCAGAGAGAAATAGTTAATACAGAAGCTCATATCTTCTCAAAATGCAGAAAATAAGTGACTGTTTAATGTTTAACCCAAAATGGTACATCTGTAGGACCTACTCACAAGACCCAGGGAAAATGGCAGAAAAGGGATCAGAGAGATTGTGAGAGCAAGAGTACTGGGAACACTCCAGCCACTTATTTAGTAAAATACTCTACGCCCATTTTTCTCCTAGTGAATGTGCTAACCATAAGCAAATAAAAGTGAACAAAGTAAGGAAAGAGATGAGCCTTGTGTTTGAGGCTCACCACACATCTCCCCACAACTCACCTTGTCAGTGTTCTCTATAATTCATCACCACACACCTTAAAGAACAGAGCAGTCTATCAACACCCCAACCATACTTCTCACTCCCCATCCATCATGCCATTCTTTGCATCATTTACTTTCCTGAGAAACATTATCTAACTCTTCTTCTTTTAGATTTTGGTCATTTCTACATTAAGCTTTTTTTTTTTTTTTTTTTTTTTTTGAGACCCAGCAAAACACTAACATTCCCTTGATTTTGGGAAGGATAACATGGCACCAACACAGCACTAAAAGGAAGCATCAGATACATAAAGGCTAGCTGAATTCTTGCTCTTCTGGTGGAATTTAAGATCTATGTCTTGGGTTAAATAAATCAATTCCTAGATTACTGCAATAGTCAGTGGAAAACATCCATCTATTTCTAATATACAACTTTAACACAAAAACTAAATAATGTATCATTTCCATTACTCCCCAAATTTTATCTATCTTTTCTTCTGTAGACAGATGTATTCACTCGACTCTGTATCCTTTGATTCATGGCAGAATTTCAGAATCTGGGAGTTTCTTTAATTAAGGAAGTAACTGGAACATCTTTCTGTTCCTTGTCATAGTTACTTGTTTTAACATTTATGTATTTCTTCAAGTTACATCTCAATCATATTCCTCTTCCTCCTCCCCCTCCCAGTCCCACCCTCATACCCTCTTCCCCCTCACCCTCCTATCATTTTCCTTTTTAATTTAAGATGTATTCCTGCCCAACAGCTCCCCCTTTTAGTCCAATAAAAGGCTCTTTTTCTTGTAACAATAAGTACAATACAAAACAGTAAGGACAAGTAGGGCACAATTATGAAAATTATAGGGTATAATATACATTCCCAATGTCCAGTCCATACATATTTGGCAACTGATATTAATATTCTATTGTCTATCTGTCTTGATGACTTTAAAGCTCTATACCTAACTCAGTTTCCATCCTAACTTGTATTACCAACTTAAAAAAATCTTCTTAGACCTTGAAATCCTTTTAATTCCTAAACAACTTAAAACTTAACTGTGATACTATAACTATCTAGTCTTCATCCACATCAGAGACCTGAGAAGGATAAATATATCTGAATAAACAGGAAGTACAGAGCAAGCTGCTTCCAAAACTAAGACATGATAGACAACTGGCTGCCTGGACAGTCCCCAATTTCTCTCTGTAACAATGGAGCATCTATCTTCAGGATTTTGGACCAGTATCTCTGGCAGACATTAAATGTGAAACAGGAATTATGAAGGACTTGCCTACCCTGTCTTGGCAGAGTGAGCTGTCAACTTACCTGCTTCCGTGTTTTGTGTTTTTTGGACAGCATTCTGTCTACAGTTGAACCAACGGCTTCATCAGTGACAAGTTAGCCACTGATGCAACTGTCTCCAAATGGAGGTTCTTCAATGTTCATCATCTACTTGGAATAGAATGGGGGGGGGTGTGCTGTGATGTCAGGAGCTGACATGTCTCAATATCAAAAAATCTTAAGAAAACATCTCAGAATGCGAACATTTGCTTATCCAAATATATGGAGATAGATAGGTGATCATAGTTACTTTTATCTATACACCTGAAAGAAGAATCAGATTCTTTAAATAGATAAGGGAATGATCATTTGAAATTAAATTTCATCATTTGAAATTGGAATATAATAGATATACAATGATTTATGTCAGGAATCCTTAGTCAATAAGTCACCAAGGGCATCATGTCTTCTTATAGAGGGAATAGAGAAGTTAAAGAAGAAACCAGAGGGTTATGAATTGGAGGTTTTGTTGTGTTCCATGATGTGTCTAGTCTGCATAATGGTCATAAGGAAGCACACTTTGCTTCACCTTCACACTGCCATTTCCCCAGTGCCCTTCTATCTCCAGCTCCAAACCCACATTATCTTTTAGTTGTGTTATGACTAAGTAGAAAAGGGAAGCTAAAAATATCCAAGCTCAAAGGACTGGAAACTGACCACAGACAAACAACCCTGAATATTGGTGGTATCCTCAAATAAATGATATATTTAATGAGCTTGAATAAATCAATAAGCATTTTATGCATGCATTAAAATGTAACACTGTGCCACATTGGTGTGTACAATTGTGATATATATATATATATATATATATATATATATATATATATATAGTGTCGCGTCCCCCTTGACCAGCAAGGATGACACAACTCACAAAAGCCCTTCTCCAGCAGTTTATTCAGGTCCCTTGAAAACAGTCTTCTGAATTCCGAATGCCTGGGCAGACCCAACCCACAGGCTAAATACTAAAATGAACAGCCAGTCAAGTAAAGCCAAGTGGTGCTATCTTAGGGGCCCACGTATGCGGAAGCAAGCCAGATCAGCAGTCTTTGCCAAATATGAACTTATTATCATAGAAAGCGCTCACCGTCAGGCTGGTGGAAGGCGGAGACCAGCGCCATCTTTAGGGCGCGGCACATCGCAGCTCTCTACAGTTCCACCTTTTTTTATTTTTTCTAAAGTAGATAAAAAGTCCCTGGAAAGGCTTCGTAATCCCTCTATCTGGGGATCTCACGGTGGGCCTGAGCCTGTAGGAGGGCGGTGCTCAAACTCTTACCCGTCTCTGGGTCAGCCTCCCCACTCGGGACTGCCCTGTCTTAGGTGGCCGAGACTTACCCGTCAACTCCATCACTGACTTGCCAGACCCTAATATCCGTGGAACGAATACCTCAGTGGGCAGGGACTATGCTCAGTGCAGATTTACTTCACGGCAGCGAGCCATGCCTGAGGGGACTGACCCGCCTCAATGGCGACAAGGGCTTGTATAATCATGGCTGCATTACGCTTTTGTGTAGCTCTCATTTTGTAGATGCACCATAGGCAAACCAGAGAGGCTAGTATCATTAGTATCGCCAAAGAGCCTACGCCCGCACACTCCTTAAGATGATCCATAGCCATCTGTATCCAGGAAGTCAAACCAGTAGCCAGGCTCAGATCCAACCGAGTGGAGTTGATGTGGACAATTGTCGCTCTCAGCTCTCTCATCAAATTTTCAAACTCAGCCGACCAATCCTGTAAGAGGAACTTTGACAATTGTCTAGACAAATTAGCAGCCTTTGCAAAATTTTGATACTGCATGGAAGTAACACACAAACCTTGTAATTTCCACTCACACCCCAATTGTGCTAGTTGCCAAAGAGAATCAATCTGTTCTTGTATTAAATCTATGCGTTGATTAACTATCATAAGACCTCCTTTGAGATGAGAATTCATAGAGGTCTGAGTATCCAATGCCTGTGCCACAGTGGCTGAGATGTTATTCAGGGCATTGGCAGTCTGTATAGAACTAGACAAGGCAATAGCTGAGGCAGTAGCTCCCACAGCAGCAACAGTGATAGCAGCAAAAATAGCTGCAGTGATGCCAAAATCTCTTTTAAACCTGAATAGCATCATGGTATTAGGAGCCTCTACAGGAACTGGTACATATCGAGGCATTCTAGTCACCACAGCCACAGGAAAGGCTGTGGCATTCCAGCATAGGGCATAAAAACATGTACCCGGAGTGCATACTAAGTTTTCTTCACCCAAGGATGCACTCCCATTACTTATAATCCACAGAAAAGGAGGCCAGAGACATACTGGCGAAGCTGAAAAGTTCTTGTTGCGGTAAGAATGAAACAAAGAATTCCAAGTACCAGAGCCACTACTGCTAGAGAAATCCAGATTAGTAGCGGACCCTAGGGAAAAATTACCTCTTTGATAAATTCCTCCCCCAAGCATAATGACAGGTCCCAAGTCCATGCAACTTCCATTTACTCCACACAAAAGCCACAAATCAAAAGGATTGGTGGCAGTCTGCTGAGGATCCCTAGTAAATATATCAAGCATTCCTGTACAAGACTTATTCACTATATTACTAATCATGGGGCTAAAGGAAAAATAATCTTGTTGAACCCAAACTGCTCTGCGCTCCTGACATCCAGTCCAGGGAAAAGGTCCTTCCTCTCCTGTGGATCCTCTACAAAAATGTGCCCAGCGTAGCTGTCTAGCCTCCAAGGCAGCAAAGGCTTGCACCAGCATGGCATTACTTCTCCTCTGTGAAATCATCATCTTACAGATACACCATAGGGCAATGAAACTGACTAGGAAGAGCATGCCTCCTAGGGCACCCATTCCCTCAGATGATTCATGGCTCGGAGGATCCATGTTGACAGTCCTTCAGCAACAGAGACATCAACCCGGGTGGAATTCACATGCACGATGGCAGTTCTCAGATTCTGCATCAGCTTATCAAACTCGCCAGACCAATTTCCTGTAAGATACTGAGAGAGTTGCTTAGACAAATTTGCAGCTACAGTATAATTTTGATATGGCACAGAGGTTACACACAAACCAGTCATTTTCCACTCACAGCCAATCTAGGCCACCTGCCACAATACATCCAAGGCCATGGCTACATTGGCTGACAAATTATTCAAGGTAGCGGCAGTCTGCACTGAGGCATCCAGGCTTCCAACCCCTTGTTCTTATAAGGGGTGATAGCTGTTTTACACTCCTTTGTACATTGCTCATACACAAGTTGTTTAATTAAGGGCATTGCCAAATCAGGGTCTCCAAATACCCTTCCAGCTGCTTCAACCATTATAGCCATGAAGTCTGAGAAAGGCTCCAGGGAATCCTGAATAACCTTGGTTAGATTGCCATTCACTTCCCCTTTGTTAGGCAATGATTTCCAAGCTCTGGTTGCAATTAAATTGATTTGCTCAAACACCTGAGCCGGATACCCAGTTTGTTGTTGCGCATATCGACCTTGTCCAAGAAGCATGACCACATCCCAGGCTGGGTTTTCTGCTGCACGATTAGCAGCAGCTTGTTCATTAGCAAACTCAATCAAGAAAGCCTTCCAATCTAAATACTGCCCAGAGGACAGGCAGGCACGTGCCAAGCTCATCCAGTCACTAGGAGTCATGCAATAATGACTAAGAGCTTCCACCTGAACTACAGTGAAAGCAGCATTAATCCCATAAGAGTGGACAGACTCAGGGAGTGCTTTAATTGCCTTAAAATCGAGAGGTTCATGATAACGATTTCCCCCTCCATCCTGAAAGACAGGGTAGTACAGCTCATGTCTCACTTCCCTCCAGACATTTGGACAGAATGACCGCCCACTAGGATCACTCGGAGGGGAAGTCGGCGGCCCCGGACCTGAGGGCTCTATCCGGGTGCAGTCAGAACTCTTCCTCAAAGATGACTTCTCCATTTTCTTTGTTAACATTTTAAGTTCCTCTTTAGACTCTGAGCTATCCTCTTCCAAAGTATCTTTCCCAGATTTGACCAAGCGCTCCTCTTTTAACTGTTCTAATGCCTTTTGTCCTTTTTCCACTGCCTTGCAATATCTCTGATCTCCTAAACAACTCCGAACAAGTCTCCAAATAGGCCGTGCTCCTCCCTGCAATGTACTTTGCCCCCAGGCAAAATCCAAGATCTCTCCCAAGCTTCTCCCAGCAACTGATAAAGGCAAGGCCAGCATTCGCTCCATTTCTGTGAGGCACTCTCTGCTTTCCTCACCTTGCTCTGCCAGTTGTGTCTTCTACTCGTCCGAATCACGGAACTTTATTGCTCCCTCCCGGAGACCTTATAGTTCGCAACTTCCCGCGAAACTTTACCTTTTGTTCGCAATTATCTGCGAATCTTTACTTTGTGTTCACTATCTCCGTGAAACTTTATTGTCCTGATTTATCCCAGGAACTTACCAACGCGTTGCCCCTGACTGCAGGAGTTCTGAGTCTTTTCTGGGTCCCCCTATGGGCCACCACTTTGTCGCATCCCCCCTTGTCCAGCAAGGAATGACGCAACTCACAAAACTCTTCTCCAGCAGTTTATTCAGGTCCCTTGAAAACAGTCTTCCGAATAATGGGGCAGACCCAACCCACAGGCTAAATACTAAATGAACAGCCAGTCAAGTAAAGCCAAGTGGTGCTATCTTAGAGGCCTACGTATGCGGAAGCAAGCCAGATCAGCGGTCTATGCCAAATATGAACTTATTATCATAGAGAGCGCTCACCGTCGGGCTGGTGGAAGGCGGAGACCAGCGCCATCTTTAGGGCGCGGCACTTCGCAGCTCTCTACAGTTCCTCCTTTTTTATTTTTTCTAAAGTTGGTAAAAGTCCCTGGAAAGGCTTCGTAATCCCTCTATCTGGGGATCTCACGGCGGGCCTGAGCCTGTAGGAGGGCGGTGTTCAAACTCTTACCCGTCTCTGGGTCAGCCTCCCCACTCGGGACTGCCCTGTCTTAGGTGGCCGAGACTTACCCGTCAACTCCGTCACTGACTTACCAGACCCTAATATCCGTGGAACGAATTCCTCAGTGGGCAGGGACTATGCTTAGTGAAGATTTACTTCACGGCAGCAAGCCATGCCTGAGGGGACTGGCCCGCCTCAATGGCGACAAGGGCTTGTATAATCATGGCTGCATTATGCTTTTGTGTGGTTCTCATTTTGAAGATGCACCATAGGCAAACCAGAGAGGCTAATATCATTAGTATTGCCAAAGAGCCTACGCCCGCCTACTCCTTAAGATGATCCATAGCCGTCTGTATCCAGGAAGTCAAGCCAGTAGCCAGGCTCAGATCCACCCGAGTGGAGTTGATGTGTACGATTGTCGCTCTCAGCTCTCTCATCAAATTTTCAAATTCAGCCGACCAATCCTGTAAGAGGAACTTTGACAATTGTCTAGACAAATTAGCAGCTTTTGTATAATTTTGATATTGCACGGAAGTAACACACAAACCTTGCAATTTCCACTCACACCCCAATTGTGCTAGTTGCCAAAGAGAATCAATCTGTTCTTGTATTAAATCTATGCGTTGATTAACTATCATAAGACCTCCTTTGAGATGAGAATTCATAGAGGTCTGAGTAACCAATGCCTGTGCCACAGTGGCTGAGATGTTATTCAGGGCATTGGCAGTCTGTATAGAACTAGACAAGGCAATAGCTGAGGCAGTAGCTCCCACAGCAGCAACAGTGATAGCAGTAACAATAGCTGCAGTGATGCCAAAATCTCTTTTAAACCTGAATAGCATCATGGTATTAGGAGTCTCTACAGGAACTGGTACATATCGAGGCATTCTAGTCACCACAGCCACAGGAAAGGCTGTGGCATTCCAGCATAGAGAGCGCTCACCGTCGGGCTGGTGGAAGGCAGAGACCAGCGCCATCTTTAGGGCGCGGCACTTCGCAGGTCTCTACAAGAAGAGCCATAGAGAACACAGAGTTGTGGGACACTGTGCAAAAACCGGAGGGTCTGGCCCCTCCGGGAACACGCACAGCTCCCAAGGGACTGTTAAAAGTCCCAGGGCAAGGCTTTCCCCCATCTCTCGCAGACAGGGAAGCCACTAAATCCGGGATTCGGGAACTCCCATTTGGAGAGGCGACTGGTAAGATCGATCCCAACACACAGCAGGCAAACTCAAAGGCCACATGGCGATCGCCCACTAGCCAACTGGGCTTCCCATACCTCAGGAAGACCTTATAACTATATAGGAAATTTTGCAGAATAGTTGAAGTCTTGTGGTTTTTTGTTTGTTTGTTTGTTTGTTTGTTTTTTCGAGACGTAGAAAAAGGGAGCTCAGCGGGAGATCCGCAGCTGCTTGAGCGGGAGCGGAAGGTGGGCGGGCAGAGCAGTTGGGGTGGGAAGCAGACGCTGGCGTGAGGGGCCGAAGCTCCGCCCACCCACGGCAAAGCAGCTAGGGAAGGAGGCCGGCTCTGACGCCGGGAGGAGCCGAAGCTCCGCCCACCCACGGCAAAGCAGCTAGGGCGGGAGGCTGGCTCTGACGCTGGGAGGAGCCGAAGCTCCGCCCACCCACGGCAAAGCAGCTAGGGAAGGAGGCCTGTTCAGAAGGCGGGAGGGACCGAACGAAGCTCTGCCCACCCAAGGCAGAGCAGATAGGGAGGGAAGCGGCCAGGCCTGTGGCGGAGAAGCCTAGTGGGTAACCAGAAGCCAGGGGACCATAGCTGTATTTGGGTAAACCCAGACACATTAGGTGTGGAGACAGGCCCTGTCAGCCTCCCTGACGACAAACAAAGCCCACAAAATCTCTGCCAGGGCAAACAGGTCTATACCATTAGAACCATTGAAGGCTGATCACTCAGTGTGCAAAATAGAGAAGTCTGAACTGGGAGCAGTGTAACAATCCCGGACTATTACTCACTACCTGGGAATAGGCTGCACCAGCTCACAACGATTAAGGCTATTAACACCACATTGACTCTGAGATCACTCTGTAAGCAAGGACAGATAGCCAAGCAATTCCACTCCATCACCAAAGCATCCCCTGTGGATCCAAACACAGAAAACGACAAGAACAGACAGCTAAACACACACACATGGCCAAAGATCCAAAAAAAATAGAAATCAAGGAAATATGACTCCAACAAAGCAGAATTATCCTAGCTCATCCAATTGGGATGACCTCACACCAACAGAAACACATGAAAACGTTGACAATTCTGCATTATGGAAAGTGATAGAGTCCCTGCAAGAAGAACTTAAATCTATGAAGGAATTCAAAGAAGCCACAATTTTACAAGCCAAAACAATGAACAATACCATTAAAGAGCTCCAAGCCAAGGTGACAGAGCTTGAACAGGAAAAAGACAAAACAATGAAAGATTTTCAGACAAAAACAAGTAAGCTGGAGAAGGAAATGTACAAAACGAACAATACCATACAAGACATGAAAATAGAAATAGAAACAATAAAGAAAACACAGTCAGAGTTAAAAGAGGAAGTGGAGAACCAAGGGAAGAGAACAGGAACTACGGATGCGAGTATCAACAATAGGATGCAAGAGATGGAAGACAGAATCTCGGGCATGGAAGATTTGATGGAAGAAATCAGTACAACATCCAAAGAAAACGAGAAGGCTAAAAAATCTCGCACCCACAACATCCAAGAAATCAAGGACTCAATGAAAAGACGGAACCTAAGAATCATAGGCATAGAGGAAAGAGAAGACTCCCGACTCCAAGGTCCAGGAAATATCTTCAACAAAGTCATAGAAGAAAACTACCAAACCTGAAAAAAGAGATGCCAATAAAAATCCTAGAGGCTTACAGAACACCGAACAGATTAGATCAGAAAAGAAACTCCTCTCGCCACATAATAATTGAAACACCAAATGTACAGAACAAAGAAAGAATAGTAAAAGCTGTAAGAGAAAAAGGCCAAGTCACATACAATGGCAGACCCATCAGAATTACACCTGACTTCTCCTCAGAAACTTTAAAAGCTAGAAGGGCCTGGACAGATATCCTACAAGTCCTGAGAGATCATAGGTGCCCAGCCAGACTACTATATCCAGCAAAACTCTCTATCAACATAGATGGAGAAAACAAGATATTCCATGACAAAATCAAATTTAAACAATATCTCCCCACAAACCCAGCCCTACAGAAAATCCTAGAAGGAAAATTCCATCCCAAAGAAGAAAACTTCACCCAAGAAAACAAAGGGAATAGAACACCCCTCAGCAACTAAACCAAAAGAGACACAGGACCATCACCTATACCAAACTAATGGGAAACAACAACCCCAGGTCACTAATATCCATCAACATCAATGGTCTCAACTCCCCAATAAAAAGACACAGATTTACAGAGTGGATCCGCAAGCAAGACCCGTCCCTTTGCTGCATACAAGAAACACATCTCACTACCAGAGATAGTCACTACCTCAGAGTAAAGGGCTGGGAAAAGGTTTTCCAAGCAAATGGACCCAGAAAGCAAGCTGGAGTAGCCATCCTAATATCAAACAAAACAGACTTCCAACTGAAGTTAATGAAAAAAGACAAAGAAGGGCATTATATACTCATTAAAGGGAATATTCATCAAGAGGAAATCTCAATACTGAACATCTATGCCCCAAATACAAAGGCCCCTACTTTTGTAAAAGAAACACTTCTAAAACTTAAATCGCACATCGATCACAACACATTAGTAGTGGGAGACTTCAACACCCCACTCACAACAATTGACAGATCATCAAGACTGAGGCCAAACAGAGAAATATTGAGTCTAACAGAGATCATGAAACAAATGGACCTAACAGACATCTACAGAACGTTTCACCCAAACACAAAGGAATACACCTTTTTCTCAGCACCCCATAGAACCTTCTCCAAAATCGACCATATAGTTGGACACAAAGACAGCCTCAACAGATACAAGAAAATTCAAATAACCCCTTGTATCTTATCAGACCACCACGGAATAAAGCTGGTCTTCAACAGCAAAAGAATCAACAGAAAGCCTACACACACATGGAAATTGAACAGCTCCTTACTGGATGACCACTGGGTCAGGGAGGAAATAAAGAAGGAAATCAAAGACTTCTTAAAATCCAACGACAATGAAGACACAACATACCCAAACCTATGGGATACAATAAAAGCTGTGCTACGAGGAAAGTTCATACCACTAAGTGCATTCAAAAAGAAAATTGTGACAGCTCATATTAGTGAATTTTTAGCTAAGCTGGGTGAGTTGGAAAAAAAAGAAGCAAACACGCCCAAGAGGAGCAGAAGGCAGGAAATCATCAAACTTAGGGCTGAAATCAACAACTTAGAATCAAAAACAACTATACAAAGAATCAATGAAACCAAGAGTTGGTTCTTCGAGAAAATCAACAAAATAGACAGACCCCTAGCCAAATTAACTAAAAGGCAAAGGGAAAGAACCCAAATCAACAAAATCAGAAATGAAAAGGGAGAAATAACAACAGACATCGAGGAGATCCAGAAAATATTCGGGTCCTACTTTAAAAATCTATACTCCACCAAATTTGAAAACCTAAGCGAAATGGACAATTTCCTCGATACATTCCACCTACCAAAACTAAATCAAAATCAGATTAACAGCTTAAACAGCCCAATAACCCCTAAGGAAATAGAAACAGTCATTAATAATCTCCCAACCACAAAAAGCCCAGGGCCAGATGGCTTTAGCACGGAATTCTACCAGACTTTCAAAGAGGAGCTAACACCATTACTTCTCAAACTCTTCCACCACATAGAAACAGAAAGATCACTGCCAAACTCATTCTATGAGGCCACTGTCATTCTGATTCCTAAACCACACAAAGACCCAACAAAGAAAGAGAACTTCAGACCAATCTCCCTCATGAACATAGATGCAAAGATACTTAATAAAATACTAGCAAACCAAATTCAAGAACACATCAAAAATATCATACATCATGATCAAGTAGGCTTCATCCCAGGAATGCAGGGATGGTTCAATATACGAAAGTCTATCAATGTAATTCACCACATAAACAAGATGAAAGAAAAAAACCACATGATAATCTCGCTAGATGCAGAAAAGCATTTGACAAAATCCAACACCCCTTCATGCTAAAAGTCCTGGAGAGAACGGGCATACAAGGGCCGTACCTAGAAATAATAAAGGCAATATACAGCAAGGCAGTGGCCAACATTAAATTAAATGGAGAGATGCTTGAAGCATTTCCTCTAAACTCAGGGACAAGACAAGGATGTCCACTTTCACCATATCTCTTCAATAGAGTACTTGAAGTTCTTGCTAGAGCAATAAGACAACTAAAGGAAATCAAAGGGATAAACATTGGAAATGAAGAAGTCAAATTATCCCTATTCGCAGATGATATGTTAGTATACATAAGCGACCCCAAAAACTCCACCAAAGAACTCTTATAGCTGATAAACAACTTCAGCAAGGTGGCTGGATACAAAATTAACTCAAAAAAATCAGAAGCCCTTCTTTATACAACAAACAAGCATACCGAAAAAGAAATAAGGGAAACAACCCCCTTCACAATAGCCACAAACAATATAAAGTACCTGGGGGTAACTCTAACCAAGCAAGTAAAGGACCTATATAACAAGAACTTCAAGCCCCTGAAGAAAGAAATGGAAGAGGCATTTAGAAGATGGAAAGATCTCCCGTGCTCATGGATAGGTAGGATCAACATAATAAAAATGGCTATTCTACCAAAAGCAATATATAGATTCAATGCAATTCCTATCAAAATACCAACACAATTCTTTACAGACTTGGAAAAAGCTATACTCAACTTCATATGGAACAACAAAAAACCCAGAATAGCTACATCAATCCTGTACAATAAAAAAGCATCTGGAGGTATCACCATCCCAGATTTCAAGCTGTACTACAGAGCAATAATAATAAAAACAGCATGGTACTGGTATAGAAACAGACCAGTGGATCAATGGAATCGAATTGAAGACCCAAACATGGACCCACACACCTATGGCCAACTAATCTTTGACAAAGAAGCCAAAACCGCACAATGGAAGAAGGACAGCATCTTCAACAAATGGTGCTGGTCCAACTGGATGTCCACTTGTAAAAGAATGAAATTAGACCCATACCTATCACCTTGTACAAAACTTAATTCCAAGTGGATCCAAGACCTTAACATAAGGCCGGCCACACTAAAGATAATAGAAGAAAAAGTAGGAGAAACCCTCGAACTCATTGGCACAGGTGACAACTTCCTGAACAGAACACCAACAGCTCAGGACCTGAGATCAACAATCAATAAATGGGACCTCATGAAACTGAAAAGCTTCTGTAAGGCAAAAGACACTGTCATTCGAACAAAAAGGCAGCCTACAGACTGGGAGAAAATCTTCACCAACCCCACATCTGATAGAGGGCTATTATCTAAAATCTACAAAGAACTCAAGAAACTAAATGCCAAGAAACCAAATAATCCAATCAAAAAATGGGAGACGGAGCTAAATAGAGAATTCACAAAGGAGGAATCCCTCCCTAATGGCCGAGAGTCACCTGAAGAAATGCTCAACATCCTTAATCATCAGAGAAATGCAACTCAAGACGACCCTGAGATTCCATCTCACACCTGTCAGAATGGCTAAGATAAAGAGCTCAAATGACAGCACATGCTGGCGAGGGTGTGGAGAAAGGGGAACCCTCCTCCATTGCTGGTGGGAATGCAGACTTGTGCAACCACTATGGAGGTCTGTCTGGAGATATCTTAGAAATCTAGGAATAACTTTGCCTCAGGACCCAGCCATACCACTTCTGGGTATACACCCAAAGGACACCTCACGGAGACATAGGGAAGTCTCCTCATCTATGTTCATAGCAGCCTTATTTGTAATAGCTAGAAACTGGAAACAACCCAGATGTCCTTCAACTGAAGAATGGATTAAAAAATTGTGGTACATCTATACAATGGAATACTACTCAGCTATAAGAAAAAGTGAAATCATGCAATTTGCAACCAAATGGATGGATCTAGAGAAGCTCATCCTGAGTGAGCTAACCCAGACTCAGAAGGATGCACATGGCATCTATTCACTTATAGTAGGATTTTAGCTATATCGTACAGGATATCTCTACTACAACCAACACACCAAAAGGAACATGGACATAAACTTCTTTTTCCTTTTCATTTCTTTTTCTTTTTCCTTTCCCTCTTTTTTTCTCTTTCTTTTTCCTCTCTT
>CAJQZJ010000122.1:1901860-1929575 GCA_907164525.1 Lophiomys imhausi | reverse complement strand
TGGCTGACAGCTTATTGCAGCTAAACGAGAAGCTATTACTTATAATCTAATACTTAAATTACTTAATCCAATACTTAAATTACTTACTAAACTTCCTGCAGCCATTCTTTATGGCTGCTTACAGGCTCCTTACATACTTTTATGAGCTTGTTACACCAGAGGTGGGTGGGTAAGAACTTCCACAGGCCAGGGTGAAAGACTGGAGTTTTTGTTCTTTCAGTACATACAGCATTTGCATTATACTTCATGTTAAAATTTATCCTTCTCACATCTCTGAAGATATTGAGGGCTAACTGTAGCTTTAATAGCAGTAAACACACCAGCTACTTAACCAAGGCTACAGCTGCCTGCTTTTCATAGGTAAAAATCAGGCCTCAGGCTACTATGTCTCCAGTTGAGAAAGACATTTTACCTCATTACAAGACTCTGAAAAACTCTACCATTCACAGATAAACTCACAAAACAGATTTCTAAGTAACTTTTTACTATTCCTTTGTTTAAGGGAACTTGATTTACAATGACTGTTCTCAGTAATCAACCACCAGTGTCTCATGGAAAATAATTTCCAAAAATGTTTTAAAGTTTTTGTAAGTTCTGAGAGTGTAAGAAAGTGTTCTCTGGTATAAAGATACAAGTTGTAAAGGTCTGAGTATATAACAACTTAAGTAAGATGTAAGTGTCTAAAAGGGAGTTTTAAGATATGTAGATATAAGTTTTAAAGGTCTAAGAAAGTGTTTTAAGGTGTGTACTCAAGTTGTAGATGTCTAAGAAAATAATTTAAGGTTTATAAAAGATAAAAATGCTTCAGAATACTTTTCCTCACTATGCTATCGTTATATTAAGACTTTAAAAGTTCAAAGTTTTCATATTAATCAATGGACTTCTGATAAACTATTAATCTGGCTAGTAAAGTACTGCTAATGTTATTGCACTGCTAATATTATAATGTAGTCACAAGCTCAAAATTTTAAATGTCTTTTGGTTATCTAAGAATAGACTTAAAAGGTGTTCTCAATGAAACATCTCTGTCCAACATAAGTGTTGGTTGATCTATGCTTTTAACCCAGAATCATTTTTGTGTTCCCAAGCTTTTACTATGACTCAAAGGCATGAGTCTACTGCCTTTTCTATAATGTGGATTTTAGTACAGATTACAGATTACAAACAGTGGTAATGCTAACATATCTAAAACCTTTATCTGTTTTTACAAACTTAAAAATATTATATAAGCTTCAGGAAGTTGACTTGTATCCACCTCTTTGAGGTTACATGGGCTCCAGATAAATACTCCTGAGTTCCCCCACCTTCTTATTCCTGAGGGTGGGAACTCTCCCTCCTTTGCCTGGTCTTGGAATTAATTTCTCTCCTGCAACTACCAGGACCATGAGCCTGAAAGTTTAAAATGTGTACCAATGATTAATTTTTTCCCTTAAACTCTTTAACTTTACTTTTTCCCCCTAGTCTATCTGTTGCAGAAGATTTTAAATCAAATATAAGCTGCTCCAACTTTTGCTAGTTCCAGGTGTTCCCTCAAAATCTGCATCCCAGACAGCTTCAAAGTTGTTCAGGTAGTCTAGCTTCACAAACTGCTCCAACACTGCCTGCACTTCCCTAGCCCTAGATGGTTCCACAGATCCTGGATAGCTAATGAAATAGCCTGTTCTTCCCAGACATGGCCAGCATTCCAGTTTTCTTTGGCCTCCCTCCAACAAAACCCAATGTCAGCAGAAAGTAGTCTTAGAGATTACATCACCACTTTAAAAAAATTATATGTTTATTTATTTATTTACTTTAAATTCCGATACTAAGTGCATCTTCTTCCAGTGAGGCAAGGCATGACAGCCCCATTAAGGGGAAGTGATCAAAAACCAGGCATCAGAGTCCATATCAGAGAGAGCCCCTACTCCATTTGCAAGGGGACCCACATGACAAACAAGCTGCCCATCTGTTGCATATGTGTAGGGGGCCTAGGTCCAGTTCATGTGTTTCAGTCTCAATGAGCATTCATGGGCTTCGGTTAGTTGAGTCTGTTGGCCTTCTTGGGAATTGCTTATCCTTTCCAGGTCCTTCTATCCTTCCTGCAACTCTTCCGTAAGGCACCTGTGCTTGGTCTAGTGTTTGGCAGAATCTCAGCATCTGTTTCAATCATCTGCTATGTGGAGCCTTTCAAAGGACAGTGATGCTATGGTCCTGTCTGCAATCATAGCAGAGTATCGTTAATAGTGACAGGGGTTGAGTTGACTCTCTACCATAGGAGAGGAATCAGGTTGGGCCAGTCTTTATTGGGACATTCCTGCAATCTCTGCTATATCTTTATTCCTGCACATCTTGTGTGCAGGGTAGATTTTGGGTCAGGTTTTGTGGGTGGTTTGGTTATCCCCTCCCTCCACTAGAAATCGTACCTGACTAGAAAGTGGCCTCTTCAGTCTCCATGTACCCTTCTGCTAGGATTCTCAACTAGAGTCACCCCCATAACCTCTCAGGGGCCTACCATGTCAAGGTCTCCAGCTTGTCTCAGAGATGGCCTCCCTTGTTTTCCCTTCTCTCTCCCAGCCTTCTCACCCCTCACCCTTGCTCTGCCCACATCTGATCCACACTCTCCTTTCCCTCCTCTCTCCTCTTACCCAGTTCCCTCTTTTCACTCATTTCCACTGTCTATTCTATTTCCCCTTCTGAGTGTAATTAAAGCATCCTCCCTTGGGCCTTCCTAGTTGCTTAACTTCTTTGGGTCTGTGGACTGTAGCATGGTTATCCTGTACCATATGGCTATATACACTCATGAGTGACTACATACCATGTGTATCTTTCTGGGTCTATTATTTCACTCAGGATGATCTTTCCTAGTTCCATCCATGTGCCTGTGAAATTCATGATTTCCTTGTTTATAACAGTTTTATTCATAATATCCGGAAACTGGAAATAACATGGATGTCCCTCAACTGAAAATGGATAAAGAAAATGTGGTACATTTGCACAATGAAGTACTACTTAGTTATTAAAAACATCACCTCTTATCATTTATTTATTGTCAACAAAAGGCTGGGATGTTAGATCTCAAACCCAGGACAAATGGCTAACTGAGGTGTCTATTAAAATACCAAAGTGGACCTGGCTTCCAGATCCTCCTTGCATCCTTCAGCCCCTACCTGGCATACTCTACCTGCTAACCTAAACATCTCCAGTCCAGGGACTGAGCTGCCATTTCTCCAAATTCCTTTCCCTATATAATCTAGTCATTTTGCCACAGCAATCCTTTATGGCCCTCTTATCTACCTTTTACCTTCATGGCCTCTTGGTCTGGCTCTCCCCTCTCTCCTCCCTCTTCTCCTCACATGATCCAAGGGCATGTCTACTCTGGACCCTCCCAGTTGTCCCACCTCTAGCTCTGCTCTCCTTTTTACCTACAATAAACTCTTTTCTCCACCATTCCTAGGACCATTCATGTCCTTCCTTTTAAATTCATTGGGTGCTGAAGTCTGGGACCAGTCATATCCTTATTTTTTATTTTTATTATATTTTAAGCTTATATCCCTTTTTAAAAAGTATTATTTTGTTTTCTCAAGTTACTTCTTGAACATAGTTTCCTCCCTCCTCCCCTCCTGGACCGTCTCTCTCCCTCCCTCCCTTCTTCCCTATCATACTCCCTCAGTTCTTTAGTCATGTGAGGGCCAAGAACTTCCACTTTTACCGGGGCTTGTTATGGCACACGATCTAGGGTAAGGTGTTCCACTAACCTGCAGCAGATTCCATGACTCACTGCTGAGTGAAATTTTTCCTAGGATAGATATGCAAAGTTCCTATCTGTTTGGGTCTGTGGGTTGTAAGATGGTTATCCTGTGATGTATGGTTAATATCCACTTATAACAGAGTACATACCATGTTTATCTTTCTGGGACTAAATCAGCTAACTTAGGATGAGCTTTTCTAGATCCATCCATTTGGTTTCAAATTGCATGATTTCATTATTTCTGACAGCAGTGTAGTATTCCATTGTATAAATGTACCACAGTTTTTTGTTTGTTTGTTTGTTTTATCCATTCTTCAGTTGAAGGACATCTGGGTTGTTTCCACTTTCTGGCTATTAAAAATAAAGCTGCTATGAACTTTGTTGAGGCAATGTCCTTGTGGTTTGATGTAGAATCTTTTGGATATATGCCCAGGAGCGGTATTGCTGGGTCTTGAGGTAGAACCATTTCCAGTTATCTAAGATATTTCCAGATTGATTTCCAAAGTGGTTGTACAAGTTTACACTCCCACCAGCAATGGGGAGTGTTCCTCTTCTCCATATCCTTGCCAGTATGTGCTGTCCTTTGAATTTTTGATCTTAGCAATTCTGACAGGTGTGATATGGAATCTCAGAGTTGTATTAAGTTGCATTTCCCTGATGACCAAAGATGTTGAACATTTCTTAAAGTGTCTGTTGCCCTTTAGAGATTCCTCTTCTGTGAATTCTCGGTTTAGTTCAATACCCCATTTTTTGATGGGGTTATTTGATTTTTTGGTTTTTAGTTTCTTCAGTTCTTTATATATTTTGGATATTAACCCTCTATCGGATGTTGGGTTGGTGAAGATCCTTTCCCAGTCTGTAGGTTGCTGTTTCAATCTAAGGACAGTGTCCTTTGCATTACAAAAGGTTTTCAATTTTCTAAGGTCCCATTTAGTGATTGTTTGTTTTAGTGCCTGAGCTATTGGTGTCTGTTCAGGAAATTGCTACCCGTGCCAATGAGTTCCAGGCTTTTGCCTACTTTCTCTTATATTGATGTTAGTGTGTCCAGATTTATGTTGAAGTCTTTGATCAACTTAGACTTAAGTTTTGTACAGGGTGATAAGTATGGATCTATTTGCATTCTTCTACATGTTGACATCCAGTTACACCAGCACCATTTATTGAAGATGCTTTCCTTTTTCCATTGTATGTTTTTGGCTTCTTTGTCAAAAATTAAATGACCGTAGATGTGTGGGTTTATTTCTGGGTCTTCGATTCAATTCCATTTGTCAACTGGTCTGTTTCTATACCAGTACCATGCTGTTTTTATTACTATTGCCCTGTAGTACAGCTTGAAATATGGGATGGTGAAACCTCCAGATGTTCTGTTATTGTACATGATTGATTTAGCTATTCTGGGTTTTTTGTTATTCCATATGAAGTTGAGAATTGTTTTTTCCAGATCTGTAAAGAATTGAGTTAGTATTTGGATAGGAAGCACATTGAATCTGTATATTGCCTTTGGTAAGATGGACATTTTTATTATGTTGATCCTACCTATCCATGAGCAAGGGAGATCCTTGCATCTTCTGATATCTTCTTCAATTTCTTTCTTCAGGAACTTGAAGTTCTTGTCATACAGGTCTTTCACTTGCTTGGTTAGAGTTACCCCCGGGTATTTTATATTATTTGTGGCTATTGTGATGAGTGTTGATTCCCTTATTTCTTTCTCAGCCCATTTATCTTTTGTGTAAAGAAGGGCTACTGATTTTTTTTTTTGAATTGATTTTGTATCCGGCCACCTTGCTGAAGGAGTTTATCAGCTGTAGGAGTTCTCTGGTGGAATTTTTGGGGTCACTGATGTATACTATCATATCATCTGCAAATAGGGATACTTTGACTTCTTCCTTTTCAATTTGTATCCCCTTGATCTCTTTTAGTTGTCTTATTGCTCTAGCTAAAACTTCAAGTACTATGTTGAAGAGATATGGAGAGAGTGGGCAGCCTTGCCTTGTCCCTGATTTTAGTAGAGGAAATGCTTTAAGTTTCTCTCCATTTACTTTGATGTTGGCTATTGGCTTGTTGTAAATTGTCTTTATTATGTTTAAGTATGGTCATTGTATGCCTTATCTCTACAAGACTTTTAATATGAAGGGGTGTTTTATTTTGTAAAAGCATTTTCAGTGTCCAATGAGATGATCATGTTTTTTTTTTTCTTTCAGCTAGTTTATGTGGTGGATTACATTGATGGATTTTCTAATGTTGAACCACCCCTACCTCCATGGGATTAAGCCTACTTGATCATGGTATATGAATGATACTTTTGATGTGATCTTGGATCTGGTTTGCAAGTATTTTATTAATTATTTTTGCATACATGTTCTTAAGGGAAATTGGTCTGAAATTTTCTTTGTCTGTTTGGATCTTTGTGAGGTTTAGGTATCAGGGTGATTGTGGCCTCATAGAATGTGTTTGGCAGTATTCCTTCTGTTTCTATGTTGTGGAAGAGTTTGATGAATATTGCTGTTAGCTCTTCCTTGAATGTCTGGTAGAATTCTGTGCTGAAAACATCTAGCCCTGGGCTATTATTATTATTATTATTATTATTATTGGAAGACTTCTAATGACTTCTTCTATTTCCTTAAGGGTCATAGGACTGTATAATTTATTTACCTGTTCTTGATTTAACTTTGGTAGGTAGAATCTGTCAAGAAAATTGTTCTTTTCATTTAAGTTTTCAAATTTTGTGGGGTACAAGTTTTTGAAGTAGGACTTAATGATTCTTTGGATTTCCTCAGTGTCTCTTGTTATTTCTCCCTTTTCATTTCTGATTTCATTGATTTGGGTATTTTCCTTCTGCCTTTTATTTAGTTTAGGTAAGGGCTTGTCTGTTTTATTGATTTTCTGAAATAACAAATTCTCAGTTATGTTGATTCTTTGTATTGTTCTTTTTGTTTCTAAGTTGTTGATTTCAGCCCTGAGTTTGATAATTTCCTCTTGTCTTCTCCTCTTGGGAGTATTTGCTTCTTTTTTATTCTAGCTCTTTCAGGTGTGTTTTTAGGTCGCTAGTATGGGAACTCTCCAATTTCTTTTTGAAGGCACTTAGTGTTATAAACTTTCCTCTTATCACAGCTTTCAATGTGTGCTATAATTTTGGGTATGTTGTGCCTTCATTTTCATTGAGTTCTAAGACGATTTTAATTTCTTTTTCTATTTCTTCCCTGACCCAGAAGTCATTGAATAGAGAGTTGTTCAGTTTCTATTGTTTGCATGCTTTCTGTTGTTTTTGTTATTGTTGAAGTCTAGCTTTATTCCATGATGGTCTGATAAGTTACAAGGGTTAATTTCAATTTTCCTGTATCTGTTGAGGCTTGCTGTTTGAACAACTATATGGTTGCTTTTGGAGAAGGTTCCATGAGGTGCCAAGAAGAAAGTATATTCTTTTGTTTTGGGGTGAAATGTTCTGTAGATATCAATTAGGTCCATTTGATTCATGACATCTGTAAGGTTCATTATTTCTCTGTTTGGTTTCTGCATCATTGATCTGTCCAGTGGTGAGAGTGATGTGTTGAAGTCTCCCACTATTAATGTGTGAGGTTCAATGTGGGATTTGAGCTTCAGTAGTGATTTTTTAACAAATGTGGGTGGTCTTACATTTGGGGCATAGATTTTCAGTATTTAGATGTCATCTTGGTGGATTTTTCCTTTTATGAGCATGTAGTGTCCTTCCCCATCTCTTTTGATTAATGTTGGTTGAAAGTCCAATTTATTGCACACTAGAATGGCCACTCCAGCTTGCTTCTTGGGTCCATTTGCTTGGTATATGTTTTTCCAGCCCTTTATTTGGAGATACTTCCTATCTTTTTTGCTGAGGTGTGTTTCTTGTAAACAGAAGAATGTGGGATTCTGTTTTTGCATCCATTCTGCTAGCCTGTGCCTTTTTATTGGGGAATTGAGTCCATTGATGTTGAGAGATATTAATGACCAGTGATTGTTCCTTCCTGACATCTTGATGTTGGTAGACATAGTGTGTGAGTGAGCTCTTCTTTTGGTTTTGCTGCAGGCATGCTATTTGCTTCCTGTGCTTTCTTGTGTGTAGTTAACCTCTTTGGGTTGGAGTTTTCCTTCCAACATCTTCTGTAGAGCTGGATTTGTGCATAGATATTGTTTGCATTTAGCTTTGTCATGGAATATCTTGTTTTCTCCATCTATGTTCATTGACAATTTTGCTGGCAATAGTAGTCTGGCCTGGCATTTGTGGTTTTTTAGGCTCTGCAAGACATCTGTCCATGCCCTTCTGGCTTTTCGCGTCTCTGATGATAGGTTTGCCATTATATGTTACTTGACCCTTTCCACTAGCAGCTTTTAATACTCTTTCTTTGTTCTGTACAATTTAATGTTTTGATTATTACGTGGCAAGAAGATTTTCTTTTCTGGTCTAATCTATTTGGAGTTCTGTAAGCTTCTTATACAGTTATAAGCATCTCTCTTTTTTTTTAGATTTGGGATATTCTCATCAATGTTTTTCTTGAAGATATTTTCTGGTACATGGAGCTGGGAATATTCTCTTTCTTCTATTCCTATTATTCTGAGATTTTGTCTTTTCGTTTTGTTCTTGATTTCCTGAAGGTTTTGTGTCAGGACTTTTTTAGATTTGACATTTTCTTTGACAGATGTATCAATTTCTTCAATTTTATCCTCTGTGCTTGAATTCTTTCTTCCATCTCTTATATTCTGTTTGTGATGCTAGTGTTTGTAGTTCCTATTATTTTCTTAAGGTTTTCCGGTTCTACGGATGTCTCAGATTGGATTTTCTTCATCCCTTCAAATTCCCTTTTCAGGTCTTCCATTCCTTTAAGTGCTTTATTCATTTCCATCACCTCTTTTGCAGTAGTTTGTTGTTGCTCTCTGACATATTTGATTTCCTCTCTTAGGCCTTCTATTATTAATAAAAGCATAGGATTAAGGTCATTTTCCTTTACTTCAATCGTGTTAGGATGTCCAGAGTTATCTGTAGCATTATAGCTAAGTTCTGGAGACATCATATTGGTTTGGGATTTTTTGTTTGTTTGTTTTTGTTTTTTTACCATGTTCTTGCACTGACCTTTTGTCATCTGAGTGACCCTGGCATTGTCTGTTTGTTTCTAATGTCAGTTGGCCTTAGTGCTCAGGAAAACTACCTGTTCTTGGGGTTGGGTGATCCTGAGATAATGGTGTCCACCTCTAGATGGTAGGTAGGTTCTTGTAATAGACTGGCTCTCAGAGAGAGACTGCTGCTCTCCTCAACAGGTTGTGACCCAATTGGACCAGTATACAGGGGGTTGGATTGGGGGAGCTATCCTCTCAGCACCTGGGCACTGTCAAGTCTTCTCAGAAAGGCAAATAGAGTTGTGATGTGGCATGTGTTCTCCCTTCATTGACACAATCATTCTGGTTCAGCAGCTAGGCTGACTGTGCAGGCAGGGAGCTCCACCCAAGGCTGGTGCCAGCTTCAGTGTGCCTGTTGCTGATTATCTCAAAAGCTTGGGTGGTAGGGTGAGTGACCCGTCCCAATATTTGTGGAGAACACACAGTTGCCAGCTCTGTTTGCAGTCAATCTTGGCTCCTAATTGCTTTGCTGTGACTCAGGAAGGTCTCTGCCACTCAGCTACAGTGCACACTATACCGCCAGTTGGGAACTCTGGAAAGAAAATCTTACTTACCTTTGCACTTTTGGTCTGGCTGTTTTTCCCTCTTGGGTGTACAGGTCCATGTACAGGCTGGATATCAGGCAGACAGGCATGACAGCTGATCTGTGGCTGGAAATGCGGGCTGGATCAGCTTGTGGCCTAGATCTGCTCTGGCCGGAGCTCCTCTTCAGATGGGTGACTGAGCTGCCTGATCTCAGGCTGGTGTTTCTGGGAACTGCCTGAGCTGTTTCACATGGTGACCAGTCTCCGTTTCGCCATGAAGATTCAGACACCGTCTGTTTCACAGTTGGCAGCTGGACTTCACATTCACTCTACAGTGACTAATCTCATTCACCTACCACTCAAATACAATGCTCTATGGTCAGCGCCATCTTATATCTCTTTATTTTTCTTGGTGTGATGTTTTACACTGCTTTTGATCTTGACAGGATCTGGAATCACATTGAAGACAAGCTTCTGGGCATATCTATGAGAGATGATCTACAGTATGTTCACTAAAGTAAGAAGATCCATTCTGAATTTGGGCTGCATTTGGGGAGCAAGATTCCATGAGATGGTATCCCAGAAATAGGAAAAGTAACTAAGACTTTGGTTAAGTATATTAGTGATTCCTTCCACTGTGTTTTTCATTTTCAACATTTACATTCTTCATTTCTCCAAATATTGAGTCCATGCTTTTTCTATTTTCCATGTTAGGAATATATTTCACATGCTTTACTAAGTTTTTCTTCTATACTGTTAATTTTACTGTTTAAGTACAAGATTAAATTCATGTACTTATTTGTATTTTCTTTTAATTCATTGTTTTAAATTGTAAACTTTTGAAGTCTTCATAGAATATTTTATGTATTTCAATATATTGAATTTATTTGTTAAAGGGTTGTGACCTTTTGGATGAGTCAAGTCTTGCATTTTTGTATTTTGTGTTTATATGATTCAATTTATACTCTTGTTGGTTTAAAGATCTCTTCTATTTTATTTCTGCATCTTCTGGTAGAGTCTTCTCTTTTAAAAAAACAATTATTTTTTTTTATTCTTGAGGAACACATGTGTTTGTGTTCCTATATACCAATATTTCTATCTTCTCACTCCTCCATATCTTCCCAAACACATACTCCTCTCAAGTTCGTGTCTTATTTTTTTATAACCTATAAGTTCCAATTTGTACTGCTCATAAGTGCATGGATGTGACACCATCCACTAGAGCATGGGAATCCTAACATTGACCACACCTCTCAAAAATTAGTGGGTTTTTCGTTCTTCAGAAATGGTCAACTGTCATTATCTCCTCACTTAAAGATAGTCCTAGAGATCATCTGTATCATCTCTGGGAGAATTGCAATGATTTGATTTAGTGTAGGTTGTTTGTATGAGTTTGTGGCTGTAATTGTGATGTCATGTCCAGAAGATAGCATCTCACAGCACTCCTTTCCATCCTCTGTCCCTTATGGTCTTTTTATTTCCTCATCTGCAATATGTCCACAGTCTTGGATGGGGGACTAGGGTCGATATAGGTGTTCCATTTAGGTCTAAATACTCAGTATCTTATTCTCAGCTTGTCAACCATTTATGTGTCTTTCCATAGACTGATGGGGTAGTGTTAAGCATTCTAAATGTTAATTAATTGGTCCTGCTTGCTGTCTGTTACTTACATTGACTCTGATTGGTTAAATAAAATGTTGATGCCTGAGATTGGGCAAAGACAGAGAAAGGTGGGACTTCCTGAGATTAGAACAGGAAGCCTGCACTTTAGACAGAGGATTAAAGCATTCCAGCCAGCAGCAGGAAGGAAGAACACACCATGGGTTAGAAAAAAGAACCTCATTCCACATGGCCAGGAACATTGGCATAGCATGGAGAATGGCAGTCCAAGGGGAGGTATGTATATATGGGGCCATATTTGGGTAATAGAATTAAGAGGTAGCTTAGATGGACCAAGATTGCACAACTCAGGCCTAGGCTTGTTAAAATCCACATGGTGTCTGTGTACTCTTTTATAATGTCAGGTTAAGAATTAACTGCCACCAAACCAATTAACAATAATATAAATACTGGATAAACAATTTAATTAATTCTTTCTACAAATGGCATCCAATGTAATTTAATTAATTTTTTTACAATAGACTTTATATTGCACTACAAAAAGATGATTCTGTGACCAAGGTGACAGCCTCACAGCTCTATGAATATAAACATAAATATTTAGACAGGATTTCTACAGCATGAATATTTAGTATAATGAAAATTGTAGAGTCTATATTAAGGCCTATGTCATATCCAGTCATGGACTTTTGACCAGGATTATAGTAGAGGCAAAAACAATATCCTTCTCTAAAACAATCCTCAAATCCAATCAAAGGATGAGTTGGTTATTCCCATAAACAGGTGACAATTATTGCACCAACATGCTCTTCTTCTCTAGCTAGTCAGTCTTGTAGTATGCAGGGTTCAGAGTTGGGTAAGACCATTAATGATTTTCTCTTCCAGCTGTGTGCATGCTACTTTCTAGCATTGTTAAAGCTAACCACCAGGGAGAGTTTTCCTGTTCAGTTTTCAATCCATTCTTTTTCTATGTCCTGCAGTCAAATTGTGTTTTGACTTCAGCAATAGGGCTTCACCATGTAATCATGGTGGCTAACCAAGGGCAATGGCAACATCCTTTGTTGTTTGGTGGTTTCCTGGTCCAAAAACTCATAGGGAGTTATCCTATGCAGTATATTGTGATTTTTATTTAATAATCAATTCATTTGAGAGAAACATTTTGTAACCATACACAATAAGTATGTTTTAATTTCTTTTTAAATATTCTATATTTTCAAATTAATTTACTAAAAACAGAATTTTTATACAGCTTTTTTTATATTACCTTAATACTATTTAGCCTACCCTACTACCCAGTCCTCTCCTGAATCTTCAAACATTCATCCCAGTTAAATCCTTTAAACTCCTAATATTCCTCCCTCTTCTTGCATTTCACACATGATCTATTATTCCTCCAAATATTTTAAAATTGGGCTCTGAAATAGGAGACTTTCATATGGGGTTTCACATTTCTTTCTTTGAATTAGCTATCCTCCTTCTCCTTTCCCATACTTTAGGGACCTTCTTTGCTTAAACCTTTCTGCTGCCAGTGTTCCACCTCTCTGCTCTTTTGCTACCTATAATTTATTGTAGCCCATTCTTATCATGTTACTCTAAAATGCTCCTTTGTAATATCCTTGTTTTCAATTGTGCTCCAAGTTAAACATAAGAAATTAAATATTTGAAGCAAGAATATGCATATAGGAAAGAACACAGGGATTTTGTATTTCTGGGCCTGAGTTACATCACTCAGTATAAAATTTTCAAGTATCATCCTTTTACCTGCAAATTTTATGTCAATGTTCATTGAGCTTAATAATATTCTATTATGTATATGTATCACATTTTCTTCTCTATTCATTGTTGATGGATCTAGGTTGATACCATTTTTGTTAATGTGAATATAGCTTCCATAAACATGGATGTACAAATAGCTCTGTAACAGGATATAAAGTCATTTGGGTATATATCCAGTAGTGTTATAGCTAGGCCATTTGCCAGTTTGATTTCTAGTGAGGTTTTTTTTTTTTTTTTTTTTTTTGAGTAACTCTTGACTGATTTCAAAAGAAGCTCAACTATTTTACACTGTCATGTCAAACTCATGACAACTATTGTCTTTTGCATTCCCGATGATGGCCTTTCTAATGAGTGAGATGGAATCTTAAAATAACTTCAGTTTATATGCATTTCCATGATAGCTAAGACGTTGTACATTTGAATAGTGTTTCCTAGTCGTTTGTGTTTCTTCATTTTAGAATTCTCTGTTTAATTACAAGACCATTTTAAAAATTGTGTTGTTTGTTTTCTTCTAAAAAATTTATTGAGACTTTCATAATGCATACAGTGTGCTTTGATCAAATCCACCCCATATTTCCTTCTTTCCAATTCCCCTATTCCCAGTATCACCATTTCCTCTTAATTTCATGTGCTTTTGTTGTTGTTGTTGTTTCTTTGTCTTTGTTTTATAATTTTTATTTAACCCATGGAGGCTACATAGTACTGCTAGCACGTTTAAGGGTTTAGAGCCATCTACTGGAGGATGAGTAGCCTATCAAGCACTGTATCCCTGAAAAAAAAAATGACTCCATATCTCCAGTAGTCACCAATTACCAATAGTTCCTCAACTAAGGATGGGACCTCCTGAGGACCTGGAAGCTGAGATTTTGTCTTTCTCTTAATCTTATGCAGGGCCTGTGCACGCAGTCACAGCTACTACTGGGTCATATGTGCCTTACATACAGAAAGCACTGTTTCACTGAGTAATCTGTTACCTCTAGCTCATAGTATCTTTCTGCTCACTCTTCTTCAATTATCCCTGAGATTTGGGTGGCAGAGGTGTGATATATATGTCCCACTTGGGACTGAAAACTCTGCACTTTCTTATCCTCTGCACACTGAAAAGTTTTGTTTCCCTTAATTTTATTTTTTTAGAATTCCATACAATAATACTGTATCTAAATCATTCTAAATCATTTTCACCCCACAAGTTTCACCTTCCCAACCCTCTTCCTCCCACTCAACTTCATGGTCTGTTCTTTAATCACACACACACACACACACACACACACACACACACACACACACACACATTCACACACACCAACTTGCAGCACATGGAAACTATCTCAGAAATCAATGATGGGCAAATATGCTTAATTTTATAAGTTCTTTATATATTCTAGATCCCACATACATATAACCTGAAGTACACATTATATTGTACTCAGTACGATATAAATGAAAAGATAGCCAAATTTTCTGGGCTGCCTATTCACTTAGCTCAAAATTTCCTTTGTTGCAGAGAAGCATTTTAATTTCATGAGATATCATTTGTAGATTGTTTGTCTAGAGTTCTATTTTGAAATTCCTTACTGTACCCACAGGTTGAGGCATATGCTCTACTTTTTTCTTTAGTAGTTTCAGTGTATCAGATCTTATGTTGCAGTCTTGGATTCATTTTGAGTTGAAATTTTTACAAGATGGTGGATTAGAGTCTAATTTCATTTTTGGCATACAGAAATTCAATTTCTTCAGCAGCACTTGTTTGAGATCCTGGCTCTTCTTGAATGTGCATTTCCCACTCTTCATCAAAAATTAGATGACTATGATTAGTTAGACTTAAATCTGTGTCCTCAGTTCTACTCACTTGATCTGTCTATATATTTTTGGGCCAGTACCATTCATCTTCCATGACTCTGCAGTATGATTTGAAATCAAGTTTGGTAATACCTTTGAGGTACTTTTGTTCTTCAGAAATTTTTCTGCTATAGAGGTCTGTTTTGCTTCTTTATTAATTTTTTTTCTAGTCTGTGCAGTATGGCATTAGAATTGTGGTTTTTTCATGATATTGACATTTATTATTTTTAAATCAATAAAATAAGTGAACACTGTATTTACATGGTTTTCATCTCACTCCCTCTCCTCTGCAACTTTCCCCACATTTGCTCCACTACAATTTCCCATATCTCTTCATCTATATTCCATTATCTTTTTTATATCTTTTTCAACTAGTGTGTGTATGTTTGTGTTTGTGCACATGTGGGTGTTTGTATGCAGTTATAACACACTAAGACAACTTCACTTTTCTCATATGCATATGCATTCAGGGCTGACAACTTGGGATTGGACTTGCTCCACAGTACTCCATACACTCAGGAATTAGGATTGACAATTGATAAATAGCATCTCATAAAATAATCTAAACAGATAAGGAGACAATTAAATGAAGTGGAAACTTGAAGAGAGGGAGACTCTTTACAAGCTATACATCTGATAGAGTATTAATATTTAGAATATATAAAGAATTCTAAAAACAAAATGTGAATCAACAAACAGCAAAATTACAAAATGGGCAATGGATATGAACAGAGAGTGCTCAAAACAAGAAATGCAAATGAATAAGGATATCTAACAAAAAGTTTTCGACATGCTCAGCAATTAGAAAAATGGAAATTAACATTGGTTAGAGATTTCTTATGCAGTCAAAATGACTGAGATTTTAAAAATGGAAAACAAGTGCTGACTAGGCTGCAAGGAAAGGGTAACTTTCCATTCACCATTGGTGAGACTGAAAACTGTTGCCAGCACTCAGGAAACCAATATAAAAAGTTCTCAGAAAGCTAAAAGTAGACATACAGCATGACATAGTCATATCATTTCTTGGCATGTGCCCAAACGACTCCACAGATGCTTGTTCAACCATGTTCGTTACTGCTGCATTTGCAAGAGCTAGGAAATGGAAACAAAGATAATTTTGAACTTATATGGTTGTGCTCATTTTATAATCATACCATAAGCTAATAAATAAAAATCTCAGTGTAAAAAAAGAGGATACCTCTTTTGGAATTATTGGACGACAAAGTCTCCTAAATTCACAAATAGTACAGGCTATCACCAATGATATTGGTTAGCCTCCAGAACTTGATAGTAAGACCCTATTGTAGAAAAAAACCACATATTTGAGTCATAAAGCATGGAAATATCAAGTTGGCACTGTTGTGGAAGTTTCATCTCTACTGGCTAACTTTTGTAATGTTGGAGGGTGCTATGCATACTACTGGAGGAGAAAAGCATTCATTATCTGTACCCTGACATGAATTCTCTGAGCTACAAAAATATCTGGTCTGAAAAGACATTTTAACTGGTGCAATAGTGGAATGAATGCTATGGAAGTAACCAACAGCTTTCTAATTGAACTTAAGTCTCACTTAACAAGATAAAACCCACACCTGGTATCATTATTTGACCATGAACTTATGTCTAGAATGGTTATCAAACATAGGGAGGAACCTACTACTATCATTCTGCTAAGCAGATATAGTATTAAATCTACTTCTAATGATTCATTATGTGTATAGGTCAATCAGGTTAATCCTCATATAAGAAGCTTCTTTTTGCAGTAGAGTGTTGCAGAATATTCAGTCACATTGTGAATCCTAAGACTGTGAACTGAAAAATCTCTTTCTATTGTGGGATGACTCAGCCTTTAATCCTAGAGCCTTCTGTTTATTGTAAACAAGTGCTTATGGTGTGGCTCACCTATAAGCACATACTTTTAATCCAAGAACTTTCTGTTTGTTGTAAACAAGTACATATGGTGTGTCTCAGCTCTAAGCATGTACATTTAATCCAAGAGCTTTCTGTACACAAGATTAAATAGAATTAATGGTACATAAATAGGTGAAGCAAGAAACCAGCTGACAGTAATTAAACAGAAAGGAGGGACATTGAGCTGAGGTGTAATTAAGACAGCATGGAGGAGTTGGGAGTTCGTTCTTCAGAGGTTTTCTCCTTTAGAGTTCTTGTTCCTTCAGAGGTTTTCTCCTTTAAAGTTCTTTTTCCTTCAGAGTTCTTCTCCCTTCCAGTTCTTCTTTTGGCCTTTCTCCTTTCAGGTTTTCTCCTTCTAGACTTCTTCCTCTCAATTCTTCTTGGCTTTTCAGCTTAGGGTTTTTGGCTGGGATGGTGGTGGAACTGGAACATAAGCTGGGTGTTTTGTCTGCCTCTCTGAGGTGGCAGGCTTTCACCCAGGCATCTGACTCCTGAGTCTTCATTGCTAAAATCATATGACTGGGATATTTTAGTGCTGTGGAGCAATAGTAGAGAGTAATGAACACACAGACCCACAATTGGCTGAGGTACACATACCAAGAGACTGCAAAACACTAAGCCGCAAATGAGCCATCTATGTCATAACCTCTCCTCTCAAGGCTACGGAACTGCTGCAAAAGAGGGAGAAAGAGTGTAAGAGCCAGACGTGTTAGATGACTGCAAAGAAGGCTGTCTTACACATATGAACTCACAACTAATGCAAAGTAAGAAAAAATGAATGGGGAATTTAAGTGATAAAAATAAAATAGAAATCTTGATAAGGAGAACAAATGTTCAAATTAAAATAAGTATCATTGATAAGAAAACAATATTGTGAGCTTTTATTTCTCAAATAGACAGAAAAAGCGCAACTAAAAATGTTCCCAATAAAATAGAGTCAAAATGCTACTAAAATGACAGTAGAGAAAAGAAATACATACATTGGACAAAACATAAAGAAGAAAATGTAAGAAAGGTAAAGAAAAGGATTGTTTAGTAATGAAGAAAATGAATAAAGTTACATGGCTGTATGAAAGAGAATAAAAAGTAAAATGTGTTTTTAAATGCAGTAGAGCAAAGCTTCCGCTAAAAGCATACAAAAATACAGAAAATGAAAACAAGTGAAAAATAAACAAGCATTAGAGCAGCTTATTTCTGAGTCCTTTAAAACTGTAGAGTTATGGTTGTATGTACACAGGAGAGTGTTCATTTGAATGATCTGGTACTGACTTGCAAGTCATACAGTGACAAAATGAGATTGCTCTTCACTAGTGACTGGAGTAACTGCTCTCTCTCTCTCTCTCTCTCTCTCTCTCTCTCTCTCCCTCTCTCTCTCTCTCTCTCTCACACACACACACACACCATTGGCTGGGCTTCCAGTGACATTTGGATTGTCACTGTGCTTTAATTACTGTCTGGATTACCTTTTACAGGATTCTCCTGCTTCCCCTCCTCCCAGTTGGAATCCATGTTGCTGGAACTTGTTCATCTTGGTTTTTATTCCTGCCAATCTTTCCACAATTTTCATGTGTACTAGCACTACCTTTGTGAATTATTGAAGTTCTTTCTCTCTTTTCTCTCTAGAATACAGTATATCTTTGCTTATTCTGGCTCTACTTATCTTTTCTTGTCTAATCTAGTTGGGGTTCTGTAAGCTTCTTATATAGTTATAGGCATCTCTTTTTTTAGATTTGGGAAATTCTCTTCAATAATTTTGCTGAAGATATTTTATGCTCCATGGAACTGGGAATCTTCTCTTTCTTCTATTCCTATTATTCTGAGATTTTGTCTTTTCATTGTGTCCTTGATTTCCTGAAGGTTTTGTGTCAGGACGTTTTTAGATTTGACATTTTCTTTGACAGATGTATCAATTTCTTCAATTTTATCCTCTGTACTTGAATTCTTTCTTCCATCTCTTGTATTCTGTTGGTGATGCTAGTGTCTGTAGTTCCTATTATTTTCTTAAGGTTTCCCAGTTCTATGGATGGCTCAGATTGGATTTTCTTCATCCCTTCAAATTCCCTTTTCAGGTCTTCCATTCCTTTAAGTGCTTTATTCATTTCCATCATCTCTTTTGCAGTATTTTGTTGTTGCTCTCCGAGATATTTGATTTCCTCCATTAGGCCTTCTATTATTAATATAAGTGTAGGATTAAGGTCATTTTCCTTTGTTTCAATCATGTTAGGATGTCCAGAATGGTCTGTAGCATTACAGGTAGGTCCTGGAGACATCATATTGCTTTGTTTTTTGTTTGTTTGTTTTTGTTTTTTTTACCATGTTATTGCACTGACCTTTTGTCATCTGAGTGACCCTGACATTGTCTGTTTGTTTCTGATGTCAGTTGACCTTGGTGCTCAGGAACACTCCCTGTTCTTGGGGTTGGGTGATCCTGGTATCCTGGTGTCCACCCCCAGATGGTGGGTGGGTTCCTGTAGTAGACTGGCTCTTGGAGAGTGGCTGCTGCTCTCCTCAACTGGTTGTGACCCAATTGGACAAGTATACAGGGGATTGGAGTGGGGAGGGGGCTATCCTCTGAGGACGTGAGAGCTGGCAGGTCTCCTCAGAAAGGCAGGTAGAGCTGTGGTTGGGCCTGTGTTCTCCCCTCACTGACACAGTCATTCTGGTTCAGCAGTTAGGCTGACCATGCAGGCAGGGAGCTCCACCCAAGGCTGGTGCCAGCCTCAGTGTGCCTGTTGCTGACTGCCTCAAATGCTTGGGTGCTAGGGTGAGTGACCCATCCCAATATTTGTGGAGAAGACAGTCTCCGGCTCGGCTCTGTTTGCAGTCAGTCGTGGCTCCTAATTGCTTTGTTGTGACTATGTTAGGTCTCTGCCACTCAGCTACAGTGCACACTGTGCCACCATGTTGGAAACTCCGGAAAAAAATCTTAGTTACCTTTGCTCTTGTGGTATGGCTGTTTTTCCTTGTTGGGTGTACAAGTCCATGTGCAGGCAAGGTCTCAGGCAGACAGGCATGGCCGCTGATCTGTAGCTGGAGCCACGGGCTGAATCTGTTCGTGGCCTAGATTTGCTCTAGCTGGCCCTCCTATCCAGATGGGTGACCAAGCTGGCTGATCTCTGGGGGATGTTCCCAGGAACTGCGTGTGTGAGCTGTTTCACACAGTGACCAATCTCCATGTTCGTATGGGAAATTCAGACACTGTCTGGTTTCATTGTCGGCTATGGGACCTCACATTCCCTCCACAGTGACTAATCTTATCATTCACCTACTACTTAGATACAATGCTCTATGGTCGGCGCCATCTTAGATCCTCTCCTCTACTTATCTTTACTAGGTCATATGTTGATGGCATCTGGTCTATTGTCTTATCTAGAAGTCCATAATAGATAATTTTAAGATGATTTTGTAAATGTCTACTGTGGTGCTTAATGAAACAAGTATAATGGCTGATATAGCACATGTCTTAAAATATTCTTATTATCTCACTTTTCACTGATGGTGCTGCCTTGTAGGCCCCCAGTGTATGAGGAGGCTCTTGGCCTTCATATGACTGCTGAACTGGGGTGAGGGACTGTTATGTAGGGACACTCCACTCCAGAGGAGTGGGATGGAAGGGTTAGGGGGTAGAGGGTGGGAGGGTGGGGCTGGGAAGGGAGGAAAGAGGACAATATGATGGAGATATAACCTGAAGCAACAAATAAATACATTTATTTATAAAAAAGAAAAATATTCTTATTGTCTCATTTTATTTTTATCAAAGTATGTGAGGCATATTAAATTAAACAACAGGTCAATTGACTATGAATTAGAATTGCAGTTCTGAAGAATAGAAATCAAAGTAACATCTTCTTCCTCTTGTAATGAGAAAAGGCTAGAGTGCTAGACAGATCTGTGAAGTACCTGGGACAAGAACTGAATGATCCAAGAAGAAAGGAAAGAAACACCAAAGACCAGGATGTCAGTAGTCTGGGCCACCACGTGAGGCCATGTTGATGTTCGTGGTCTATTCTGGCACTAGGTGCCATGTCTGGGTCCATAGTCCTACAGCAGCCTGTGGAGGAAGGTGGGGGTGTTGATATCTGTGGCCTGTGTTGCCACTGAAGGCCATGAATATGTCCAAGGTCTGTGCTGCAGCCTCAAGCCATGTTGATATCCATGGGCCATACTGCCACTGGAGGCCATGTTGATGTGAGTGCCCTATACTACCACCTGATGCCTTGTTGATGTTTGTTTTTTTATTATGCTTCTGAAGGCCATTTCTGGATTCATTGTCCCATTGTAGCCTAGGGCTGTGTTGATGTCTATGGCCTATGTTACTACTGAAGGCCATGTTGATGTCCATGGTTCGCACTGCTGCCTGAAGTCATGTTGATGTTAATGGCCTACACTGCCACATGAGGCCATGTTGTTGTCCATGGCCCATGCTGCAGCAGAGGGCTGTCTTGATGTTTGTGGTCTGTACAGGAGACCATGCTGAGGTCTATGGGGTATGCTGTTGCCAGAAAGCATGTGGAAGTCCATGATCCATGACCCCTCTAACTCTAAAGGACAAGGAAGCTATGTTTGTCATGGTACTGATGACTGTAGACTCACAATTGAAAAAGAGAGACAGAGAAGGCTTCTGTGACAACTCCTACTCCCCACATCCCCTTCCCAAAAAGTAACAGCCTAGAAAGAAAGCAATCAAAGAGAATTCTTCGAAATTTTGATGAAGATGCTGAAGTGTAGTTCTCCACAATTGATAGCCTCTAGCAGGGATATGGGTGGAGAAGGAATGTTTTCTTTAAGGTACTGGCCACCAGGAGTTTGACCATTCTTCAGTGAGTATATGGGCAAAACAAATTGAACTCCTCCTCCTCTTCTTTGTTGAGGGGAGGAGGGGAACCCAAGTATGGGGGGATGGACCTGGGAGGACTGGGAAGTGAGTGTTATAGGAGTTCATGATGCGAAATTCCCAAATTGTCAATAAAAATATTATGTAAAAAAAGTAAATTAATTCCAAGTTGAGATAGCAAAAAGAGAATGGCTTGTTGTGGTGTTTTCCTCAAGGGTTTGCATTTGCTTTGCAGTACTGCCATCTGGTGGATAACAATAGCGCTTGCTTGAGCAGGTCTCACTGTTTTGTAAAAATTCTAAAAGGAAATAGATACTTTCAGTACAACTTCATGTTTTCTTGAAGCAATGTTCATTACCCTCTCTTATGCTTTGTGTTTTGTACTCAACTAATGTGTAGCACCTGTTACATGTCAGTTTTGATTACTTAATTTTAACAAACATTTTAAGAAGTTCTTATGTTTTTATTTATGTGTATATTTTTGTATCTACCATAAAATGTAGGTTCCTGTGGGAGCCAGAGGTATAGGAAATCCATGGAGCTGTAACCCACCTGATGTGGGTGCCGTGAACTGGACTCTGGTGTTCCTCAAGAGCAAAAAGCATTCTTAAACACGTTGCCATCTCTCCAGGCTAGAATAGACTTATTTTCTAAGTATCTAATCTGGGGAAAATACAGGGTTAAGTATGGAGCATAAATGGTTAATAAAAGCCAGATGACACATCAATATTTTAGATTACTGCTTTGATTTGATCCTAGTACACTGAATACATGTGTCAATTTGTCATTCCAAATCCCATAAGTACGCATAAGTATGTATCAACTACAAAGTTTAGCAAAACTTGTTGTCTAGAAACATGCATAGAATTAAAATTTTCAAATAGTAATATAGCAGTTAGCATTTGGTAATAACTATTCTAAATGTTTTGCATATATATATGATATACATATATATGTATATATATATATATATATATATATTTAAACTCATTTTACTGGCACAACTCTATGAGATAGAGAACATTAACTCCATGTACAGGGACAGAGAAACTAATTACCCAGTCAGGAAATGTTAAAGACTTAATTCAAAATTGTTCCTGTTATCCTTCTCTACCAACAAAATTCTCCATATAATTTTGAAAACACCATTGTTGTATTACTGTGATGTGACTGTTTACCTCTTGAGTTCAAATCACAATCCCTGTTGTATTGGTAGGAGGAAGTAGGGTATTTTGAAAATCCATTATGCCTCAATGATGATGTTGACTTGTTGAGATAGTGTTCATATAAAAGAAACTTCAAAAAGTGCTAGTTATTCCTTTCTACCATGTTAGGGCCTAACAAAACATCAAGGTTTATGTGAAGCAAGCCCTTCCCATGCCTTAAACATGCCGATCCATTTATTTTTCACTACATTTTGTAAATGGAAATTTTTATTTTCCTTTATTTATTAAAGCATAACAAACACCTATAACCTATAAATTCCTAATACAAAGAACCTAAGAACACCTACACAATTCTACTTTAACCCTTTTGAAAGGAGACTAGGATTCTCTAGCACAGGTCCATGCAGGTAACTTGGTCAGCCTTCTATCTGTTGGCACACCTCAAACAGCGGTCACAGTCTGGATCTGGTAGTCAAAGCAGTCTTATCTTCAGCTTGGCTCAACTTCCTCTGGGCCTAATGTCACTACTGTCCAACGGTTCATGCAGCCAACTTGCCTCAACAGTTTAACTTGGGGCAGGCTTCAGTCATACATAGACTAGTCTGGCCAAGTCTTTTACTTAAAGTTTTGCCACAGCCACACATGGGCAGGGCTTACCCTCTTGTCTGTTTTTGAAGTTCTTGCCATGGCCTCCCAACTCTGCTTGCTTCCTGGTGCCTTGGTGCCTTGTTACCTTACATTAGCTGTTCTGTTCCCAGAGCCATTGCTTGTCTCTGTGTCTTTGCACAGCCTTCTTGCGCTGGCTCCTGAACAGAGCCCCTTTCTGAGGCTTTTTCTTTCAGCTAGACCTCAGTGAATCAGATGGTGTACATCTTCACACCTAAGTTTCTTTTTTTCTTGTGGTGGGGAAGAGTTTCTCCTCACATGGCTCAGGCACACGTGGTAGCTCTGTCTCTCTTTCCTCTTATGGAGGCTCCTCCACATGGAGCTCTCTGAGTTAAATAGGGTGTGGTCTCATTGTCTTTTGCAGTCTTGTGGTCTCTTGAGCTCTCTTGCCCTGACAGTTCCTGAGGTTTCTGCAGCTTTGCAACTATGCCCTTTCACCAGTCACTGTCCTCCACAGGCTACATGTTTCCTCAGTCTAAATCTGAGCTCCACTTACTCCCACACTGGCCCCAAGTCTTGGCCAGTGTTCAGTAGCTGAAACAGCCTTTCAAAGTATGGCCTCATTGAGAAATCTTCCTTCAGCTTCCTGAGCTTTGAATAGGGTACATATGCTGCCAGGCGCCAGGCTAATCTGCATGCTCCTTAAAAGTCTGCATTTCAGAAGTCCTTACTAATTCACTAAAGAGAACTAACACATTAAAACATTTCTTCTAAAATTCTTGCTTATTAGCCATCTAGATTATAATATTTTTGTTGTAACATCAGTGATAGATCTACAACATGACTAATAACTGAATAACTAAAATATTGTACCCCTCAAATATGAAGAGAAAATAGCTTAGATTTGGGAATATTCTAGAAGATAAGTTAGCAGGTGGAGAGATGTCGTCCATCTCTCTGAGTTTCAATTACTACCTGACATTGTTTTCATTAATTTTCTTTTTTCTTCAGTTACATCATTGAACACCTCAATCAAATGAAAAGCATTATTTGCCTTTAGCATTTTGCTTTGAGTATACACCAGAAAAATATGTCATATTTTCCTCTGTAGGATGATGCAGATAAACTAGCATCAAAAAAGAATTCCCAAATGAAAGTGGTGGACAGAAGAAAAATAAACGAAACTTTGGGGGGGAAATTTAAAAAATAATTTATATTCTCCCCCTCCTTTCATTCTTTTCTTCCTCCCTCCCTCCTTCTCTTCCTCCATCCTGCTCTGTTCCTCCCTCCTTCCCTTTCCCCCTCCCAACTTCTCCTTTATTCTTACAATGATATAACCAAGTAACCAATCAATAGGTTGTGTTTAATCTCATTGATTCTAATTTACTACTCATTTATCAAATTATCTAACACATATCCATCCTTGCTGATGAAACAAATAGAGATTTATAGTCTACTGTTCATTGCTTTGTTCAATAAATCTTTGTTCTTCATTAAAATTTTATTGCCATCTTTTATTCTGTTAAAATGGCATAACATAAAATTTATACTTACTGGTATTTGTATATACATAGTGCAATGCAATCAACATCACTATCTACTTCCAGAACAATTTCTTCTCCATGAAAGGTAATCCATGTGAACATTGCTCCTTTTCAACACCTGGAAAACATTAATCTGTTTTTTGCTTCTATGAATTCATCTATTATGAATGTTATATATAAATAGAATCATACACCATTTTAGCATTTGTGTCTTGGTCAAGGTACATTCATGTTATAGGCTATATCACCATTTCATTTTTCTACTATTAAATAGCACTCCACTACATAGATCCATCAAATTTTGTTTGTTAGTTCAGAAGTTGATTGACATTTAGACTATTTCTATCTTTTAGTCATTTAAAATAATGTCTCTATGATCGTGAATGGGTTTGTGTTTGTACATATGCTTTCAATTCTTTTCTGCATAAAGAAAATACTTGAATAGCTGGATGATGTGGTAATTCCATATTTAATATACTGAGAAAATCTAGACTGCTTTGCATGGGAGAATTCCGTTTTGCATCCCTTTCAGCAACATATTTGGGTAGCAATTTATCCAAGTCCTCAACATCAACTATTATTTGCCTTATAAAAAACCCTGCACACCTTTAAATTTGAAGTTCACTGAACACAGATGCTAATATGGTTGAGTTTCTTTTAATTATGCTTGTTAACCTTTTGTACAATTATATGAAGGGAATACTAGTTCATATTTTACTGATTTTACATTACGTTGCCAAAACTTCTTTTTAAGTTGCAGAAATTCTTTATATCTTCTGGACTTCTTAAAAATGAAATATAAAATGTCTTCCATTTTGTGAGCTGTATTTTTGCTTTTTAAACGAACTCCTTTGGTGATAAATGTTTTTAAATTTTATGAAATTAAATGTTCTTCTTTTCTTTCATTGCTTGAAATTTTTATTTCATATCTAAGAAACTGCTGTCAAAATACAGGATCGCAAAGAATTAACCATATTTACATTGGGATTTTTGTGGTTTGTAGCTTTTATTCTTTTTTATTTATTATTATTATTATTATTATTATTATTATTATTATTATTATTATTATTTGGTTTTTGAGACAGGGTTTCTCTGTGTAACAGCTCTGGCTGTCCTGGACTCACTTTGTAGACCAAGCTGGCTTCAAACTCACAGTGATCCGCCTGCCTTTGCATCCCAAGTGCTGGGATTAAAGGAGTGCGCCACCACACCCGGCTGGGTTGTAGATTTTATATTTAGAGGTATTTGACTTCCTTTCATTTAATTGCTTTTTGTAGACTAAGGTAAGACTCTAGATTCTTTCTTTTGTCCATGAATATTAAGTTGTTCTAGCAATATCAGTGAATTATGAGCATGGAAGTAAAGATTTATTTCATACTTTAAATTTCAAACCATCTGTCTATGTGTCTATTCTTCAGTCTTTATTGATAACTGTAGTTTGTGATAAATTAAAGTAAGAAAATGTGAGTTCTAATAACAGTAATGCTCGAGGAAATTAGAGAAACTTTGCAATTTTGTAAAAGTTTCAGGCTCAGAAGGTTTTTTTTTTGCAAAATTCAAAGGACTTCATAGTATTAATATAGATTGCATTAAAATTATAGATTGTTGTAGATGATAATGCTATTTAACATTAAACTTTTAAAGCATGAATAGAGGATTTAGTTGACTTGGGTATTCTCTAAAGTCTAATATCTCTATTGTTTATTCCTACACTTATTTTATTTCAAAATATCTGAAATTATCTTAATTTTATTTTTAATTTGTTAGTTGCTAATATAAAGAAATGCTAACCATTTTTGTATATTTATCTTGTACCATCAATTGCACTGGGTTTGTTTGTTTGTTTCCTCTAATATTGTTTTGTATATATTATTGTCACGAAGTATGTATTTGAACTTTAAAAATATGATGCTATGGCATATAAGTTTATAAATTTTTTTCCTGTGTTGAAGCAGATTAACATATATATCATTTCACATTTTGTCATACTTTTGTGACAAAAGTCGCCAAATTTGTTTAAGTAATTCTTAATACCACTTGAATGCAATGCTAAGACCACTGACAGTGAAAAAATAAATTTGAGTTCATGAAAATTAAAAACTTTTATTTACCAAAGGTTAATGTCAAATGAAAAGATAGCCCATGGAATGGGAGAAGATGCTTTTTAAATGATATGTAAAAAAGAGTAATGTTCAGATTATACAAATAAATCCTCCAATATAAAAAGTTCTTATTTGATATTGTAAATGGTATAATGTCAGAAAAGTGCACACTTAAAATAGTTAACATGTTAATTCTATCAGGGGACACTAATGTAGGAGTCCAAAATAAATCGCTTTATAATCTTCAGATCTTCAGCATTACTCTTACTGAACAGCAGGTGGTGGAAGAGACCAATGGAAAAGTACAACAGCAGCAAGTTAGGCTTTAAGGATTTGCTTTTTTTTCTATTTAGCAAATCTAAATTGTTTTGCAAAGGATAAATGCCTACTTATAAACAATATACTCTCCTAATTTTTATGGTTTTATTACCCTTCAGTGCATGTGTTTATACAGGATCTCATTCTTTGATAAATATTCCTTTAGTGAATACTATATTATACAATGGGTATTGTTTTAGACACAGGAGATATCCTGTTCTTTCGAGGAGGAGTACTTCGTTATCCTCCCCTACTTCATTTCCTCTCCTTCAACTAACGACTTTGGAGACTCACGTTGCACATCTCTCTCTGCCACTGTTTTGATGGTAGTGTCTCTGGACTCAGGTATTATATTCACAACGTGAAGACATACCCATACCGAAACCTGGGAAATATATAAACCCAAATAACGCAATATGTGATTTACATCACCTCATAGGCATATGGGGATCCCAGGCATGTACTTAGAAACCTGTAATCAAAAGCACTTGTCAAATACCTATATAATATGGTCAGTGTTCAGTAAGCAGTAATGTTTGCCATTTTAGGAATCACATAAAATCCTGAATCTAAATATAAAAGTTTAACTCTTCATATATATCTATCTATTCTTTAATAGCA
>CAJQZJ010000122.1:1854587-1871860 GCA_907164525.1 Lophiomys imhausi | reverse complement strand
TACAGGTAAGGAAACAATCAATTATATAAAAGATAAATCCACAGAATGGGAGAGAACTTTTGTCAGCTGTGCCTCTGAGATATGATTAATATCAAGAATATATATATATTAAAAATCAATAAAGAAGGATGAAATTGAAAACTGGCTAGGCATATAAATATAATTCTCAATAAAATAAATAAAAATGGCTAAGACATACCCCAAAAGTGTTTATTGTCTTTAATAATTAGAAAAATACAAATTAAAATAAACTTTGAAATATCATTTTCATCCCAGTTAGAGTGGCTAAGATAAACAAAGTGTATCAAATGCTGTTGGCATTGTAGAGACAGAGGAATCCTTATTCACTGCTAGTATCATTGCAAACTGTTCTAGCCACCCTGAAAAGCAGTATGAAGAATCCTCAAAAATCTAAAAATAAATATAGAGCATGATGGAACTATACTACTCCTTGGTACACACTGAAAGGATTTGACATCCTGCTCAGTAGATAAGCATTCACAAATGCTCATAGCCACCCTATTTATTATAGTTAATTAATGAAAACAACAAAAATTCTATTCAATGGATGACTGAATAATGGAACTATAGTACATATACACAATGAAATATCGTTAGTTATAGTTAGAAATAGTTAATTCAGTTGTTAAAAATGAATTTTGTTAGTAGATGTATATATAGCCCTATAAAAGATCGTAACCCAGACCCCAAAAGACAAATGCCTTGTTTTTTTTTTTTTTTTTTTTCCATCTGCTGCTGCCAGTACTCCCCATAAGAACCATGAATTAACAAAAACCCCAGTACCAAGCATGAGAAACTTTCTTTCCAGTGGTTGGTCAAATGACTCCCTAAACAATATAGACTATTGATGTAGCACCTGGGTACATCTCAGAGGTTGAGGGTGGGCCCTTATTGCTGAAGACACCACACACTTAGGACATAAGGATTCAGATGATTCTAGATGAGTCAACCATGAAAACCTCTTTTTTTTTTAGTAGAGCTTCCACAGCTCCAGAAAATATTATATACTATACAAGCTACCAAGGAAATGAATCTATTAAACACTCCTACTTCATGCAACACCTATGAACCATGACAATTTGCAAGCATGGTAACATATGCCTAAAATTTCAATAATAGGTACTCACATGTTGGTGACACCCAACAGCTGTTTAATTGAACTTAAGACCCACTCAACAGGAAGGAAATCATGCCTGGTACTGGTAACCTAGCCAGGTTCCTGTGGTTAGTAACTTTCTAAATGTATGCAATTCAAAATCTTAGGCTTATACCCACAGATATGTTAGCTACTACCTCTCATCAAAGAAGCCTCTCTTTAGAGCAAGTGGGGACCACCACAGAAAATACCAACCAGACACAATGCAGACATCAATAGAATCTTACTAGATGCATCTATGTCACGGTTCTTGCAGCTATGGCTCAGGGAACATCATGAAAGTGTGGGCAAAACGAGTCTGGTAGTGAGTCTCAGCCTCTGTTTGGATCCTCTGCCTCATGGAGCTTCTTGGAGGGCAGTTATACTCTGTAAGCATGGCAGAGGACCTTAGTAGTGATAGGGGTTGGCTCTATCCCTTGGGGTAAGTATCAGGTTGGGCTCATCATTGGTTGGACATTCCCTCAATTTCTGGTATATCTGTATCCTTGTATTTCTTATATACAAGGTAACTTTTGGTTTGAAGTTTTTGTGGATTGGTTAGTGATTTCCTCACTTCCCTGGAGGTGCTACCTAACTAGACAGAAAACTCTTCAGTGTTCATATCTCCCACTGCTAGACATCTCAGATAGAATCACTCCCTTATCCTCCCAGGGACCTACTCTGTTGCTAGGTCTCCAGCTAGTCTCAGAGATGCAACCCCCTTCAGTTTCCTATCTTTCTCCCTGCCTTCTCACCTCCTGAGCATGCTCTCCACACAATTGATCCCCTCTTTCCCTTCTCTTTCCCTCTCCTACCCAGTACCCTCTCTTCATCCACTTCTACTGTCTATTAATTGCCCCTTATGAGTATTATTCAAGTATCCTCCCTTGGGCCCTCTTAGTTGATTAGCTTCTTTGGGTTCATCCTAGTATATGTTTATGAGTGAGTACATATCTAGTATATCTTTCTGGGTCTGGGTTACAACACTCAGGATGATTTTCTCTAGTTCCATCCATTTGCCTGTGAAATTCATGATTTCCTTGTTTTTAATAGCTGAGTAGTATTCCATTGTTTAAATGTACTATATTTTCTTTATCCATTCTTCAGTCGAGGGATGTCTAGGTTGTTTTCAGTTTCTGCCTATTATGATCAAAACTGCTATGAACAGAGTTGAGCAAATGTCCTTGTAGTATGATGGGGCTTCTTTTGGGTGTATGCCCAGGAATGGTATAGCTGGATCTTGGGGAGAAACTATTCTCAATTTCTGAAACATTATGAGGAGCACAGGGTATCTGATGGAAGAATGGGGGGAAGGATAGAAAGATACAGAGAAGACAAGAACCCCACAAGAAGACCAACAGAGACATGGGGCTCACAGAGACTGAAGCACCAATCAAAGAGCATGCATGAACTGGGCCTAGCCCCCCTAACATATATGTAGCTGATGGGCAGCTTGGTCATCATGTAGATCCTGTAGCAAATGAAACAGGGCTGTGTCTCACATAAACTCTGATGCCTACTTTTTGACCACTACCTCCTAATGGGGCTTTGGTGCATGGCCTCAATTAAAGAGGATGTGTTCAGTCCTGATGCAGCTAGATGTGCTGAGGTGGGAGGGGATGGGGGGTTACTTTTCTCTGGGGAGAATGGGAAGGGGTAGAGGAAAGGAGACAGGAAGGCAGAGCCCAGAATAGGAGAGGTAATTAGCTATGATCAGGATGTAAGATGAATAAATAAACTTAATAAACTTTTAAGAAAAGACATTTTTAAGTGTTACAATATCAGAAACTTATCTTTGAAATAATCTCTTCTAGAAATCACTGTAATAACAAGACCTAAAAATGGCAATATAAATGGATAAGTTACATGAATGGGAGCAATCTTTTGGGGTTTCCCTCCCCTTGATAAAGAACTAATGACTGCTTAGAGAAAAAGAATTAGCTTTTCCCAGGGATGTGATTCCTTATTGGTTGCCCAATGTAGAGAGGTAAGATTTGAAACCATATACACACAAACAACAAGACCAGACTCAAGATATTATATTGTGTATATATATATATGTCCATATATATATATATATATCTGCATACACATATCTGCATACACATGTATATGTATGTATTAATAATAATCAAAATAAAAGAGACTATTAACCAGAGAGTAGGGAGAAATGGGGATGCACACATTTCTCAAATTTAAGAAACATATAGTTTATTATTTATTATAATTTACTGTAGTCATCGGAAGACAGACAGGAAGCATTTCTATGTTTTAGGATAGCATCATTTGGTTTATAAAGTAAATATATAGGGGCAAAAAATAAGATGAAATATCCAAAAGATGTCTCAGAGAACACGTTTATCTTTCAGCAAAAAAATTTATGCCATTTTCTGCTGTTAAGTATTCAAATAATTTGACTATCATATCACTATCCTGATAAAGGCTTCTGAGATCACATAAACTATACTACTGTAGGGAAATATGACAATAACTGAAACATAGAGAAAGGGAAATTATTTGTCAGAGCCACAAAGCTTAGATCTAGGACAAGCTGTGAAAAGAACATTTTTGCTTTAATTATGTCACAACAAAATTATTATCTCTTTGTGTTTGAATAGCTCTTCTTCCACAATTGCAATTTACTCATTCTGATTCTTTACACTATGCAGGTTAATGCATGTTTACATCTGTGGAAACACAGACTATGTATCCCCTTTTAGAATAAATTAGTTTCCCAACCAATATGTATCCTTATGCTGTCATTATTTCTTTCCCATTAATGGAACAAATGACCACAACAATACTTATACAAACAGTGGCAGCTGGCACAGGGTACATTGTGTCTATCACATTAACATTTGCTACATCAATAGATTTTTTTTTAAAAGAAGCTTGATGTGATATTTTGTTTCCAGGGCTCTTTGTGTTCACTTATTTTTTTAATTTTGTTTTTCAAAGTTTCCAGACCCACATCTCATTCTGATGCAATGTTATTAAATCATTCCGTAATATAAGGCAAACAACAGAACAGAAAATTAATATTGACTTAAAGGTAATAGCAACAGAAAGTAAGTTCTTCACCATGATTGACCTGGATCAGGCCCTCATCTTCTCTAAACAGGCACCTACAAACAACATACTAATCTTTTTCCTTTCTGTACTCTACCCTACATTCCCACAATCCATAACTTCCTTATTCTTAATACATTTCCCCAAGAAAACCCTTGTGAAATATATTTTTGTTTACATCCATTCTAACATTCCTCCCCAAACCCAATAATGACTCAGAAATGTTAATTGAATCATATACAAATAACTGTTCAACCTTCTACACCTTCTGTAATCTGGATCCTGCCATATACTATAGGATTCCAGAGACATCAGCAATATTCCAGATGAATGCAATTCAGCCATTAATTTTTTGTGACCCTGATCAAATACAGACCACAGTTATCTGGTCTGTGAAATATAGCAAACACTTATGACCACATAACCATTTTAAGAAAAATAGTGATGCAAAACCCACGAAGCTAACTTGAAAAATTTCATAAAAATAATTGGCTCTTCTTTTTGTATTTAAAAACACCACACCTTATTTATCTATTTTTTAATTTAATTTAATTTATTTTTCCTTCTTACATAAATATATGTTATTTCATCAAGTCAGTTGCTTATTTGCTCCTCCAATTCTTGCAGGATCCTTCATTCCATATCCACTTCCAAATTTCATGTACTCCACTTCTCTTTCATATGTGCATGTACACACACACATGCACAAATACACACACACACACACACACACACACAAATTTCTACCAAACTCTGAAGAAAAAATTAATAGAAAAATATCCTCCCCTTCTCAGGGGGCCTTACACAGAGATAGTCTTGCTCAAACTAAATGTGTATTACAGTCAATAGTGAACTTCAATTTTCTCCTTGGACATTATTTCCTTTAGCTCCATAAGCATATTTACAAGGGCTTTTTAAATAGAATTTCCCTAAAAAGTCTAACATGTTTTATTGAATTAAATTTTTATGGCATAAACTGCAGAATGGGACCCTACCTAAAAGGAGAAAAAGAAAAGAAAGCAGGAAAAGGAAACTGTCCAGATTTCACCATAATCTTTGAAGAAGTGGTGGGGTACATATGCCTATAATTCCCTTACCATGAAGGATGAAATAAGAAGATACCAGTGGGCCCAGGATGTGGAACATAGAGTCAAAGTAGATTTTCAGCTTTAATATTTAATATTGCTAATTTTTAGTTTATTTTAGAATTAATTACTTGAGATTGACAACTTCCTGTTACCTCCATTCTGATTTTTGCACTGGACATATCTATCTTATGCTTTTATGTCAAGTATACTGTCATCATAAAACCAAACAAGATTTTATATCTGCTATGATATTGTTTTTGGAAATGTTGAAGGATTTCTATAAACTCTCAAGGTGTTTGGTGGAATTCAGTAAATGGTGATACCAAGCCATGGATTTTTCTTTGATAGAAGATCTTTATTCTTCTATCTATCTATCTATCTATCTATCTATCTATCTATCTATCCTCTATCTATGCTTCTCTGTACCAATTCTATCAGTATATGCATTATTGTCCTGTTTAAATTTTCATCATGCCTCTGTCTTAATAGGCTATATTTATCCATTTATTCTATATTATTCAGTATTTTTGTTTTGCAGTTTTATAATTGTTATTCCTGTCAAGATTTTTGTTTCTTTCTATTCTGATATCTTTTTTGAAAAAATAAATGTGTGTAAGCATGTTCTTCAGGAGAATGTTGCTTAATTTCTATGTACTTCTAAGTTCTCTTTCTGCTGTTGGCTTATAGTTTGATAGCACTGTCTTAGAAAAAGATATTTGATACTACTTTAATATTCTTAAATATGGAAAAACTTCTTATGAGGCCTAAAATATTATCAATCATAGAAAACAGTCCAAATATGATTGATAAAGAATATGCATGCCATTGTTTTTTATGGAAGCTTCTATTAAATATAGAGCAGTTACTGAAACAAAGAAGGGAGGAAGGAAGAAAGGAAGGAAGGAAGGAAGGAAGGAAGGAAGGAAGGAAGGTAAAAAAATAAGATTAAAACTCTGATTTTCAGCTAATGGTACAATTCTAAATATAGAGAGCAGTAAAAGTTTCACACAAAATTTATTAAACTTATTAATAATTTCAATAAAATTATAGGATTTAAAGTCAGCTTAAATCAGTTGTTTTCTTTACATAAATATAAATACACACATACACACACACACACACTTATATATATATATATATATTTATATATGTATGTATATATATGTATATGAAATTATGAGGGAGAAAAGTTCAGGAGACCTCACTCCTACAGATAGAACTATAGGCAGCTAAATAATGTTGAGAGTGAGAGAAATAGTCTTGCCCAGGGAAGAGAACATAAATTGTTTTTCCATAGCAAGTAGTCTGTCCTGAAAACATTTAGATACAAGTAACATTATGCAGCTTGAACTGTCTGTATTTGCATACTTGTATATATGTATGTATGTATGTATGTATGTATGCATATATGTATGTGTATGTGTATGTATATCAACAAATTAACATAGAGGCAAAGCATAAATTTGCAGGAAAGTGAGGAGGGCTATATAGGAGGGTTTGGAAAGAGAGAATGGGAGAAGTTGTATCATTATATTATAATATCAACAAAGAAAACCAGAAATCTACAGATGAAGCAAGGGGTTTTTCTTGTCAAGAGAAAGGCTTACCACCAATTCAATCATCTCCCACTGGAGATTCTTCAATGCTCATCTTCTACTTGGAGTAGAATAGTGGGTGCTGTCAGGAGGTGACATGTCTTGATATAAAAAATCTTAAGTTAAGAAAACATCTTTGAATGCCATATTCTGCAGATCTCTTGAGGTTTTTGAAGATGCCCTATCTATCGCATATATTTAGATAAGCAAATATTGCTGGTCTCTTAGCAACTTGATTTCTGAGTAGCTTAGAAAATAACTGTGATAGACTGTCATAGTATGTAACAAAATGACACGTTTGCATGACTATTAGTTTGCATTTCTTAATTATCCTAAACAATTTATGACAGTTGGTAGCAAGAGGTCAAAACTTTACAACTTGGAAGCAGGTAAGTCGACAGCCTAGCTCTGCCAAGACAGGGTAGGTAAGTCCTTCATAATTCCTGCTCTACAATCAATGTCTGTCAGAGAAACAGGGCTAAATGGCTGAAGATTGATGCTGTAAAGTATGGAGAGAAAATGGGAACTGTCCAGGCAGCCACTAGTATGTCATTTCTTAATTTTGGAAGATGTGGGCCCTGCACTTCCTATATAATCAGATATATTTATCCCTCTCAGGTCTCTGAGGTGGTTGAAGAATAGATAGCTAGAGTCTCATAGTTTAATTTTGAGTTGTTTAGGAATCAAGAGGGTGTTCTGGATCTAAGAAGATGTTTTTAAAATTGTGAGGCAAGTTAGTATGAAAGCTGAGTTAGATATAGAACTTTAAACTCATGGAGATGGTTACATAGTAGAATGTTAAAGTCTGGTGCCAAATACATATGGACTGGATATTGGGAATGTATGCTAAGCCATATAACTCTCATAATTGTGGCCTATTTATTTCTGTTGTTTTGTATTGTATTTATAGTTATAAGAAAAAGAACCATTTGTTGGACTGAAAGGGAGAGCTGTTGGGGGGAAAAAGAAATACTTTGAACTAAAAAAAAGAAGGGGAAGAGGATGGGGGGTTGAGGGGGAGGAGGGTGGAAGGGTAAGACTGGAGGAGGGAGTAGGGAGGGGATTGTGACTAAGATGTAACTTGAAAAAATAAAAAATAAATTATTAAAAAAAAAGAAAACAGAAATCAAGAAAATCTTTAAAAACGATTAAAAATTAAGAAGCTACTTGTATATAAATTTAATTCAAGTGATAAAGGAGTTGTATACTTGAATGTATAAGACATCAATAAAAGAAAGTGATAAAGGAGTTATGAGATAAATTCTTACTCATCAAATGAAAGAATTAATATTTTAAATATATCCATTCTCTATTAACATAAAACATATATATTGACCAACAAATCATAATTAAAGATTCCATCATAATTCACACACCTATGAACATCTGATTATTGACAAAGAAGTCAGAATTTCCAATGGAGAAAAGAAAATATCTTCAACAAATGGTACTGATCAGACTGATGGCTGAATGTTGGAGAATGAAAATAAATCCATATCTATCTCTCTGCACAAAACCCAACTCTAAATTGATCAAAGACCTCAACATAATACCAAGTATCCTGAATCTAATAGAAGAAAAAGTGTGAAATAGGCTTGAACTCATTGTCATAAGGAAAGAATTTCTGAACATAACAATAATAGTACAAGGTTTTAGAACAATTTTTAATAAATGGTAACTCATGAAGATGAAAAGTACAGAATCATTCAGATGAAGTGGCAGGCTACAGAATGGGAAATGATCATTACCAGTTATAAATCTGACAGAAAGTTTAATATCTGGACTATATAAAGAACTAACATACTGAACTTCAAGAAAACATATAATACCATTTAAAAATTGGGTACAGAACTAAACAGAGAGTTCTCAAAAGTTGAAACAAAAATGAGTGAGAAATACTTAAAGAACTCAACACCCTTAGCCTTTAGAGAAATGCAAATTAAATGTACTTTGAGATTTCAACTTATCCCAGTCAAAATGGCAGAGATCAATAAAATAAATGACTACATATGCTGGCAAGGATGCAAAGAAATAGTAATACTTAGTAATTGTGTGCAGGGGAGGTGAAAACTTGTACAGCCAGTATGGAAATCAGTGTGGTGTTCCCTCAGGAAGCTGGGAATTGATCTACCCCAAGATCCACCTATACTACTCTTGGGCATATACCCAAAAGACTCTACAGCCTACCACAGTGACACTTGTTCATCATTGTTCATTGCTGCTTTATTCATAATAGTCAGAAATTGGGAAAAGCCTAGATACCCATCAACAGATGAGTAGATGAAGAAAATGTGATATATTTACACCAAAGAATAGTTTTTAACTGTTGGCAAAAATAAATTATAACACTCACAGGTAGATGGATGGAGCTAGAAAAATATTCTTCCTGAAGTAACTCCAACATAAAAATACAAATATCACAGTTTTCCTCTATATGAATGTTAGCTTTTAAACTTTCAATATGCATGCTATAATCTGATTAGCAACAGAGGTTAAGTATGTAGTAAGGGACTAGGCATAGTAGAGACAGGACCTCCAAGGAAAGGGATATAGAATATATTGTTATACAGAGACAAAGAACCTAGAAAAAGAGGATTACATAGGGAGGAGGGTGTGAGAAATGGGTAAATAAAGGAACTAACACTACAAGCCATTTGAAAAACCATACAGAAACCTACTACAATAGACATTTTGTAAATATATACATATATGAAAAGTTTCTGAATGGAATCATCATATAATGGGTGATACAATGTCCCAACGAGATGTCTTATGCCATCAAGTAAAACTTAAACTGCCAAGAATTATTTGCATCTTGCTGAGTTGTGGAACAAAAAGGTTCTACTGTAACTTCCCAAACATCACCAGCTATTGCCATGGCTATTAATTGCTTTCCACAACCCAAAGTTAAGGCCCCATTGCTGCAGGCACCACTTATGTCATTGAACAGGGAGAAGTTGGGGTGGTGCCCAACTAGAAGCTTCACCACTACTGACTAACATTCATGGTCCTATCAAAATACCAACACAGTTCTTTTTGGATAATAGAATTATGAGCTACCTTAGATGGGCTAGGATTGCACAATACAGGCCTTAGCTTGTTAAAATCCATGTGGTGTCTGTGTGTATTCATTTATAGTGCTGGGGTTAGGACTAACAGCCACCAAATCAATTAAATATAATATAAATACTGGTTAAACAATTATTATTTTCACCATATGATGCCCAGCATACAGCAATTCGAATCCATGCTTACAGCCAGAGAAGGCCTAGATAAAAAGTAATTTCCTAGCCAAAGAGCTAGGAGCTGAACCCAAATGCATGTCAAAAAAAAAAAGCTACCACCTTACAGCTCTCTTTATATGCTAAATAACCAGCAGCCTTCTAAACAGAGCTTGCGAACAGAATTAACCGCCTAAATTAAAAATGGAGACATTCATAATGTCTCAATATGTGTGGATTCCAATTGAGTTTGTTTCTCTTAACATATAGTTAATTTTTACACTGACAATTGTGGTTCTATGTATAATTTTTGAGAAAGATATTCCTAGGATAGGTTTAACAAAAACTTACAGATGGAATGCTAAGTTACTGACAATAACAATAGGGGAAGGAAGGAGGCCCATCTTGATACAAAAGATGGCACCGGGAAATGGGAAATCACAGGTGCCTAAGTACTAGGTGCTTATCAAGAGTATCTGGGAAAGGCCCACCAAGGATATACAGTCAAAGCTAGATTTCAGGAATAATAAACAGAACTTTAATTACAGCATGGGATGACAATAAGACCAAGGCTTTTGGAATGTTCTTGTTTCTTTGTTTGATTTTTCCTTAGATGTCTTTGATTTTTCCTATATCGGGAGGTAAAAAGGATATTTTTGTCATTTAGCAATGCTAAAATATAAGAGATTTTTAAAGATATAAAGAGAAAGGGGTCACAAGCCAGTCTCTGTAGATATGGGACACCCACTGGAACACTGGTTTCAAGAGAGATATAGACCCTAGGGAGATATGTTAATCATTGGATGTGATGGTACATGCCTTTAATCCCACCATTTGGAAGACAAAGACAGGTGGATCTCTGACCTTTGTCAAGGTCAGCCTGGTCTACAAAGTAAATCCAAGACAAGAAATCCTGTCTCAAAGCAAAAAATAGAGAGATATGTTAATTATGAGAAATTATATATTTTCAGAGCAAAAGGACCAAACAACAAAGAAGGCAAGACAAGCCCGGATGGTCCAGCTTCACAGACTGTTCCAGCCAGGACTTCAATGAACTCCTGAACTTTCCCACCCAAAGTTCAACAGACTATAAACTGCTAAGGACATTCAAATTGCTGAGCACATAGAGACTGGACAACAAATGTTACTATTAAGTTGCTTAACAAATATTTTTCTATTTTATTTGGGCTCCCAAACAGGTTTTCTACATCCTAATTCAGCAGGAAGCAATTTTAAGAGAGCGATGCCCCATTCCCAAAAGGTGGTGGAGGGATAATATTTTGGTCATTTGATATGTTATAGATGTTGTTTAGGAGGATTGGTTACAAATTGTTAAATAGTCTTATTAAACAAGGTATTGGAGGTTAGACTCAAGGACTTTTCTATTTCTTTTTATTTTCTCTATCCTTCTTTCTCTCTTATACAGGGGAAGGGAACTTGAAAAAAAGAAGGGGAATATATGTGTATAATATAGAAATTATAATATATAAGGATAGATTATTGAATCTTTTCTGAAACGTAAAACTGTTGTTATTCTTTAAATAAGGTTATCTTTTGATACATTGTTATAAAATTTTGTATATTGATAAAAAATAAGATTAATTTTGATAGAATTTATTTGCAGTTTTCTTGTTCTAAATGATAGGTAGATAGATTTATAAATCAATAGATGTCTCCAAAACCTCAGAGATGTGCAGAAAATGGCATTTAAAGATATTATTATTTTAAGAATTGTTTGACTTTAAGACAGCCAGCTCCTGACAGCTCCCATTTCACTTGGAAGAAAATAATGAGCATCAAAAATAAATCTCCCATCAGGAGGTAATTCTTACTGGACAAAAATGTCCCTGCTCTCTCAACAGACTATATACAGTCCAAAGATGGACCAGAGCTTAAATGCAGGTAAGTTGATGTCCTGATTTTGCAGAGACAGAATGGGAAAATCTTTATTTCCTGCTGCACAGTTTAGTCTGTGAAAAATGCTTGGCCAGAAGGCTGAAGATGATTCTCCAATGGTATGGAGAGATATTTGGGATTGTCTGGGCAGCAAACTGTCATTTTTTTTTCTTTTTGGAAGCTGCTCTTCTGTGCTTCCTATTTATTCAAATAATAACTTTATCCCTTTATAAGTCTTTGATGGGGTTTAAGACCTAGTAGCTATAAAATTTCAATTGAACTTGAGTTATTTAGGATTTAAAAGGAAATATAGGATATGATAGAAATTATTTAGGTTCAGAACTTTAGACACACCAAGATAGATGATTATTTTTTCTTCTTCAAGATTGCCTGATACAAATAGGCTAAACATTATATGTATACCTTTTATATATAGTTTTCTTGATTGTTTCATATTTTTTCTTACTGTTTTTACTAATGAGTTAAAAAATTTTTAGCCCTTTTATTAGACAAAAGGAGGGAAATGATGGGTTAGTGTTAAGCATTCTAAATGTTGATTGGTCCTGCTTGCTGTCTGTTGCTTACTTTGTCTCTGATTGGTTAAATAAGTGCTGAGGCTTGGAGATTGGGCAATGACAGCGGTAGGCAGGACTAAAGTGCACAGGTGTTTTGAGAGAAAGAGAGCATCTTGGGAAGAAGAAGGCTGGAGAAGAAGCAAGGAGCAAACAAGGAGGATACGCCATGGGGTAGATTAAAGAAGATCCTTCCTCATGGCCTGGAACATTGTCATAGTGTGGAGAATAATAGTCCAAAGATACATATGTATACATGGGTTCATATTTGGGTAATAGAATTATGAGATAGCTTAGGCGGGCTAGGATTGCACAATTCAGGCCTAAGCTTGTAAAAATCCACGTGGTGTCTATATGTATTCATTTATAATGGTGGGTTAAGGACTAACAGGTGCCGAATCAATTAAATATAATATAAATACTGGTTAAACAATTTAATCAGCTATTATTCTACATAATTGACCCTGAAAATTCTACCAGAGAACTCCTACAACTGATAAACACCTTCAACAAGGTGGCTGGATACAAAATTAATTCAAAAAATTGGAAGTCCTATTTTATGCAAAAAATAAATGGGCTGAGAAAGAAATTAGGGAAACAACACCCTTCACAATAGCCACAAACAATATAAAATACTTGGGGGTAACTCTAACCAAGCAAGAGAAAGACTTATATGACAAGAATTTCAAGCCCTTGAATAAAGAAATTGAAGAGGACATCAGAAGATGGAAAGATCTCCCATGCTCATGGATAGGTAAAATTAACATAATAAAAATGGTCATCCTGCCAAAAGCAGTATATAAGATTCAATGCAACTCCTATCAAAATACCAACACAATTATTTATAGACCTGTAAAAACAATTTTCAACTTCAAATGGAATAACAAAAACCCCAGAATAGCTAAATCAACCCTGTACAATAAAAAACATCTGGAGATATCACCATCCCAGATTTCAAACTATAATACAGAGTAATAATAATAAAACCAGCATGGTACTGGTATAGAAACAGACCAGTGGATCAATGGAATTGAATTGAATTCCCAGAAATGAACTCACACACCTATGGTCACTTAGTTTTTGACAAAGAAGCCAAAACCATACAATGGAAAAAGCACAGCATCTTCAACAAATGATGGTTAATCTAACTGGATGTTGACATGTAAAAGAATGAAATTAGATCCATACTTATCACCTTGCACAAAACTTAAGTCCAAATGGATCAAAGACCTTAACATAAAGCCTGGAACACTAAATCTAATAGAAGAGAACATGAAGGAAAGCCTCAAACTCATTGGCACAGAAGACCACTTCCTGAAAAGAACATCAATAGCTCAGGTTCTAAGACCAACAATCAATAAATGGGACCTCATGAAACTGACAAACTCCTTATATTTTTGGTTGTGAGCCTAGCCTTTAATGGCTGAGCCATCTCTCCAGCCCGAAACTGACAAACTTCTGTAAGGCAAAGTACGCTGTCATTTGGACAAAAGGGCATCCTACAGATTGGGAAATGATTTTTCCAATCTCACTTCTGACAGAGGGCTAATATTCATAATTTATAAAGAAATCAAGAAATTAAACACCAAGAAACCAAATAATATAATCAAAAAATGGGAAACAGAGCTAAATTGAGAATTCACAAGGGAGGAATCTCTAATTGCAGTGAGACACTTGAAGAAGTGCTCAACATCCTTGATCATCAGAGAAATGCAACTCAAGATGACTCTGAGATTCCATCTCACACCTGCCAGAATGGCTAAGATCAAAAAGTCAAATGACAGCACATGCTGGCAAGGTTCTGAAGAAAGTAGAACACTTCTCCATTGCTGGTGGGAGTGCAAACTTGTACAACCACTATGGAAATCAATCTGGCTATATTTTAGAAAACTTGGAATAGTCCTACCTCAAAACCCAACCATACCACTTCTGGATATCCACCCATATGTTTCCTCACCAAACCACAAGTACATATCATCATCTATGTTCATAGCAGCCTTATTTGTAGTAGCTATAAACTGGAAACAACCCAGATGTCCTTTGTCCTTCAAACGAAGAATGTATTAAAAAAAAACAAAAATAAAAAACTCTGGTGGATTTACACAATGGACTACTACTCAGCTATCAAAAACAAGGAAATCATGCAGTTTGCAATCAAATGGATGGAACTAGAAAAGCTCATCCTTAGTGAGCTAACCTAGACTCAGAAAGATGCACATGGCATCTACTCACTTATAATTGGATTTTAGCCATATAGTACAGGATAACTATCCTTCAACCAACACATCAAAAGGATCAGGAACATAGGCTTTGTTACCTGTTAATGGGACAATTTTCCCTAGGGGTACTACCATGTAGGCCCCCAGTACAAGAGAAACTCTTAACCCTCATATGACTGTTGAACTGAGAGGGTCTGATACACAGGGACACTCCACATTGGAGGAGTGGGATGGGTGGGAAAGGGAGGGAAGGATGGGAGGGTGGGACCAGAAGAGGTGGAAAGAGGGCACTGTGATGGAGATGTAACTTGAAGTAATAAATAAACAAAAAGTAATGTTAAACACCTTAACTATACACAATAAAATTATATCTTTAGTTCTCTGAAAAATGGGTGGTTTAAGTAGGAACTACAAAGGGGTACAAGGGAACATTGGGGAGTGATAAGTATTCTATCTTGGCCATACTATTTTAGGTAACTGTAACCTACTGTCTATTAAGTAATATCTAAATAAAATATTTTAAAAATATTTCATTAAATTTACCTGGATCCTTTATTTTTCGGATACTGTGTCTTGATATTGAAACAATAGCAGGTCTGGCACTATATAGCCTGAATTGGACATTAACTTACAATAATCTTCCCACCTTAGCTTCCCAAATCCTGTACTCTGAAACTTATTTCATCACAGCCCGGTTAGAGCCCTTGAAACACAGGTTGTAGCACCTGTCACATTTTAATTTCAGTATATCCTAAGTGAGGCTTGATAGTTCTAATAGAATCCCACAAAAGCTGAAATTCCAAATAGTATTCCATTAGAATTCTAAACACAACTTATTTCTTTTAATAAATTAACTGAAAGAAAAAACAAAACAAGAAGATAGACCAAAGATTAAAAGAGAAATAAGAAACAGCCACATGCTCTGTGTGGCTATTGTATACTGATCCAATCATTGCAACTACAAATATTAAGGAGATAATTAAATGAACTGGGATTCTTATAATACTGGGTTTGTTATACTATTGTAAATATGATCATAGCATTGTGTTTATATTACTTTAAAGTCATTGAGATGCATGCTATTTGTGGACCATATACTGAAATTTATAGTCTATATTTTATGATTTGGATTTGATTTAATTATGTGATTATATCTCCCAAGAGGTCCATTATGACTAAAAATTTTCCCCCAGATTACCATTATTTGGAGATGATGGAACCTTTGTGTAGTATATGTCAAATGACCCCATTGTTTTGTAGATGCCATTAAGGTGATATTTGGACCGTAGTCTTTTCTGATATCTTTTTAAAATATCAGATATTAAGCATACATTTGCACATGTGAATGGGTACTATGGCTATACCTAGAAACACATCACCTTATGTTACATTGTAATTGTGCACTGCCATTTACAACCCACCTTCAGCCTTGTGCCAGAGCCAGAAATTACTGTCTTAAATATTTCATTGCAGTAACACAAAACTCATAAAATTTGCTTAAAGGGAAGCTGAGAGGAGACAAGTAGATGGATTAAAAAATATAAGTAGAAAAATATTGGTTGTGAGTTCATAATTGTTCCTACTTTCGTTTGGAAGCATGGAAATCCATCATAATAGTGTCTTTACTCCTGTATATGTGGGAAAGCTTCAAAATCCATCATAATGGTGTCTTTACTCCTATATATGTGGGAAACCTACAATAAGAAATGGTTCATATATATGTGTGTGTGTGTGTGTGTGTGTGTGTGTGTGTGTATACCATTAATAATACTGAATAGTATTGGAATGCCACAAAACTAAAAGAAAAGGTATAAAACCTTTAACATTATGTGTACACAGAAAAGAGACAAACAGAAGAAAGGTGGTGGAGATTGATGATTTCCTTGGCTGGTGGAGCTAGCCAAATCCTAATGTCTGGCTCAGTTCAATACAAATTAGATTTACATGCAGTATGTTTCTCAAATACACAGGGCATCCAGAGACAACTTCACATATACTCAGTTAGTGTAATTCATTTGAAACTGCCTGAATCGGCTGTCATGATATTGTGTGTTTCTTTTTCTCAGAAAGTAATACCCAGATTGTCAAATGGATTTCCAGAATATGAGAACACTCAGACTACTTGGTCAAAAACTACCCTACCACAAGTGTTAAGAAACTCTGTGCAATACTTAAGGCCAATCATTGAATAGTATGAATATGACATATATATATATATATATATATATATATATATATATTAGCCTAAACTGGCTTTAAATTTTTCCCTCTATATCTTGGATGATAAAGGATATATTTAAAGTCCTTATTAATTTTACTCACATATTTTTAAAAGTCCTCCATTTTATGTTTGAAACTAGAAAATTGGTCTTAATCATGCAAAACTCTCTGTTTGGCTAACAGTTCCTCATTAGACTGTAAGTTTTGCCATTTTAGCATGATTTCTGATACATAGTA